>JAJPUD010001065.1:307167-343815 GCA_023553655.1 Myrmecobius fasciatus
TGTGGAGCCCTTTCCTTCCTTTAAGATCTCTTTGGGATATAGGCCTAGTAGAAACACTTCTGGGTCAAAGGGTATGCACAGTTTGATAACTTTTTGAGAAAAGTCTATTTATTCCTATATTCTCTAGTGTTTTCAATAGAAATGGATGTTGGATTTTATCAAATGCTTTTTCTGCATCTATTGAGATAATCATATGTTTTTTGTTAATTTGGTAATTGATATAATCAATTATGCTAATAGTTTTCCTAATATTGAACCATCCTTGCATTCCTGATATAAATCCTACTTGATCATGGTGTATTATCCTGGGGATGATTTTCTGTAATCTCTTTGCTAATATTTTATTTAAGGTTTTTGCATCAATATTCATTAGGGAGATTGGTCTGTAATTTTCTTTCTCTGTTTTCGTTCTACCTGGTTTAGGTATCAGTACTATGTCTGTGTCATTAAAGGAATTTGGTAGGAGTCCTTCATTCCCTATTTTTTTTTTCAATTAGTTTATATAGTATTGGAGTTAATTGTTCTTTAAATGTTTGGTGGAATTCACATACAAATCCATCTGGTCCTGAAGATTTTTTCTTAGGGCACTCATTAATGACTTTTTCTATTTCTTTTTCTAAGATGGGACTATTTAATTTATTTCCTCTTCTGTTAATCTGGGCAATCTATATTTTTGTAGGTATTCCTCCATTTCACTTAGGTTATCAAATTTCTTAGCATAAAGTTGGGCAAAGTAATTCCTAATTATTGTTTTAATTTCCTCTTCATTGGTGGAAAGGTCTCCCTTTTCATTTTTGAGACTAACAATTTGATTTTTCTCTTTCCTTTTTTCTAATCAAATTAACTAGAGGTTTATCTATTTTGTTGGCTTTTTCATAAAACCAACTTTTAGTTTTATTTATTAATTCAATAGTTTTATATCTTTAGATGCTTATTTGCATAAAATAGAGAAAGAGAAAATCAATGAACTGGGCTTTCAACTAAAAAAACTAGAAAAAAAACAAATTAAAAACCCCCAATCAAATACCAAACATGAAAACCTAAAAATAAAAGGAGAGATTAATAAAATTGAAAGTAAAAAAACTATCCTGATTGTGGCTCTTCGGTATTTAAATTGTCTCTTTCTGGCTGCTTGCAATATCTTTTCCTTGGTACTGTAGTTCTGAAATTTAGTCACGATATTCCTTGGGGACTTAATTTTGAGGTTTCTTTCAGGAGGTGATGGGTGGATTCTTTTGATGGCTTTTTCACCTTCTGATTTTAAAATATCAGGGCAGTTTTCTTTTATGATTTCTTGTAAGATGATGTCTAAGTTCTTTTTTTCATCATGGATTTCAGGAAGCCCTATAATCTTCAGATTGTCTCCCCTGGATCTATTTTCCAGGTCAGTTGTTTTTCATAGGAGATATTTCATATTTTCTTCCATTTTTTCATTTTTTTATTTTTGGTTGATTTTTGAAGTCTTGTTGAGTCATTCACTTCCATTTATTCCATTCTAATTTTTAATGTGTTATTTTTCTTCAGTTACTGTTTTTAACTCCTTTTGCAATTGGCCAATTAAATTTTTTTGTTCATTGCATTCTTATTTTTTCCATTTTTTTTGCAATGATCTCATCTCATTTCATTTCCCCATATTTCTTCTAATTCTTTTTTTAAGATCCTTTATGCAAACTTGAAGAAAGCCTTGTGACTTGGGGTCTAGTTTATGTCTCTCTTGGGGGTTTTTCTGGAGCTGCTTTACCTTTAGGGACCTCAGGATTTGAGGTCTGCTCTTTTTCTCCATAAAAGCTGTCTATGGTGAGAGTTCTTTTTCGTTTTTTTTTTTTATTCATTTTTTAAGGCTTGAGATCTGTTCAAGGCAAAGGAGGGACAGCTGCTTTAATTTGCCCTGGGGCAGTTCTGCTGATTGATTGATTGCTTTAGGGTGCTATGTAATGGCAGCTAGGTCCGGGGCTCTTCTGGGGCTCAGTGGTTCATAATCTACCCCCCACAAAAGGCAGATCTGCCAAACACCTCCTTACAATCAAGGCAGATCAGCCCAAGAAGTCCACAGAAGACTCCCAGGTGTGTGGAAGCCACCAAGCTCTGACTCCTGCTTCGCTTCTGCTCCTGCTTCTGCTCCCTGCCCTGGTCTCTCTATGCTGCTTCTTTCTGGGTTAGTCAGACTGTCCCTCTGCCTGTTTGAAACAGACTTCTTCTGAAGTTCTTCCAGGGTATCTTCTAGAAATGTGTTGTCCTCCAGATATTTGTAGATTCTTTGACTTCTAAACCAGTCTAGAGGCTTCATTTGTTGTTGGTTTGAGGGAAAGTTAGAGGAGGTTACAGAGATTCATGTCTGACCTCTGCCATCTTGGCTCCACCCCCAGAACCAATCAGATAAAAATTTATGCATATTATTTTCATTTATTTGCTTTAATTAATTAATTATTATTATTATTATTTTTTTTTGCTGAGGCAATTGGGGTTAAGTGATTTGCCCAGGGTCACACAGCTGTTACGTGTCTGAGACCAGATTTGAACTCAG
Organism: Myrmecobius fasciatus; assembly: GCA_023553655.1. Lineage (NCBI taxonomy): Eukaryota > Metazoa > Chordata > Mammalia > Dasyuromorphia > Myrmecobiidae > Myrmecobius > Myrmecobius fasciatus. The sequence continues at coordinate 309,692 of JAJPUD010001065.1, forward strand.
GTACTCCTGACTTCAGGGCTGGTGCTCTATTCACTGCACCACTTAGCTGCCCTGTTTTAATTTAATTTAAAAATGAATTTTTGCAAATTCTCACACATATAACATATATGTGTATCTATGAATACGTACATATAGATAGACAGATGGACTCTCATGATGTTGGTTTTTCAATTCTGCATATAACAAATAGAATGTGAGCATCACAGGGTTTATTTTTACTACTAGGTAATTTGACAGCATCTAGTGTGATCAGGATTCCAGTGTGAGGAATAAAGCACACCAGGGTTCTAGCTACCACCACTTTAAACCCACACCTGAGATTAAAGAGGAAGGACAATAGGGATTCAAAAAGGTACTCAGTAAGAGATGCTATTCAGACATTCTCAAGAAAGCCTTATCATCACAATTTCACCCAATACAGAAGAGTACAGTAATAGGTAATAGGGAGGAAAACCTAGCCACAATATAAAAGATGCTCCAGGGAGAGAAAACAAAAACACAGATTCTTTCGGTTCCTCTTTCCCAGGAGTTAACAGAGCCCTGGGGGTAATGAAAAAGGACATACTCATATCAAAGAACTCTCCTGAAATTCAGCACATTAGCATAACCTATCTGAATGCCACTACTACATATATAAACATACATAATGAACCATATTCCAGGCACTGTTCTAAATACTGGGAATAAAAGAAAAACAAGGAATGGTCCCTATCTTCTGGGAGCTTACATTCTAATGGGGAAGATAATATGTAAATGCCTAGATACATATAATATGTACACAAGTAGATAGATGACAGTAATCTGAAAGGTGAAAGCATGCTCAGACTGCAGAGAAGGGTAAGATGTGTAGAAGAGGCAACTAAAACAGTCCCAGAGCCCTCAAATAGGGGATAATCTTTTATTGAGGGTTGAGTACTATGTGATGAACTGCCAGGAAGTTTACTACCCTTAAGAACCCTAAAGTGATGGCAGAATCCAGGCCTTTGGAGTTCATGTATATACTGGGCCCCTGTAATTCTGGAAACTCAACTGGCTTTAAGGGAACATATTTCTTTTAAGATTACAATATAAACATAACATAGTACTACTTTATAAACCTATCAAGAGATATTCTTATTCAAGTGGGGAAAACATGTTGGCAGAAAAAAACACCCCAAAACATTTACTCTACAATAATGAGATGCTCGAAGTTTGTAGACACATTAGGACGCCCAAAGGTACATTTCACTCAGGTGAAAACTACATGACAGCCTGCCTTCCACTCACTCTTGGTTTAAAGAGTCCTCCCTCTCCTGCTTTTTAATCATTTCATGTGTCCCAAATTCTAGCTAAAATGTATACAATGAACAGAAGGGAGCAGCATTCTTGAGTATGGTCTTCCTTAAGTCAAAAGTACATTCATCATTTTCTGACTAGCTCCTAGAACTAGTCAGTTACCTAAATCACCTGGGCCTTCTGCTATTTTGTGTGTATGTATGTATGGGTATGTTTACAGTAGGATAGCAAGTTAACTTAGCTCTTAGGATAAATATGGCAGGAGAGCTTACTTTTCTGCCTCATACTATTCTATTTCTTAATAGGCCTTTCCCTCTGGATAAAAGATTTTGGCTTCATTCCAAGTCTGTTTCCTATAGTTTTAGCAGGAAGCCTCTGACTGTCCTCTATCCACTAGTCTGAAGCACAATAGTTGTCAGTCAATAAGCATTTATTAAATGACTAAGAGAGAAGGTCCTGAAAATTCCAGCTAGAGACACTAATAAAATTTTTTGTATTGCTGTTAGATGGTATAATGGATAGAGTTTGGGGCCTGGAATCAGAAAGAGTTTAACTCTGGTCTCAGAAGCTTATCAGCGGTGTGATTTCAGGCAAGTCATATAACTTGTTTGCCTCAGTTTCCTCATCAATAAAATAGGTTTTTGTGAAGATTAATGAGATAATAATTGTAAAGTGCTTAGTCCAGTGCCTAACATATGTTAAACATTATAAAATGTTAACTATAATTATCATTATAGAAACAATTCAGTATTCTTATTCCCAAACAGCTTTTCTCTTCTACTTGTCTGAACTATGTATAAACTATAGGAAAAAAAAATCATGTTAATCAATTCTTTAATCCCACCTAAATATTTCTATCCACATTCTTCCCAGAATGACTGGGAAATGTTGGTAACTGCTATAAGTTACTGCTATAAGCTTTAGTGTGTGTGCTTTCTACCACCATCACAACCACCACTACCTAGCACTCAAATAGCTCTTTAATGTTTGCAAGATGCTTTGGATGCTACCTCAAGTGATGCTCACCCCCCTCTAAGGTTGGTGCTATTATTAACCCCATTTAACAGAAAAGGAAACTGAGGCAAATAGAGATCAAGAGAATTGCCAAGGGTCACACAACTAGTTAGTGCTGCCACATTTGAACTCAGGTCTTCCTGACTTTAACATGAACATTATAATACACAGAGTTCCCCAGTCACCTTCCTAGGAGTTACTGAATTAAAGAAGACACATTAAATTAAAGTGACACATTCAGATCAGGGAAATTTCTTGGCAATCCTGAAAATATTAATTAATTAATCATTCAATAGTATTTACAAATACAAAGTGAGAGAGTTCTTTACCATCAAGGGACTGAGGGAAAGAAGGTTTAAAAAGACACTACTAAACAAGTTCAAAGATAAATGAATACAGGATATTTACAAAACATATACAAAGTACTGGGATTTTAGGGGGAGGTACTATTGAGACAATGAGGAAAAACTTTAAGGAGATAGATCTAGAGTCACCCTGAGTTTGGGTTGCCTTATGAAAGCAACTGAAATCACCATTAGAAAAAGAAGAAAGGCGTTACAGTAGTAGCATCTAATTACCCATTGTGAAAAGCCCACTCTTCTTTCTCCTTAAATTCCCCAAACCATGCCATTACCATCTCCTTCCACTCTTGCAGTCATAGTAATGAAATTGTAGTTCAGAAGGGAGGGACTCAGGACTAACTTTTTTTTTTGTTTGTTTTGTTTTGCTTATTTTTTGCTGAGGCAATTGGGGTTAAGTGACTTGCCCAGGGTCACACAGATAGGAAGTGTCTGAGACCAAATTTGAACTCAGGTCCTCCTGACTTCAGGACTAACTTTTGAAATGATCCTGAAACAGTTTACAAATTTTATCTTCTTAATGCCTTTGTCCAGAGTGCTGACACCAAATGACTGATACTTCTTTCCCTTTTAGATTATCCACCAAAAACCACATATCATTACTACTAGTATTGGCATCCAGAAACAAAGAAAATGGTGCAAATCTGGGTAGGATTAAAATATCATCTATTAGACATATCCATGTCTGCCTCTGAATTATTTTATATTGAATGAATACAGATTAAAAGAGTTTAAAAAACTGATAATTCACTTCATTAGCTCATGAATCACAAATATAGAGTTGGAAAGGCCTTTTATTTTAATCTCATTTTTTGAGGATTTGTAATCAGGGAAGTGAAAATATTTGTCCAAGATCACAAAGGTATCAATTAGCTGAGTTTGGATTTGAACTTATTTTCTTATTACAAATCCAGAGCTCCTTGCACTGTACTATGCTGCCTTTGTTAATATGATTAATAATTCTAGGTGAGCAGAGTGCAAATAATTTAAGCTAAAATTGGTCTATTTTTAAACTACAGCATTCACCTAATCAAAAGATTCTTGTAATAAATGAAATTCAATGGACAACAAAAGACAGACTATGTAAACTATGATTAGGGTCAAAGAAATTTAGGGAAGAATTTAGCCATTAATGTGACTGCTATTTGTGATCAAACTAAGAAGGGTCTGGGGCTACCTACCTTATAAATTATGTTTTTCTAACATAACATCCCTCTAAGCCCAGCTTTCACCAATTCTTTACCATAATTTAACAGAACACTAGCAAAGACAGAAAGGTCATCAATGTAACAACACCATTCATAGCAATATGTTTTTTATATATACATTTATAAAAGTTGGAAACGACATGGGTTCACTTTGATTGGAAAAATGAGTGAACATACTAGGGTATATGAATGTGACCATATAATTGTGCCTTGAGAAAAGATGAATATTAAGAATTCAGGGAAGCCTGGAAAGGCACATATGAAATAAAGCACAGTGAAATGAGCAGAACAAGGAGAATATAAACAATGATTATAATAAGATAAAATGTTACTAGAACAAAAACAAACTGGGTAGCTGTAATGCTCAATATTTGTTTCATAGAACAGATGATGAAACAACCCTCCTGACATTTCAGAGAGAAGTAGGGTGGGATGGTAGGTCCATTAAGTTGCATATAATGTCAAGATTCACTGTTACATCATTTAATTTTGCTTACTAGTTTTTTTGGTTCAGTGGGTTTCTTTCTTTTTTGGTCTGCCATTCACTATCCTGATTTGATTACAGCCTACAATCAAATGCAGCTCTCTCTTCATATTTTTAATAGCCAAGTAGAGTGAGATATTTTATTAAGAAGTCTGTGGTCAAAGATACTCATTTGAAAATAAAACTTTACAAGGAAATAAAACACCACAAAGATTCCCAGACATTATGGAGTCTCATTTGCATTCTAAAAACTAATGCTTCTGCAGGACAAACAAGTGAAAATTCTCCTATGTAAACTAACTGGGAAGAGCTCTAGGACATGAAATACAGGCTGGATAGGCTGTTTTCTAAAGGCTCTTAGTCTTAGAATAGGCAGTAAGTACACCTCTCACAGTATCGATTTTTACAATTTTATAATTGTTATCTACACTTACCTTTGTCAATGGGCCAGAATCATTAATATATGATAGATGAATAATATGGGAATCATGAATAAATTCAAGATAAATACAGAGAACAAGCAAATAAAGTACTTATATTACATGAAGATAGTATCTGACAGCTATAGGGATTTAATGGATAGATGGAGTAAAATGAAAGATTATTATATTTTCTAATATTTCTAATATTTTTAACACTAATAATTTCCAATAATAACATTTCCAATAATTATATTTTTTGATGAGGCTCCACAGATAAAAGTGGAATGCCAGTTGCTATGAATAATCATCATAAACCACTCCTCAAAAAGGTCAAAGCTAATCTGGTACTAAAAAATACTAAATTATAATCAATAGAACTGATGTGCCCGTGTCCATTGTGAGGGAATAGAATTATAAAGTACTCATTAAGTCCTATTTCTTCTTTACCAGATGCAGTTAAATGGCATAGTGAATAGAGCTGTTATCTCACATGTTATTATGAAAACTGTCCTGCATTGACTATTTTCTTCTGGTAATTAAGTGGCTCAGTGATCTAGTGTCAGATACTTACTAGCTTGTGAATTTGGGCAAGTCACTCAACCTCTTGCTGCCTCAGTTTCCTCATCTGTAAAATGGGGATAATAACAGCACTTATTGTCCAGGGTTGTTGTGAGGAACAAATGAGATCACACTTGTAAAATGTTTGGCCTAGTGCCTGGCATATAGTAAGTACCGTATATATGTTAGTTATTATTATTATTAATTTAATCACAACTAGAAATGAAAATTCTCCTTGTTTTATATATATAGAAAAGCAATACTGAAATCAATATTTTGGAACAATATTATTAATCAAAAACATTAAAAACAGATTGAGTATAGAATATATAAAATACTGAAATCATTATTTGTTTTATCAGCTGGATGTAACTTTGCTCAGAACTACTTAGATTTTCTTTTAGAGGGAATCTCATTAGAAGACATTCTAGGATAGAATTAAGTTGGGAAACTCTAAAGACTTGTCTCTTGCCTTGGAGACTTCCTAAGAAGTGAAATTAGTGTTTTCCAAGGGGAAGGTAGTTTCCCTATACTTTTTGTCAGTCAACTCACAGTTTGGGGTTTGTTGGTTTGTTTGTATTTGTGTCCCTTTTTACTGTATATAAAAAGACTTATAAAGATATTTGTGTACTCCATTGATAAAGTGAAAATAATGCTTCTCATTGAGCAGAAAACCAAAAAACACAGTACACAGTAACAAGATTAAGTAGTGATCAACTGTGGTGGACTTGGCTCTTTTGAACATGTGGGAATTCAAGACAATTCCAATGGACTTGGGGTGGAAAATGCCAATTGTATCCAGAGAGAGAACTATGGAGATTCAATGTGGATGGAAATATGAAATTTTCACTTTTTTTGTTTGTTTTCTTGCTCATGTTTTTTTCTCCTTTTCATCTGATTTTTCTTGCATAACATGACAAATATGGAAATATTTTTTTAAAGGATTATAAATCTAAATCACATTGCTTTCTGTCTTGGAGTAGGAGAAGATACAGGAGGGAAGAAGAAAAATTTAGAACACAAAGCTAAAAAAAATGAATGTTGAAAAACTATCTTTACATGTATTTGGAAAAATAAAATACTACTGGAAAAAATAATACTTCTGATACAAGTAAAATATCCCTTATTCATATTGTGTCCTTAAATAAAAATCCTTCCTAGATTCAATTGCTATGAAATTTAGTCAAATAATTGATTTTGATTTCTGCACTAACTAGAAAAAGTTGAAAGAGGAAGCAAAGAAGAAGTAGTAACTAAATAACAGTAATTATTATCAACATCTCTGTTCTCCCATTTAATTTCTTGGACATCACATGTCTACTAGTTCATCTTTCTGACAGAATTTGTGACTCTTCACTGGACCACAGATCAAGAAGAGCAAATCCTGAAGCAAAAAATTTGAAACTTTGTCCACCTGTTTCTTCTACAGAATGCTTCCTGTTAAGTTTGCCATTCTGGTGGGGAGAGCTGATCCAAAGAGTCCTAAAGAACTGTGGCAGAGTTCTTTGGATACTTAATAAAAATATATGAAATTCTGGAATTCCGAAACAGGAGCTGAAGTTCCAGAAGCTTCTTCTTTCCATAGCACAATCTCATAGCTTCATGGTTCTTGGTAGCACATGCCACCTAAAACAGTAATTATACTCAGACTCAATTCTTATGATCCAAGCACTTTTTCTTCTTTATAGAGACCATGACTCACTATATTTTAAAGAAAGAGTCAACTGCTGAGTGTAGTGGTAGATTTGGAGTCAGGATAGATCTAATCAGTTCAAATTCTCCCTGGCACAGAGCAACTAAATAGTTGTTCTTTAGTATTCTTAAAGACTTCTTAAAGAGCCCCTTATTGGAGTTCTGGCATTCTGAGATCAACTATATGTGTTGAGGGGCAGCTAGGGAGGCAGTGGATAGAGCCCTGAAATCGGAGTCCAGAGACCAGAGTTCAGATCCAACCTCAAATACTCACTAGCTATGTGATTCTAGGCAAGTCATTTCACCCAATTTGCCTCAATTTCCTCATTGGTAAAATTAGCTGGAGAAAGAAATGACCAACCACCCCAGTGTCTTTGCCAAGAAAACTTCAAATGGGATCATTAAAATTTGAACATGACTGAAACGACTTAACATTTATGGTTTATTGCTAGAGCAGGTCAAGAGAATCATAAACTCATAGATCTTAATCTGAAAGGAATCTTCGAGGTTACCTAGTAAAACCTCTTCATTTTTCAGATCATAAAAATTGAGGCCCAGCAAGGGAGCCAAAATGGTAGTAAGAGATATGGCTGGCAATGGGATAAAGTTCCTGGACTCCAAAAATCAACTTCCTTTTCCTGTAACCAGTTAACAAGCATTATGCTAGGTAATAGGGATACAACTAAAGGCTCACATCCCCTGCCTTCAGGAAGCTTATAATCTATTTGTGGTTACTGTCTATTACTCATTGGTAGAGAAGTTCTAAATAACTGGCTGTGTTTAATATTTAAATATTTAATAAAATAAAACAAAAATGATGGAAAAATGTTGAAATATTTTCTAAAGAATAATTTCTGTATAAAACCCTGGCATGTAACCTATTTTTCCAGATTGACTTAAGAGGGTCAGCACCAAGGAGATCCAAGAAATATATCAATTCCTTAGCTTAAAAAAAAATTTCCCTAATGTTTTTATTGATCTCTTTTTAGCTACATGTGAAAGCTCAAACCAGAAACTTGTAACTGGTTTTTACTGTTTATTCACTTGTACTTCTTTTGAATTAAAGAGCCTTAGCATTATTTGCATCATCTATTGAAAGTCAAAAATTTTCAAAGATTTTGTAAAAAAAAATAGTGATCAATTTCATTTTTTTCTCTTTTGTCTTCCATAGTAGGAATAGATAACACCACTGAATTGTATAACTTGGGATGTCTTCCTGTCCAATCAATTCTGCTTCAAAACACCAAATCTCTACCAAAGATAGTTTCCTCAAGTCTTCCCCTGTTATTGGAATCAGAAGGAATTAGATGACTTAATTAAGAGCAAAATGGTGAATAGGTTAGAAAACTGCAGCTCCAGCTGACCACTGAATTATATGCTCCTTTAAAAACAAAAAACCAGAAAATCATTTCCAATATGTAAAAATGCCATGTAAAAATGTTGTTATACTCAACTTATCCACAAATATTTGTTTATCATTAGTTTTTCTAAAAGAAAAAAAGTCTATCACTCTCACTTCTTTGAACAAAAGAAAAAAGAAGAAAAATAAAAGAATTCTTTTGACTCTTTAGAATGAAAACTGTTTTAAAAAGATAAATGTGGTTTATGTTTCTGCAAATGCAACTTATAGTCTGTGAATTCATAATAATTTTAAAAAAACCTCAATAATCCAGGAATTAAAGAAAGTATAAGAGGAGTAACCTTTCTGAATTTAGGCTGTAGTTTTAATCAAATAAGAAGTTGCATTTTTTTTAAAGCAAGTTGCTGAATAATAACTATTAAATATACAATATATGTGACATTTATGTGAAGAATTTTGCTGCCCTGCAAAGTTTTTTTAATAGCTAGCTAATAATATAACTAGTATTTATACAGCACTTTAAAGTTTACAAAATATAATCTTGTTTTATTGCCACAAAAACCTTGAGCAGTAAGAGCTATTATCATCATTTTTCAGATGTTCTAGAAAACTGAGGCGTGAAGAGGCTAAAGTGACAGAGTTATTAGCAAGTGAATCCAGATTTGAATTCTGATGTTCCTGAATTGACTGAATCATTTATCTAACTGAAAAAGTACAGTCAAAATAGGAGTTTTCAAAGTAATGTGAAATTATTATATAGTTTTAAAAAAATGATATAAAATGGAGATTCATAGTTTCATATACTATATTTGTGTTTTCTGCATATATGGAAATGAATTTTTTGGTACTTACATTCAGAAGAAAAAAATATATTTTTAAAATTTTCTTCTATTATCTCTCTCTCTAGATAGATAGATATTTGTATGTAACATACACACACACATACACATGTATATACCATTCCTTAGCCACAACCAAGATCACAATTAACCCAGACTATATGTAGTAGAGATTCAGTTTCATATTCAGCCAGCTTTTTCTATATTTCTGTGAGTAAGGAATGAACAGAATCTCATCGTGACTCACGAAGATTTGAATTCAAATCTTGACCCTAGTAGTTAGTATTACCTAATATTACCCATTAAGTCACTTAATTCTGTTTTTGTTTCCTTATCTGTAAAATGAAGTGGAGAAGGAAATGAGAAACCAGAAACCATTCTAGTACCTTTGCAAAGAAAACCCCAAGTGGGGTTTTCCTTTTTTTAGGAGTCAGACATGACTGAAAACAACTGAACAACAAAAATCACTATCTCATTTACCACAGTGGTGTTTCCAAACATTCTATCCCTTTTCAAACTTCCCACAGCTCCTTTTCCACCTATTCTTTCAGTTGAAAATCTTGCCTCATATTGAATGAAAACTTAAGTTCATTCACTATGAGCTCCTTCTTTTCCTCTTCTCTTTATTTCACCCAGATGCCTTCAACTATAATCTTCTTCACCTTTGTCTCAAGGAAGAAATAGTTCTTCTCTTTGATAAGGTAAAACTTTCTACATGCACAAGGAATACCATTTCATACCAAACTGTTCCCTCAAGAAGATTGTCTCCATCATTCCCTTCCCTCTCATTTGACTTCAGTCTTTCCTTCTCTAATGCAGTCTTCCCTACTAGCCACAAACATACTTCTTCCCCCACTCCCATCTTCAAAAAACCCTCTTTTGACCTATTCATCCTTACTAACATTCAGCCCTTATCTCTTCTCCCTTTTATGGATAAAATTTTATAAGAAGACCATCAACAATATGTACTTCTACTAACTTTCTTCTTGCTTCCCTCCTCCCCTTAATCCTCTGCATTCTTACTTTAGCACTCATCATTTAACTAAAGTAACTCTCTCCAAAGTTACCTGAGATGTCTTAATTGAAAAATCTAAGGGCCTTCTTTCAGTTCACATTCTTCACGACCTCTCTCTAGTCTTTGACACTCCATTATTTTCTTCTCCTTACTACTGTTTTCTTTCTTGGCTCCCATAACACTTTCTACTGATTCTAGTCCTTCTAAGTGACTTTTGCCGGGTCTTCATCCAGGTTATGTCCACTAAAGGTTAGTATTACCCCAGAGCTCTGTTCTGGGCCTCCTTTTCTTCTTCTTGTATACTATTTTACTTAGTGATCTCATCATCTCCCCTAAATTTAATCCCTATGCTGATGATTTTCAAATCTATTTAGCCATTTCAAATCTCTCTACTTACATTAGACAAGAATTTCCAACTGTTCACTGGACATCTCAAACAGGATGTCCCACAGACATCTTAAACTTAACACATTCAAAACTGACTCATCTTTTTCCCAAAGCCATTCCCCCTTTTGAGCTTCCCTATTAGTGACTAGAGTACCATTATTCTCACATTTAGCCAGATCCACAATCTAGGTGTCACCCACCACTTTCTTTTCCCCCCTTAACCAGTTCACCCTTCCCTGAGCTTCCAAAGGTTTATTTCTAAAATACAAGTCTGACCATGTCTCTCCTATTCAATAAGCTCTAGTGGTTTCTATCACTTCCAGAATCAGATGGAATCATTTGTTTAGTATTCAAAGTTCTTCACAACCTGGACCCCCTTCTACCTTTTCCAGTCTTTTTGTTCTCCATCATGTACTTTATGATCCTTGTTATCTGTTCTTGCTATTTCTTGTAAAAGACACTCCCATCTCCAGAGTGGACTTTGCCTAGAATACTCTTCTTCCATCTCTATTCACTGTTTACCTCGATTCCTTTAGGTCCCATTTAAAATCCCATCTTCTACAAGAAACCTTTGCTGATCCCCCATACTGCTAGTTCCCTTCCTTTACTGATTACCCTGAATTTATGCTATATATATTCTGCTTGGTGTTGCTTTCCCCATTACAATGCAAGATCCCTGAGATCAGGAATGGTTTGTCTTTGTATTCCCAGTGCTCAGCATAGTGACTAACATAAAGTAGACACTTAACAAATACTTATTGACTGACATAATAATAATTTTATCTTTCAAAAGTGGAGGAATTGGTGTGCGATTTTCACTCTTCTAGACTTCATTCACATTAACAAAAAGATACTGGTTTCTGTGATTCAAATGATGACAATCTTGGAAGACTGGCCACTTAATGTTTAAATTTTTCTTAAAGAAAAAGAAGAGAGGGGGCAGCTAGGTGGCACAGTGGATAGAGCACCAGCCCTGAAGTCAGGACGACCTGAGTTCAAATATGGTCTCAGACACGTCCTAGCTGTGTGACCTTGGGCAAGTCACTTAACCCCAACTGCCTCAGCAAAAAGAAAAAAAAAAAGAGAGAGAGAGAGAAGAGGGAATAGTCTCTACATGTGACTCCAGTATGGGGAGAATAGATTTGAAAGCATTCAAAAGAAAAAAAAAAAAAGGTCAGATCATATGGAGAAGGAAAATCGGTTCAGACAAGAGCTCTCAAGAATGAAATTCTAAAGGCACAAAGGGAAACAAATCCAATAAAGAAGGCAAAGAGAGGGACCAATGTAAATACCCAGAGAACTCACCAGCCATCATGGATTTTAATAGAATATATACAGAGTATAGAAGCAAGGATAAATAATGGAGAATGCAAAAATATACCATCATCTTTTAAGAATGATGGCAAGACCAAATAACTGAAAAATTTAGGAACTCTGATCAACACGATAACTAACCACAATCTCAAAGAATTCATGATCAAGTCTACATACCTAAATATAGGAAGATGATGAACTCAGTGCTGACTAAGGCTTATTTTGTTTTGTTTAGAGATATAAAGAATAGGGGATATGGTCAGTGCAGGAATCTGTTTTGCTTGACTATACATGTTTTTACTGGGTTCTATTTTTCTTGTTTTCTCAAGGTGGGAGGAGGGTTGAAGGAGAGACTTGATCCAAAAATAAAATAAAATAGAATATTTTAAAAAGGTCAGGCTAACACATAGCCACATTAAATTATGGCATATGAAGGAAAGTAATTATAATTGTGGAGGGTATTAAATGCTTGGCTGAGAAATTTTAATTTCACTCTGTGGAAAACAGAAAGCCATTTCTGAGCTGATGAGTAGTACAAGTAGATCTAAAGGAAATATAAACATAACAGCTTCCATTGAAGGATGGGCTGGAGCAGGCAAAGAGTGAAGATGGCCAAGACTGAATTGAAGCTGTCACCATAATCCAGGCAGATAGTAACATTAATCCATACTCAGGATGGCCTAGGGCATTAATGAAATCTTTCACTGGAAGTTTTCAAGATCTTTTCAAGATGTCTAGATGATTAATTGAAGGGAATATTGTAGGGGTATTGGTTTGGGTAGAATTAGAATTTGTAAAGATCCCATACAGTCCCAAGATTCTGTGGTGCTGTAATAAGTACATTTGTTGTAACCAATACCACTATATCTTTATAATCTGTGATCATATTATTATTTATAATAATTTATAACATTTATAACAACTTTATTCATTATTACATATGTTATTTATAATAATAAATTTATAATAATTTATAATATAGGCTAAATTATTTATATATTATTTATATATACCTCATAAACTGTATAGTAAGATATAAATATTTATTAGGGGAAAAAGACTATGAGGAACACCAATGCTCAAAATTAGCTAAGGCTTATAAGGAAAGCAAAAAGGACTTTTCAAAAGAACTATCATGGGAAAGGAGGGATAGGATCACTGCTCAGGAAGTAAGAGGGGAAAAAAAAAAACAGACAAATGAAGGAAGTCGAAGCACTCAACTCTTTATTTTTGCTTCCCTTCTGTTTAATACAGGAATGTTCTTACCTCCCCCTCATCAACGGGGTAGGGGAAGAAGGGAGGAAAAAGAGGTTGGGGGAACACAGATAAATGGAAGAAAGGAAGAAAAAAGATTGATTCAGAGTCCCAATATCATAGCAATGCAAAACAAATTTCCACATTAATCATATACAAAAATATATTTCTTATTCTATATATTAATCTATCATCTCATTTGTCATGAAATAGACTGATTTTTATCTGGTATAAGATGTTTTCTGGAATCAAAGTTGATCATTACATTAAACTCATAAAAACCATATTGACTTAAAAAATTATAAATTAACATCATTGTTCTATTATATTCTTATTTATTTTGTTACACATATCCCAATTACATTTAATCCAGAATGAGCCAACAGCAGCAAGTCTGATGCTTCTATTTCAGTTGATTAGAATTCTTAAATCTTTACAAATTGCTCCATTTTACAATAGTAATGTTAAAGTATAAATTGGGAGTAGCTAGATGGCACAGTGGATACAGCACCAGCCCTGAAGTCAGGAGGACCTGAGTTCAAATTTGACCTCAGACCCTGGAAATTACACTTGACCCATAACCCTATGTCCTTTAACATTTAAAAGAAATAGCAAATTGGACATAATAGACTCACAGTTCCATGTGCAATCACCTTTCTAAAATTATTATTATACATTGTTATGGAAATGCCTGTTTTATTCCATAAATTAAAAATTAAATAATAAAAAATTTTAAAAATCATCAGTGGCTTGAATAATGGCAAACAGCATATTTGAAAGATTTGTGATATGACAGAGACTATTCACAATAGTAACTGGATCCAAAATGATACAGCAGTGGTATCAAGATATAAATCTTCCTTAAAACAACAGTGATACAATATGATAAATATAGAAATATGTTTAAAAGGACTGCACATATTTAACCTATATCAAATTGCTTGCCGGCTTAAGGAGAGGGAAGGTAAAAATCTGGAACACAAAGTCTTACAAAAATGAATGTTGAGAACAATATTTACATTAAAAAAAATAAAATATTGTTGGAAATTAAAAAAAAATAACATTACTACAAATTTAGATCCAAGTCTTCCTTAAATTTTTCCTGCCGTTATCCACCATTTTTTTTTTGTGGATGGTGACTATATTAAACAGAGCTACAATACTAACAATATTAGCCAAGAAATAAAATAATACTCAGATGTTCAAATGTTAACTGCTGTGAATATACAACCACTTATAAAAAGTTACAACCTTGTATTAAAAGTTCAATTTAGTTTATCTAAAAATAATATGCCTAAATAAAATATTTATCTCTGATTAAAAGCATTTCACTCTACTTTCTCCTCCTCTGTCCCTCCCATCCCATTTCTGGTAATCAAGGACAACTTCTATTTCCCCTAATTACCAAAACCAAACAAGTAACTGTATTATTAAGAAAAGCAGCTCTGGGAAATATATAAACAAATGACTAATGTTTAGACTAGCAACAAACTTTCAGCAAGACATTTCTTGTTTAGAAAAGAAACCTCTGGCAAAGTATCAAAAGGGAATTTCTAGGTCACCATAATACCCAGAAAAGTACAATTCATGTCTTGTAATATGATAGAAAATCTTATAACACATTCAGTAGTAAAACTTCATTGTCTTGTTTTTGTACTTTAAATGAAACCATGAAATAGGAAGAAAAAAAATGGATCTTTATTACAAAAAATCTTTAGTTTGCTTTAGTACATAGTCCTAATTTGAAATAAAGGGCACCTGGGACCTTCAACAACATAATACAGGATAATTGTTTTCACCACTTATTTTCCTGAAACATAGATTCTATGATGACTATCTGCTATAAACAACCAAAACCTGTGTCTGTCCAGTCATTAGAGTGAATTTGTCCCAAAAGAGTCTAAGAAACTTTTGGGGGTATCTAATTCAGTGAGTAGGCAATCATTTAATAAAAGCAAATAAAACTTATTCATCTAAATCAGTTTGATTATGTTTTCTATCAAGTTAGTAAACAGCTGCAAACGTCTGCTTACTATCAAAATCTCCATGTATAACACAATACACTCCTACAAAGCTGATGGTTCTGTTAAGTGTTCAGAACCATAACAGAAGAAATATATAACTACATTTTATTAAAGAAAGAAATTTCCCTGCACTACGCTCCTTGAAAAATGAAGGCCAATCCCAAACCTGTAAGTGCCAAGTCTGTTGAATATCTCTGTGCTATATTTACTGTCACTTTAATGGATCTGAGAAAAAAGTAGGAGCATGGAATGACAGGAACACAAGGAGAAAAATTTCAAAGTAGCACTTCAGTATAAAAACACACAATTTCTCCTGTTCACATGAAAAAGCATGATTAAGGTCTCTTGTTTAATATTCTCTGGAAAACATTTCAGCAGAGATCTTGAGATGTAAATTTTGTGCCGCCTGTATTTTTTCCCCTTTTCAATACCTTCTATCTAGTTTTTAGGGCATCAACAATAAGTAGATTCTCAGGCACTAAGAACACTTCAAGCAAAGTACCCCAAAAGTCTGTATTTCTTTCTTTATAAGATCTGTCAGTTAAAAGAGATTTCTTTTAATTCTGTTTCTCAATTTTCAGGCATATTCACTTTGTTCATTTTGCAGAAACTGGAGATGGAACTTGGCAAAACTGAACTCTGGAATAGGTGGGTTATAAAAGCCATTGGAAAGACATAATGCTTTCTACCAAAGCCAATTCCCTTCAATTTCATTGTTTGGTGACACCATGAGACAGTAGGGCAATTACGTGTTTTCCAGCAGCTTGGCAGATAATTTGTGCAAATACCAGAGATGATTCTTCTTTCCTCTAGTAAGACTACAGTTTGATTTGATAACATCTCTAAGTCACAGCTGTATTGATTGTTATTTAGTATTTATATGGCACACATCTGCCAAAGGGCTTAAGAAAACTGGGTCTAGAAAGATGTGGAGAATCACCAATTTCTACTGGGCTCTAGAATTGTTTAAATTTTCATTTACATCTCATTATATGAGTTGACATTTCATTGAATGAGTTTAGATCTCACTGTATAAGATTTCATCTACATTATCTCCACTTTTTAAAATGTACAATGATAAAATAATGCTGTTTAGTTAAGTGCTTTACTTGTCATAAAGTAAGTAACAACAGCCTGAAAGTTGATGCTGTTTTCTATGACAGACAGTGCTGAATTTGGAGTCAAATAAAAATCAGAAGTTATTATGAAGAAAGAATACTCAGGGTCTGAAAATACAATGCAAAAGTAGACTATTACTATTGGCATGCCCTAATTCTAGCCTTATCAATGGCATAGTCTAGTGTAAATATCCCTGGGCTTGGAATCAACAGATATGGAGTCCAGCTGTAATACTTTCTAACTGTGAGACCCTGAGTGAGTCACTTAACCCTGAACATGTCACTTAATTTCTATCTGCCTTAGTTTCCTCAAATGCAAAATAAGGAAAATAACAGCCCCTAACTTTTAGAATTATGGAGATTAAATGAGATATTTATAAAATACTTAGCATAATATTGGCCTAGCACATAATAGGTGTTTAATAAATTCCTGTTCCTTTCTCATTCCTAAATAAATAAGCCTTAAAGGCTGCCTCAAATGAGAGTAACCAGACAGCTGGCAGCCTGCAGTTTTGCAAGAGCTATGGGCAGATGGACAGTCCAAAATCACAAGTCTCAAATTGCAACCCTAACTTAATCAGAGATTTCCTGTTGATTTTTTAATCAGCCTTTCATACAGGTGCAGAGGACTTATGCTTTTGGCAGGGTTAGAAAGAACTGATTTATAAACCATAAGGCTAGCTTCTCACTTTTCCATAAGCAAGTTACAGAATTAATTACTATAGTATGTACACCAACTCTGGATATAAGATCAGCTCTGCTATCAGAGATCAATGCAATCTAAATATATAGGGAAAGTCTAATAATATCCGATGAGGTTAATTTAGATGAATGAATCAGATAACATAACTTGGAACTGATCCTGCCAAAATAACTTCTACTCACTAAGGAAACGCTCCCCAACACAGCAGATATTGAGGATTGGGAGTTGGTTATATTTTGAAAAGAATAAGAAAAATATTGGCTAATGCTACTTGCTTACCAGGTCTAATCCCTCAATGCTGTGATATCTCAATTAATGGACCTTCTGGGAACATGTGCTTTAATGATGAAGTTGGCCATTTAAAAAAAGAAAAGATGGGGGAGGCAGATGAGACTCTCAACTTTCTACATCATAAGCAATGCAGATTTTAATATGAGTGGTAAAGTTCTCATTAAGCTGTAGAACTTGTTTGACAAAAATACTTCTATGCATCTTCTAATATTTGTGCATAGGTATAGGTGACAGGGCAGAACCAAGGCAAAATGGACCAATTGTCAAGTTTGTCCTTCAAGGCAAGGAGTTTCATTTGCACTAATAAATGCTTGTTGTGGGGCAGCTAGGTGGTGCAGTGGATAGAGCACCAGCCCTGAAGTCAGGAGGACCTGAGTTCAAATCTGGTCTCAGACATGTAACAGCTGTGTGACCCTGGGCAAGTCACTTAACCCCAATTGCCTCAGCAAAAAAAAAAAAATAAAATAAAAAAAAAATGCTTGTTGATTGGCTGTTGAGTTTGATGCCTCTAGTCTCAAGTTCATGTTCCTCTTCAATAAACATTACAGTCAATAAACATTATCAAGCATCCATTATATGCTGAAAATAAGAAGATGGAAAATGGCCAGGTTCCTGCTCTCAAGGAGCTTGTATTTGAGAAGGAAAATGGGGATAAACACAAATAAGTGAGATAAAAAAAGAAAATGTGATTAAGCATCAGTATTATGTTAGGCACTGTGTTAGGCAATAGAAATAGAAAAACAGATATGAAACTGTTCTGTATACTCAAGCAGTATACATACTTTTAGGGGAGAGGGTTAAGATATGAACCTAGGTATTCAAACACAGGTCCTTCTTGACAGAAGCATTCTACCCACTATGTATCTGGATGTGCAATGGATACAGCTCTGGGCTTGGAGTCATGAAGATCCAAGTTCAAATACGGCCTCAGCCTCTTACTAGCTGTGTGATCCTGGACGAAGCACTTAATTTCTGTTTGCCTCAATTTTCTCATCTGTAAAATGGAAGTAATAATAGCACCTACCTCATAGGATTCAAATGAGGATCAAATAAAAAAAATATAGTAAAAACTACTAGAAACAATTCACAACTTTAGCAAAGTTGCAGAATTCAAAATAAATCCATATAAATCATCAGAATTTTTATATATTACCAACAAAGCTCAGCAGCAAGAGATAGAAAAAGAAATTCCATTCCAAATAATGGATGATAGTATAAAATATTTGGGAATCTATCTGCCAAGGAAAAGTCAGGAACTATACGAACTAAACTACAAAACACTTTCCACACAAATAAAATCAGACCTAGTCAGTTGGAAAAACATTAAGTGCTCATGGGTAGGCAGAGCAAACATAATAAAAATGACAATACTACCCAAACTAATTTACTTATTTAGTGCCATACCAATCAAACTCCCAAGAAATTATTTTACAGATCTAGAAAAATAGTAGCAAAGTTCATTTGGAAGAACAAAAGGTCAAGAATTTCAAGGGGATTAATGAAAAAAAAAGGCAGATGAAGGTGGCCTTGCTGTACCAGATCTAAAACTATATTATAAAGCAGCGGTCATCAAAAACATTTGGTACTGGCTGAAAAATAGAGCAGTCCATCAATGGCATAGGATAGGATATCAGGACAATCTAGGTAATAACTAGAAATTTAGTGTTTGATAAACCCAAAGACCCCAGCTTTTGGGATAAATACTATTTGGCAAAAACTGCTGGGAAAATTGGACACTAGTGTGGAAGACTAGTGTGGCTTGACCCACACCTAACACCACATACCAAGATAAGATCTAAATGGGTTCATGATCTTGATATAAAGAGTGATATTGTAAGCAAATTGGAGGAACGTAGTATAGTTTACCTCTCAGACCTGTGGAGATGGAATAAATTTATGTCCAAAGAAGATCTGGAACTCTTAACTGAACACCAGATAGATAATTTTGATTATATTAAGTTAAAAAGTTTCTGTACAAACAAAACTAATGCAGACAAGATTAGGAGGGAAGCAATAAATTGGGAAATCATCTTTACATTTAAGGGTTCTGATAAAGGCCTCATTTCTAAAATATATAGAGAATTGTCTCATATTTATAAGAATTCAAGCTACTCTTCAATCGATAAATGGTCAAGGGATATGAACAGACAATTTTCAGAGGATGAAATTAAAACCATTTCTAGTCATATGAAAAGTTGCTCCAAATCATTATTGATCAGAGAAATGCAAATTAAGACAACTCTGAGGTACCACTACACACCTGTCAGATTGGCTAAAATGACAGGAAAAGTTAATGATGAATGTTGGAGGGGATGTGGGAAGGCTGGGACACTGATGCATTGTTGGTGGAGCTGTGAACGGATCCAACCATTCTGGAGAGCAATTTGGAGCTATGCTCAAAAAGTTATCAAAATGTGCATACCCTTTGACCCAGCAGTGTTTCTATTGGGCTTATATCCCAAAAAAATCATAAAGGAAGGAAAGGGCCCCACATGTGCAAGAATGTTTGTGGCAGCCCTTGTTTGTAGGGGCTAGAAACTGCAAACTCAATGAATGCACATCAATTGGAGAGTGGCTGAATAAATTATGGTATATGAATGTTATGGAATATTATTGTTCTGTAAGAAATGACCAGCAAGATGATCTCAGAGAGGCCTGGAGAGACTTGCATGAACTGATGCTGAGTGAAACGAGCAGAACCAGGAGATCATTACACACAGCAACAACAATATTACATGATGATCAATTCTGATGGACATGGCTCTCTGCAACGAAGAAATGTCTCAAACCAGTTCCAATTGTTCAGTGAAGAAAGCCATAAACACCCAGAGAGAGGGATATGAAATGTGGACCACAACATAACATTTTCATGCTCTTTATTGATGTTTGCTTACAGTGTTTTTTCTTTCTCTGATTTTTTTTTTCTGGTAGATAGGATTTTTCTTGCACAACAACTTGTCAAGTATTTTAAAATTATTAACATGTAATGGACTTCCTGCCATTTAGGGGAAGGGTGGGGACTGGGGGTAAAATTTGGAACGGAAAGCTTTGTAAAGATCAATACTGAGGAACTACCCATATATATGTTATACAAATAAAAAGCTTTAATAAAAAAAATATAGTAAAGCATTTAGCACAGTGCCTAGAACAAAGTAAAAGCTACATACATATTATGATGATGATGATGACAGAGCTTAAGAGGAAAGTTAGGAGGAAAAGAAGATATGGGGAAGCGGGTAAAGGGGATAGGAGGAGATAAGTTCCATTTTGAGAATGTTAATATTAAAAGTTAAGTTTAGACTCCAATTCAGTTCAGTTCAATAAACATTAATTAGATACTTATTACATGCCAGACATTTTAAGAACTACAGATAAAAGATAAAAACAGGAGTGCTGTTCTCAAGGGTTAAAATCTTCAGTCTTAACATTCTCTGGGTGGAGATGTCCAGAAGACACTTTGAAATGCAGGAACCAGAAATCATAAAAGGACAGTGATGACCTCTCCTCTCTTTCAGCATCCAGAATCTGTCCATTAATATTCAATTCATAGAATTATATGGGCAGACATTGAGAGGTAAAAGCTCTAACTCTGACATTAGAGGAAACTGGGGTAATGCCACTTATTTTACTTAAAAATTTTCAGTTCATTTTAATTCAATTTCAAAATCATTTAATAATTTCCAATGACCAGAAGCTGTTAGAACCATAAGAGATATCATACTAAAGAGAGAAACTTTTTAAGTATAATAAATGGTGAAAAGCATTCAGACTGAGTCAAATCTCTATGCATGAGAAAATTATTATTGTAGAGAATCTTTAAAAAATGTTTTTCAGAAAGCTTCAATTAGAGAAAAGAACTAATAAACTATCAGATAAGCTATACTGGTAAAATTCCACATGAATTTTACCATTTCATAGAAGAAAAAAAATTAAGTACCTAATATATGCAAGGTACTAGTGATAACAGAAAAAACTGAAAGAGCCTTTGCCACTGAGGAGAATTCATTCTGGGGAAGATGATAGGCACAAACATTTCCAATATTTGGATCAATCAATAAAAAAATCAATAAAAAATTTATTAAATATGCACTATACATAACATTATACTATACATATATATTATTTTTTGACCCTTTGTCTATTGGGGAGTGGGTCTTGTGTATCTGAGTAAGCTCCCTCCAACTTAGGTTTATAGTCAGTTTCTCTACAAACACTACCTCAGTGAGACATATGCTTTTCATAGCTTTTATTTTTAATGTGGAATGAAATGTTTGGTTTAATTCCCTGTTAAAATAATTTCAGACTGGACAAAAAGATTGGGAGTTTTTTTTTTTCTTTACAGGGCATGGAAAGGAAACAAGATACATCTACTTAAAAGGTTGCTTCTAAATTTTACAAATGAGATTAAGTCCATTTTTAGGCTGATGGGAGAGGAGGTAAAGGAGTAGGGTTGTGTGTGTGTATGTGTATGTGTGTATGCGCACGCACCCGCACTGAACAGTACTAAAAGGCTGAGTCTAATCTCTCCCCAGTCTAAATGATCCCTGATATACTACACAAATAAACTCTAGACTTCTGATAACCTATTCCCCAAAGTTGTAAAGAATAGAGGGATTTGTGATTGGAGCATCTGGAGCTAACACTCCCTTTGGTAACTACCAATTGAGATT
Source organism: Myrmecobius fasciatus (assembly GCA_023553655.1). Lineage (NCBI taxonomy): Eukaryota > Metazoa > Chordata > Mammalia > Dasyuromorphia > Myrmecobiidae > Myrmecobius > Myrmecobius fasciatus. The sequence continues at coordinate 331,679 of JAJPUD010001065.1, forward strand.
ACATCCTTCTCTAGCTTTTTAACATGAGTTTCAATAGGGCAATGGGACTGCATTCTTTCCCTCTGCTCCAAGACTCCAGGATACACATTAATTGATTATGAGTGTATTATACCAAGGTATGTATCCAGGAATCTTGGGACAAAGAAAGAAGTAGTCTCTTTGTCCTGACAGAATTCCCAACTTTAGTGATTAACAACTTAAATGTAATACACATTTTGGCACATTAAGTGAATAAACACCACTTTTAATGTATGATTCATTACTAGCAATAAACTATCACTTACTTACACCCATATTATCTCTCTCCATAATATTTCACATGAAGTTGTAGTATCAAGATTTAAAAAAAAAAATCAACCAAGAACATTCCATAAAATATGCACCCAATCACAGGACATATAGTTAAAAAAAAACAAAAAAAAAAAAAAAACAAAAACTCTGAATAAAAAACCAAACCTATAAACTATTTTAGTAAAAAACACTATCATGTAGCTTTCCTTTATTCAATTCACTAATAAAAATATTACATAGCATAGGGTCAAACATAGAGCTCCTTGAGGTATTCTATTAATAATCTCTTTTTAAAATGACACTTAGTAATTAATGCTTACTTTTTGGAGTTAGCCATTTTAATCATTTCAAACCTACCTAATTATACTATGGTATAGCCTGAATCTCAATAACTTGAGAAACTAATCCTTTGTTAAAATATAAGTCAACTATATCTATTTGCATGTCCCTTACTTACCAATCTAGCTGGCAATAAAAAAAGGAAATGATGTTTGTGCTCTGACCTGTTCTTTGTTGAAGCCATGCTGGCTTTCTGTGATTGTCTCTTCCCTTTCTAAATATTTATCAACCAACCTTCTAATAATATCATCTAGAATTTTGCTAGGAATTGAAATATAATTCGACGGCCTGTGGTACACAGATTCCATTCTTTTCCATTTTAAAAAAATCAAGAGAGTACATGCCCTTTTGAAATCTTGTGATACTTCTCCCTTTTCCTTGATCAAAGAAAATTCAGACAATGGCTCAGTCATCACATCTGCTGTGCTCCCAAAACATGGGCCCTTTAATTATTTGAGAGAGCTAGATGCTCACCTATTCATCATTCCACTTATCTTTTCTAACAGTTCCCTCTAAGTTTGAAAAGTCTTTTTTTTTTGGCAGAGAAAACAGAAACAATGTAAAAATTGAGTTTGTTCTTTCTTCTTCTGGTTATCTGTTAACATCATCATGTTTCACCAAAGCTAAAAACAAAACTAAACAAAGCACTATTTTTTGTTCTTAACTTTCTTCACCAGCTTCTCCAGGGCTTTGCACTCTTGACACTATTTCTAGTGGACACAGACATAATGGTGACAGTCTCCTGGGGAATAGTGAATGCTTGATTTGTTGTAAGGAAAACCTGAATTTAAATCCTGCCTCAGAGACTTAGTGGTTTCATGAATTGGGTAAGTCACTTAATATCATTCAGTCTCAGTTTCTTCATTTGTAAAATGGAGATAATTATAGTTCATCCCTCACAGGATTGGTTTGAGAATCAAATGAGATAATAGGTAAAAAAAAAAATTATACATAAAATATTTTACAAACCTTAAAAAAAGTTAACTCCCCCCCCAAAGAAATATTCTTTTTCAGTTAAATACCATAGACAATCATCTTGGTTCATAAATAATTCTAAATAAAATAAATTATGATAAGCAAGTAAAGAAGAAAACTGTAGTATTTTCTCTCTCTCAAATGTTAAAAATACCCAGGACTACAGAAATTTCACATTTTCAAATATATACATCTAAAAACTCATTTGTTTAGAAGTTTGAACATCCCTCAGTGCCATTTCCTGAGCCCTGGACAATGTTAGTACTGAACATCTTTGGAGCCTGTAGATTAAATTTCCTAAAATTTTAAAAATGCCCCTGGATTTTGAAATTAAGCAATTAAAAAACATAACACTCTGCTGTTTCATTTAAAATGTTTTTTCTTTTGCCAGTTTTTGCCTTTTCTCCTCCTAATTGTCCAGATACTATACGGTACCTCACAGGTTTCCTTTCTCGGAGTAATTCTTCCAGGCTTCTTTCACAATGCTCAGCTACCACCACCAATCTCTCTGATTAAAGCAAAAAAAAAAAAAAAAAATTCAATGTTACATTTGGTTAATACAACATCTAATTAGCCAAGAAATAAACCACACTGAATCCATGCGCATACTCTATTTTTTTTTTTTTGGCAGACCATACATATTCTTAAATAAAGCTTTTTATTTTCAGAATTCATATTCTTTTTTAAAAATTTTTTTTCTTTATTAAAGCTTTTTATTTGGAAAATATATATATGGGTAATTCTTCAACATTGACCTTTACAAAGCTTTGCCTTACAAATTTCGCCCCCCCTAGTCACCACTCCTCCCCTAGATGGCAGGAAGTCCACCACATGCTAATTAGAGCATACTCTATTAATAAAACTATTAACTTTTTTTCCCCCAAAGTGCTTAAAATTTCCTGTATGGATTTTTTAAAATGCTTTCATCTTAACATTATTAGGGTGAATGCTAAAATGCACAAAACAAATGTAACAAAGAGAATTTTTTGAAATTTGATCTGAAATTTGATCAGATATGAAAAAGGGCTCAATTTACCAAAAATTTTCTCATATTGAATATAAAAATATTCGATTTTTAATAATAAAATCAATATAATTTGTACATACTTATTTTAAAAGAAAGTTTTCTTTTCCAAATATAATCATAAAAGTTAGAAGGGTTTCTTGAACTGAGAAGCACTTCCAGTCTAATAGCAAATCTCTACCTGATCATATTCATATTTATCCAGCTTGTTTCATAGTTGAAAATACCTTCATTCCTAGGTAATAAAAAGTTTTCTAGCCTAAGAAAACCTGCAAGATCGTCAGGATAGATCTGTCACAATAGGAAAGAGAGGCACACAATTGAGTGTATGCCGTGCCAGGGCAAACTGATCCCCCTGAATGAAGAGAATTGTGAAAGCTATCTCACAAGATGGAGGCAGTATTCTAAAAATTGAATGAAAGCTGGCTGTGCCCTAGGCCCAAGTTTCTTTCTCCAGAAATTACATGGTTTAAAAAGAATGGAATCGGGGCAGTGGATAGAGCACCAGCTCTGAAGTCAGGAAGACCTGAGTTCAAATCTGGTCTCAGACACTTAACATTCCCTAGCTGTGTGACCCTGGGCAAGTCATTTAACCTCAATTGCCTCAGCAAAAAGCAAAAAAAAAAAAAAAAAAAAAAGAATGGAATCACATAGCCTTTTTCTTTGTGAGACTAAGTTATGGCCATCTTGGCATTAAAACTCCCATATAAGATAATTTAGTAATCTTAAAGATGTAGAATCTTTATTCTATGCCTTAGAATGTGAGGTTATTTGTCCTGATTAATCAGGACAGAGGTCTAGCTTGTGGGGAATGTTACTCAAGACTTGTATATAAGGGGATTGCAAGGTCCCTTTGCTGGCATGGGGGCCATGACTCTAGTGCTTTGCTCATACTAAGATCAAGATATCAATCCTGAAAAGAGTGCTCGTAGTCAGTCACAGACCAAAGCATAGGCCAGTAATAAACACACCTTACCTTAGATTATACCATCTTAAAAAATTGAAAACTTACAGGTTCCCAGAAATATCTCCAAAAACATACTGAAGGGACAATGCACCCTCTTTAAATGGCCTACTTTTGCATAAGAGTTAAATCAATAAATAGGCTGGGAAAATGAGCAAACTACAGAAAAAAAGATTCTGAATATGAAAAGCTACTACGGTGACAAGACACATCATCTGAAGAAGACAACAAAGTCAAAACTCTTACAACCAATGCCTTAAAGAAAAATATGACTTAGTCTCAAATGGTGGAGGAGCTCAAAAAGGATTTTGAGATAATGATGAATGTTGGAGGAGATGTGGGGAAACTGGGACACTAATACATTGTTGGTGGAGTTGTGAACTGATCCAACCATTTTGGAGAACAACTTGGAACTATGCCCAAAGGGCTATCAAATTGTGCATACTCTTTGATCCAGCAGTTTTTCTACTGGGCCAATATTTCAAAGAGATCTTAAAGGAGGGAAAGAGACCCACATGTGCAAGAATGTTTGTGGCAGCCCTTTTTGAAGTGGCTAGAAACTGGAAACTGAATGGATGCCCATCAATTGGAGAGTGGCTAAAAAAATTATGGCATATGAATGTTACGGAATATTATTGTTCTGTAAGAAACAACCAGCAGGATGATTTCAGAGAGACCTGGAGAGACTTGCATGAACTGATGCTGAGCGAAATGAGCAGAACCAAGAGAATGTTGTACATGGTAAAAACAAGATTATGTGATAATCAGTTCTGATGGACATGGCTCTTTTCAACACCGAGATGATTCAGGCCAGTTCCAATAGACATACGATGAAGAGAGTCATCTGCATCCAGAGAAAGGACTGTGGGAATTGAATGTGGATCACAGCATAATATTTTTATCTTTTTTTTTTGTTGTTGCTTTGTTTGCATTTTGTTTTCTTTCTCTTTTTCCCGCTTTTAATCTGATTTTTCTTGTACAGCATGATAATTGTGGAAATATATAGAAAAACTGCATATGTTTAACATATAATGGATTACTTGCCATTTAAGCGAGGGGGTAGGGAGACGGGAGGATAGAAAAAAATTTGGAACACAAGATTTTGAAAACCCAGTAAAAAGTAAAGGAAAGGGGCAGCTAAATGGCGTAGTGGATAGAGCACCAGCCCTTAAGTCAGGAAGATCTGAGTTCAAATCTGATCTCAGAACTTAACACTTCCTAGCTATGTGACCCTGGGGAAGTCTCTTAACCCCAACTGCCTCAGCAAAAAAAAAAAAAAAAAAAGTAAAGGAAAAATTAGGAAAAGAAATGAGAGTGATGAAAGAAAATCATGAAAAAAAGTCAACAGGTTGGTAAAAGAGGCACAAAAATATAATAAAGAAAAAAACATGTTAAAAAATAGGATAGGCCAAATGGCAAAAGAGGTACAAAAATCTAATGAGAATTCCTTAAAAAGCAGAAATGGTAAAATGACAAAAGAGATACAAAAAGTTATTGAAGAAAGGAATTCCTTAAAAAGTAAACTTGTTCAAAAATAATTCAAATTACAATCAAATATGTAGAAACTAATGACTTTATGAGATATAAAGAGACAATAAAACAAAATCAAGAATGGAAAAAAAAAAAAAAGGAAATTTGGGCTATCTCACTGGAAAAACAACTAACCTGGAAAACAGATCTAGCAAAGAGAATTTTTTTTTTAAAGCAAAGAAAATTTAAAAATTATTGTTCCACCTGAAAGTTAGGATTAAAAAAGGAGCCTAGACATCAGTTTTCAATAAATTATCATGGGAAAACTGCCCTGATATTCTAGAACCAAAGGCAAAATTGAAAGAATCTAATGATCACCTCTTAAAAGAAATGCTAAAATGAAAACTCCAAGGAATATTATAAGCCAAATTTCAGAAATCCCAGGTCAAGGACCACAGTGCAAGTAACCAGAAGGAAATAATTCAAATATTTGGAGCCACACTCAGGATAATAAAAAATTTAATAGTTTCCACTTTAAAGGATAGAAGGGATTCTGCTCATTTCACTCAGCGTCAGTTCATGCAAGTCTCTCCAGGCTTTTCTGAAATCATCCTGCTAATCATCTCTTATAGAACAATAATATTCCATAACATTCATATACCATAATTTATTCAGCCATTCTCCAATTGATAGGCATCCTTTCAATTTCCAGTTTCTTGCCACTACAAAAAGGGCTGCCACAAACATTTTTGCACATGTGGGTCCCTTTCCCTCCTTTAAAATCTCTTTGGGATATAGGCCCAGTAGAAACACTGCTGGGTCAAATGGTATGCACAGTTTGATAACTTTTTGAGCATAGTTCCAAATTGCTCTCCAGAATGGTTGAATCCGTTCACAGTTCCACCAATAATGTATCAGTGTGATGGGATGATATCTTAAAAAAAAAATAATAATAATTAAGGGACGAGAAAGAGGAAAGCCCACCAACTGAGAAAAAGCTGAATAAGTTTGGTTTATAATTCTGATAAAATTCCATTGTGCTCTAAGAAATGATGAGCAGGATGCCCTCAGAAAAACTTGGAAATACTTATATGAACTGAATATGATACACATCAAAAATAACAGTTTATAATGATCAATTGTGAATGACTTGGCTATTTTCAGCAATATAATGATCCAAAAACAACTTTGAAGGACTTATGATGGGAGTCTGAATACAGATTGCATCATACATTTTTTACTTTTTAATTTTTTTGGGGTTTTTTTTGGGGGGCGGAAGGGTCTATGCTTTCTTTCACAAGACTAATATGGAAATATGCTTTGAATGACTACACATGTATAACCTATAGCAAATGTTTACACATAAATGGAGGAAAATAAAATGCTAAATATTTTTTTTAAAAATCATGAAATGGTGTGGCTCATTCTGAAAAAAGAGATTGCCCAGTTCATAAATGAAGAAAGAATTAAGTAAATTAATAATATACAGATAGAATTACTAGTTCAGGCCTTTATTACTTCTTGACTACTCCAAAAGCCTCATAATTGGTTTTCTTGCCTCAAATTTCTTCTTTCTTCTCTTCACACTTGACATGGCTGATAAATCAATATTCCTAAATAAATCACAGGTCTGCTTAGGTCACTGTCCTGATCAAGAAACATTCTATTACCTCTAAGATACAATACAAACTTGATTGCTTGAAACTGTGAGGAATATGAGAAGTTATCCACAGATATTAAAACAGGATAAAGGGAGGGATGAAGTATCTTGTTTTAAGATATTTCCAACCAATTGTGAGTCAAGGAACTGGTTAAACAGCAAAGTTCTGGACAAAGGGGCCCAGGTTTAAATCAGTTCAAACCAGGTAGAGTCAATGACGGGACACCAGGCTTTTGACATCCATATGAGTGAATAATGAGGATTGTAAATCATCCAATTATTGTTCTGATTGTAAATATGACCTAATTGTAATTTGGATAAAATTCGACCGATTGTAACTATTTATCTAAATCCAACCAATCTGAATTTTCAAGGCAGGTATAAGGAACTGAACTAACAGTATAAAGCTTGCTCCTATGCCTGCATTCAGTGTGTCCTCTTTGGGAGGAAAACCGATTCTCTGAGAATCAAATAAAGGATTCTTTCATTCAGAAAGAGCCTGGACTAGCTTGCAACTAGGGAAGGAGCGGGCAGTGGCAGTTCTTGGGTTTACTTCCTGATTCTGCTAAGTTGCACAGGTCTTTTGATAACAAAACCAATCATTTCACAGACAAGCTAAACCAATCTTTCTGCAATTAGACCCCTCAAAGATACAGTCAAATACGATTTTGTGCAATTCTTCACAAAGGATACTCCATCCATAAAACATTTCTATGTCTTTGTACAGGCTACCTCCTGGGCTGGAAGGGAATTTCTCCTCTCCTTAGCTTCTAAGAATCTCTAATTTCCTTCTAAATGTAACTCTTACATGACATTTTCTACATAAGCTCAGGAAAGATCGCTATATATGCCTCATACTCAAAATTAGCCTTTATTTCTTTTATAAACAAATATATTACATATTATAGAATATCTTTCTTCCAACAAAACAAAAAAACAATTTATTTTTGTCTTTGTGTCCCAACTGACTAGAAAGGAAGCAAGCACCTCCAATGTGCCTGTCACTGTGCTAAATGCTTTACAAATATGATCTCTTTTGACTGTCACAATAATCTTGGGAGAGGATTAAAAATAACAGCAATAATAGCTCATATTTATATGCTTACTATATATACCAACCACTAAGCTAAATGTTTTACAATTATTTTTTCTTTTGATCCTCAAAACACCCCTATGAAGAAGATGCTATTACTATTTCAATTTTACAGATGTGGAAACTGAGGCAGACAGAGGTTAAGTGTCTTGTCTAGTCTCATAAAGATAGTAAATGTCTGAGGATGGATTTGAAATCATCTTAACTCCAGGGTCAATACTTTATCATAGAGTGTGGCAGATTAGTATCCAATAAATGCATGTTGATTACTGATATTGCTACAAACTGCAAAAATAGGCCAATATTAGTATAGTAACTAATGCTCTTGATCCACTCATCACTAATATATAAAACAACAGCTTCCACTGTATATCTATAATGATGCTAGTAGAAGCAGTCATTTTTAATATAAATTAAAATAAGTTAGGATTTATGATAGGGGGAGGGGTATTCTCATATTTTAAATTGTGACATTGATAAGCCTCTAAAAATCTTTGAGGAAGTTTAATAATTGTCTGGCCCAAGATAAAATGTATTTGTCCTCTTCATTCAATCTTCTCAAAATACTACAAAGAAGAGTTTGTCAAAGTTTCAGGGACCTTTATACATTTTTAAAAATGTCAGAGAACCACAATCCTTGGCAAAATGACAAAGTGGATCCCAAAGGTAATGGAGTATACAGCAATTCAACATTTCTAACATTAACCCCTTTTTCAGGAAAATATTTTTAAAAAATTCTAAACAACCATTTAGAACTCTTTATTATAGTTTTTAAAAATAGCATATGGCTAAAATATATTTACTATCCTCATTTATTACAAAAAAAGGAAAAAATCTTCAATTCAAACTTGTTTGAAGGAACATAGTATGATTATTACAAAAGGTAATATGATATTCAGATACATTTAAAAGGGTTTAACAGGCATGAACCAGTCCAAATTCTATAGCATAACCAGGGCTAGAGTGCACATTTTAAGATGACTTCAAGAAGCTGAACATGATACAAATTGAGGAAGTGAGAAATTTAAGTGAGGACAGTCTGAAAACAATAATCTATGATGATAAAAATTTTAAGAATTGAGATTTTAGATTTGGAAAACAAGCTATGGCAAAAGTAATTTAATCAACATTTAAATAAGTGGAGAGTTATCCTCAGGAGGAAGGTAATGGGCCAATTTTCATAATGGCATAAATGCCTCCTTAGCAACTAAGCACTGAGAAGAACTTTGGGCTACAGGTAAATTTATTTATAAAATTAACCTTCCTAGAGATCTATAAAAATAGATCAATAAGAACACATATGGGATGCTTGGTGACACCTGCCTGAAGATAGAAGTGTAGAATGAAAGTTATATCATATCCCTTCCCTTCCAACTCTATGATCTTTAACTGGATTTTCATTTTTGTCAATTCACATAAAGAATTTAGTGTCTTTGTTTTATGTTTTCATATACTATGAGGAAAAGAAATAAAGGCAAAATAGCATTTCAAAATAACCAACACAATTTATTAAGTGTCTTCTGGCTGTATATTGTCATACTGAAGATTACTGAATTACTATTTATGGTCCCTGACCTGTTTCCAAAACTCACTGTAATCCCAAGATGTAACAAGAGAGAACTTGTTAAACTGAAAACCTATATGATGTTTTATTTTTTTCCCTTTTAATGACAAAAACTTCCTCACCTTTCAATGAAATCCTTGGTTCACTGATTCTAGAAAAAAATGGTCATTTGAATAGAACGAGGTGTTTTAACTTTGTGGGCTTCCAAGTTAATATCATTTTGAATAATTTCTGAAAGACAGAAAACAGCTCAAGTCTAATTTTGGGGCTAATTTCACATGGGGCAAAAAGTGTTACTAAAACAAACCACCTGTGACATATAATTCCAAGCCAGAAAGAGAAAAGAAGAAAAAAGTCCTACAGTGATGTTAGCTTATAGAGAGTAAAGCTAAAATGAAGCAAGAAACGTTTTGTGCCACAGCCTGAATTATTCGAAGTTGATGATGAAAAGTAAGATATATTGTAGAGCACTGGAAACAGACAGCTTTTGAGACAGAAAAAAGTCCTGAGTTCAAGTCCTTAAGTCTGATATAATAGTCATGGCAACATACTTAACCTCTCAGCAACCCAGACAACTTCAAGATGATGGAAACTGAATTCCCAAGAAGATAGTGGCACTTTAATAGAAACAGGGACTTTAGAAAGAAGGGTAGATTCATAGAGAAGGGAAACAAAGAGATATTTTCCTTTTTTTTTTTTTTAATTAAAACTTTTTATTTTCAAAACACATGCATAGATAATTTTCCCTTGCAAAATCTTGTGTTCCAATTTTTTTCCCCTTTCTTCCCTCCCCTTCCTCCCCTAGATGGCAAGTAATCCAATAAGTTAAACATGTGCAATTCTTCTATACATATTTTCACAATTATCATGCTGTACAAGAAAAATAAGATCAAAAAGGGGGAAAAACGAGAAAGAAAACAAAAAAGCAACCAACCACAAAAAAGTGAAAATACCATGTTGTGATTCACAATCAGTCCCCATAATCCTCTGAGTGCAGATGGTTCTAAGAGATATTTTTCAATAAATTTCTTTTTAAAATATATTTTATTTATTTTAAATATTCCCCAGTTACATGTAAAAAAATTTTAACATTCACTTTTAGAAACTCCAAGTTCCAAATCCTCTCATCACATCTCTTCAAAAGGCAAGCAATATGACATCAATTATACATGTGAGATCATGTAAAACATTTTTCTAGATAAACCATTTTGCAAAAGAAAACATGAAAAAAAAACAATTTTTCTTTTAAGTGCTTCAAACTGCACTCAGTTTATCAGTTTTGTCTTTCAAGGCATATAGCATTTTTCATCAAGAGTTTGAGTTGTGTTGGATCATTATCTTGATCAGAGTAGCAAAGTCTTTTACAGTTGATCATCCTTAAAATACTGGTTTTGTGTACAAGAGTCTCTTGTTTCTGCTCACTTCATTCTGCATCAGTTCATATAAGACTTCCCAACCATATTGCTCATTATTTTTTATATCACAATAGTATTCTATCACAATCATACGTTACAACTTGTTCAGTTATCCCCCAATTGATGGACACCCCCTCAATTACCAATTCTTTGCCATCATAAAAAGAGCTATAAATATTTTTGTACAAACAGGTCCTCCCACTCTTCCATCTCCGTGCCTTTCCCCCCTTTCCCCTGTTTTCTTTTTGGATCTCTTTGAAATATAAATCTTAGTGGTACTGCTAGGTCAAAAGGTATGAACAATTTTATGGTCATTTGAGCACAGTTCCAAATTGTTTTCCAGAATGGTTAGACCAGTTCACAATTTCAAAGAGCATTTGTATCCCAATTTTTCTGCATTACTTTTGCAATTTGTCCTTTTTTTTTTTCCTGTTATGCTAACTAATTTGTTAGGTGTGGGGTGATATCTCAGAGATGAGTTGATTTGCATTTCTCTAATCACTAGTCATTTACCAGCATTTTTTCATATGAATCTGGATAGCTTTGATTCCTGGAAATCGCCTGTTCATATACTTTGACTATTTATCAGTTGAGGAATTGCTCACATTTTTTATTAATTTGTCTCAGCTCTCTATATATTTGAGAGATGAGATCTTTAGCAGAAAAATTTGCTATAAGATTTCCTAAACCCGCTCCAATTTTCCATTTTGCTTCTAATTTTGGCTAAAATAATTTTGTTTATACAAGACTTCTTAATTCCATGTCATCAAAATTATCCACTTTACTTCCTATGATTACTTTCTCTTATTTAGTCATTAACTCTTCCCTCATCCAAAGATTTTGCAGGTACATTTTTCATGCACCACTAATTTACTTACACTAAAAGTATTTATCCATTTTAACCTTATCTTAGTATATGGTGTATATGGTGTGACATCTTGGTCTATGCCTAGTTTCTTCTAGACTTTTATTGCTTTCCCAGTCAAAAACTTCAAAAACAGATCTTTGGGTTTATCAACCACTAAATTACTGTGGTCATTTACTACTGCGTATTGTGTACCTAATCTAGTTCACTGATCTACCATTCTATTTCTTAACTAGTATCAGACTGTTTTCATCATTACCATTTTGTAATATAGTTTGAAACTTGTCCTGCCAGAGGCAGCTAGGTGGCACAGTGGATAGAATACCAGCCCTGAAGTCAGGAGGACTTTTCTGTTCAAATCTGACCTTAGACATTTAACACTTACTAGCTGTATGACCCTGGTCAAGTCACTTAACCCCTATTGCTTCAGCACACACACACACACACACACACACACACACACACACACACACACAC
>JAJPUD010001065.1:343825-401912 GCA_023553655.1 Myrmecobius fasciatus
CACACACACACACACACACACACACACACACACACACACACACACACACACACTGGCACTGCCAAGCTACCTTCCTTCCTTTTTTTTTATATCCTTGACCTTTTGTTCCTCCAGATGAATTGTGCTACTATTTTTTTCTAACTCTATAAAATAATTTTTGGTAGTTTGGTGTGACAATAAGTAAATAAACTTAAAATGACAGTTTTTAATCATATTGACTCAGCCTACCAGTGAACAATGAATATTTCTCCATTTTTAAAGAAGTGTTTGTGTAAAAAATATTTTATAATTGTGTGCATATAGTCTCTGATTTTGTCTTGGCAGGTGGAATTCTATGGACTTTATATTGTCCACAGTTATTTTAAATGAAATTTCTTTCTCTCTTCATCCTAGGTTGTATTAGTAGTATATAGAAATGATGATGATTTATGCGTGCTTATTGCATATTCTGCAATTCTGCATAAGTTGCTGATTATTTCAATTATTTTTAGTTGATTCTCTAGGGTTCTACAGGCATGCCATCATATCATCTGCAAAGACTGGCAGTTTTGTTTCCTTGTCTTTTTTTTTATTCCTATTGCTTCAATTCATTCTTCTTGATATAGTTGTAATACTGACTAATACTAATAATAATGGGCATTCTTGTTTCACTGCTGATTTTATTGGGAAGAGTTCTTTTATTTCTGTTATAGATAATGCTGTTCTTGGTTTTAGTCACATACTATTTATTATTTTATGCTTTCTAATGTTTTTAATAGGAAGGGATATTGATTATTGTCAAAAGCTTTTTCTGCATGTGATACATTCAGATGATCTGTTACTGATATGGTCAATTGTGTTTGCAATTTTCCTATTATTGAATGAGTCCTTCATTACTTATCTAAATCCCACCTGATTATAGATACATAATCTTTGTGCTACATTACTGTAATTTCCTTGCTAGTATTTTATTCAAAATTTTTTGTATCAACATTCTATAAACTGGTTTATTCTTTCTCGGTTTTGACTCTCCCTGGTTTTGGTATCAAAATAGTATTTGTATCATATAAGGAATTCAGTAGGACTCCATCTTTGCCTTTTAAATAATTTACGTAACACTGGGATTAGTTTTTCCTTTAAAGTTTAGTAGAATTAACTTAAATCTATCTGATCTCTTTTTTTTGGGGGGGGTGAAGTTCATTGATGACATTCAATTTCTTTTTCTAAGATAGGATTATCTAAGAATTCTGTTTCTTTTTCTATTTATCTGGGTAACATTTCTGTATATTGTCATTTTGTATATATCCATTTCACTTAAGATTGCCAGTTTTACTAGCATTTAATTTATACAATTCATCAATTGAGGAATTCAGACTCATATGTATATATAGTTGCTTTTGCTGAGGCAATTGGGGTTGAGTGACTTGCCCAGGGTCACATAGCTAGGAAGTATGAAGCGTTTAATTTCACATTTGAACTCAGGTCCTCCTGACTTCACAACTGGACTCTAATCACTGCACCATTTAGATTCATATTTTTAAAAATTTGGGTCAGTTCTTTAGATATTTGAGAAATCAAGTTTTTATCAGGAAAAAATTGCTGTTAAGATTCTCCCCCCAAATTTCCCATTTTGCTTCTAATTTTGGCTGCAAAATAATTCCTAATAATTCATCCTCACTGGTGGTGAATTCATCCTTTCATTTTCAATATTAATAATTTTAGCATATTGTCTTAAATTGCTGTCATTCACTTTAATGAGATTATCATTTCTATGATTTGTCCTTTGACCTGTTCATTCTTTAGGATTATTTAGTTACAAATTAATTTTTAATTTATGTTTCCATTGCCCTTTACTGCCATTTTTATTACATTATGTTCTTAAAAAGATGTATTTAAATTTTTGCTTTTCTGCATTTGGTTATGAGATATTTACACCCTAATAAATACATGGTCATTTTTATGTAAAGGTGCCAACATGCAGCTGAAAAAAGGTAATACTCTTCTCTATTCCCATTCAATTTTCCCCAGAGATCTATCATATCTAACTGTTCTAACATTGTCTCTTTAACTTCTTTCTTGCTTATTTTTTGCCTGAATTCATCTATACTGAAAGGGAAAACTTGAGGTCACCCACTAGTATAGTTCTATTTCCTCCTGTAATTCATTTAATTTTTCTTTAAAAATTTTGATTCTAACTATTGTTCTATAAGAAACGACCAGCAGGATCATTTCAGAGAGGCCTGGAGAGGCTTGCATGGACTGATGCTGAGTGAAATGAGCAGAACCAGGAGATCATTATACACGGCAACAACAATATTATATGATGATCAATTCTGATGGACATGGCTCTCTTCAACAATGAAATGTTTCAAACCAGTTCCAATTGTTCAGGAAGAAAGCCATATGCACCCAGAGAGAGGGATATGAAATGTGGACTACAACATAACATTTTCATGCTCTCTATTGATGTTTGCTTGCATTGTGTTTTCTTTCTCTGATTTTTTTTTGTTCATGTAGATCCAATTTTTCTTGCACAATAATGATGTGTGGAAATATGTATACATATATTTGATTTGTCAAGTATTTTAATAAAATTAACATGTAGTGGTTATCCTGCCATCTAGGGGAGGGTGGGGACTGGGGGGGGAGGAAATTTGTAACAGTAAGCTTTGTAAGGGTTAATGTTGAAGAATTAGCCATACATATGTTTTGCAAATAAAAAGTTTTAATAATAATAATAAAAAAAGCTTTAATAAAAAAAAAGAGAAAAAAAAAGAATTTTGATTCTATGGCATTTAGTATATACATATTTAGTATTTACACTACTTTATTGTGTATGGTGCCTTTTAGCAAAATGTCATTTCTTTGCTTTAATCTCTTTTAATTAGGTATAATTTGGCTTTTGCTTTGTCTGAAGTTACTGCTTACCCTTGAGTTTTTTATATTTATGTTTCATATTATTTTTTATTATATTATATATGTTATTTTATATTATGAAACATAATAGATTCTGCACTAGCTCCTTATTTTAATTCTTTGCATGTCTTTCAGTTTCAAGAGTTTCTTGTAAACAACATATTATTGGATTCTGTTTTCTAACCCATTCTGCTATGTTTCCATTTTATGAGGGGTTCATCCCAATCTCCCTCTATGGCCCCCCGTGGCAAAAGGTCTTCCTTGTGTGCCTCTTTTGTGTGAGTTAATTTTCCCATTTTCCCTCTCATTTACCCCTTCTCTCAGAACATCTCTCTTTCTCATCCACACACTTTTCTTAAACATAATTAACTAATTTCTGCATCTCTCTATCCATGAAGACTTCTTACTGCTCTAATAATGAGAAAATTCTTAGAAGTTATATGCATTATCTCTCATATAGGAATGTAAATAGTTTAATCTTGTTGAGTCCCTTTTGATTTTTCTTTCATGATTACTCTTTTACGTTTCCCTTAAGTCTTGTATGTGAAAGTCAAATTTTCTATTTAGCTCCAGTATTTCATTAGAAGCTCTGGTCTTTTCATCAAAAATGCTTGAAAGTTCTCTATTTCATTAAATCTCTTTTTTTTCCCCTTTGATGAATTATGCTCACCTTTGTTAAGTCAGTTATTATTGGTTGTAAATGTGGTAGTTGTTAAATCCTATGTGATCCTGATAGTTTCTTTCTGGGTTCTTGAAACATTTTCTCTTTGACCTGGAAGCTCTGGTATCTGGGTTCCTGGGAGTTTTCTTAAATTACCTCTCCTTGATCTATATTTCAGTTATTTATGTGTCCAATGAGATATTTCACAGTTTCTCTTTTTTTCCCCTATTCTTTTGGCTTTTGTTTTATTGCTTCTTGATGTCTTCTGTAGTCATCAGTTAATTTATTTGACCAATTCTAATTTTTAATGAATTAGTTTTCTTCAGCGAGCTTTTGTATCTCTCTTTCTTTTTGGCCAATTATGCTTTTTAGGGAGTTATTTTCTTTAGAATCTTTTTATGATTGTTTAAGCAATTAATTTGTCTTCTCATAATTTTCTTCCATCATTCTCATTTCTTTACCTATTTTTTCCTCTACCACTCTTATTAAACTTGTCTTTTATGAGCTCTTCAGGGAATTCTTATTAGGCTTGTCCAATTCATATTTTTTTGAGGCTTTGCTTATATGGTTTTGACTTTATTGCCTTCTTCTGAGTATGTGTCTTGATATTCCCTACAATCATGGCTTTTTTCTAGTCAGGTTCTTTTTGTTGTCGTTTGATCTTTTTCTCACCCTATTTTTTGATTTTGTACTTTGTTAAAGTTGAGCTCCGTTCTTGGTCTCTGTGGAGAGTTTTTGTATCACTACTGATAGTTCTGAGGGTTTGGAATGATTTGGGGAGAGGTATAATCACTGCTCTATTAATTTTTGTTTTGGTTCTTTTTCAAAAGGAAGGTCTCTTGATCCTTGCCAGTCACACTGCTCCTTTGAGACCCTGCTCCCTTAGAAACCAGAAGTGCTACTGCTCAAGGCTTTTGCTCTTTCTTGACCAACACTATCCCTCTCCACTCTTGAACTATGACCCAGAAGTGGATGTAAGCAATAGAGGTGCCAAACAGTCCTGTATCTATTGCTAGCAATGGATCCTCTGTATTCTCTTTTTAACCAAATGCCAGATCCCCTTACCACTTATTTCTTACTTGAAAGCTTTCAAAGCTATTGCTGTTTTTGTTGCCACTACACATTCTCCACCTTTGATATTCCATCCACATGAGCTCTGAGCTTCCCTGCCAACAACACAGATCATACCCTGAAACTTTCTAAGTTGGTTTGGCTTGGAAAAATATCTCTCCCTGACCTTTTGTTGACTCTCCTACTCCACAATTCAATTTAAATCATTATTTGAAAGTTTAGAAGGGATACTTAATTCAGTGGTGCCCTTTTCTATTTAAGTTTAACCCTAATGATCTATAAGCAACCACAATCATCATGCATGTTTTGCATTTATGAAGATGCAATTACTTGTACATACTGACTTCATGATAATCAAAAGAATTTTATAACTACTTAAAATTAAATCATCATCATGAAACTGTATAACTTATTTTGGCAATTAATGCTATCAAGTTTATAAATTGGTAGAAGAGAAGCAAAAAGCTGGGAAACAATTTTTAAAGACTTTCTGATAAAGGCCTTATTTCTAAAATATCTAGAAAACTGACTCAAATTTATAAGAATGAAAGTTATTCTCCAACTGATAAATGGTGAAAGGACATGATCAGACAATTTTCAAATGAAGATATTAAAGTCATTTATAAACATATGAAAAAATGCTCTTAACTATTGACTAGAGAAATGCAAATTAAGACAACTTTTAGGTACCACCTTCATACCTCTCAGATTGGCTAAAATGACAGAAAAAAAATAGTGTTGAGAAGGATATGGGAAAACTGGGATATTAATGCATTGTTGGTGGAATTGTAAATTGATCCAACCATTCTAGAAAGCAATTTGGAACTACGCCCAAAGGGCTATAAAAATGTGATCCAGCAGTGTTTCTACTGGGCTCGTATCCCAAAGAGATCATAAAAGGAGGGAAAGGGATCTACATATGTAGCCAAATAGCATAAATCTGTAAATGCTAAATAGAGGCATATACCTCTTTATCCTAGAGGCAATAGAGTCATTGATTTCTTGCTGGGCTTTTTGTTTGTTTATTTGTTTGTTTTAGTCAGGAGAGTGGCATGATATATTGAGAAGGGGAGAACAAACAGGTACACATCCCTGAAATCAGAGGAAGGAAGAGAAAAAGAAAGAAAAGTTAGGGAGGAGGGGAAGGGAAAGATGTTTAATTTTTTTTTCTAAGAGATAGTAAGAACTATTTCTTTCCCCTCTATCCTTCTACCTATAAATACATGCATGTGTAGTAGAAACTAGTAGGCAGGCAGTCCAAGTTCTACTCTTGGATGCCAATAACTAGCTAGGTGACATTGGATACATCACTTAATCTTTGGGATCTCAATCTTTTTAACATGGTAGAAAAAGATTTAGTTTTGGATTTAGAAGAAAACTGAGGTCAAATCCCATTTCTAACACCTACAAGCTAAATAACAAGAGGAAAGTACTCTACAAATCTATTTTTTCTTAAATTAAAAAATAATACATACATATAGGCATAATAATACCTGCATGACCTGACCTGCTTACCTATCTCACAGGATACACTGGGAGATCAAATAAGATCATGAAATTAAAGTACTTTGGAGATCAAGTAAGATAATGAAATCAAAGTACTTTGTAAACTTTAAAGCCTATAAGTACAGCTATTATTATTACCCTATGCTACAAGGATATCTAAGAATTAAAGAAACAGAAATGAAAATACCTTAAAAGACACACAAAAAAATAAACAGATATGTAGGGCACAGTATCCTTCTTTTATGAAGAGAATTGTTTTGCATGGAGAGACAGTGTGTTCTAGGAAAGAGAGCTGATCTTGAAGGCAGGAAGACCTGAGTTCAAGTTCCACTTCTGAAATATACTGCTTATGTTACCCTGGGAAAGTCATTGATCTCTTGAAGATTAAAAGTTATAAGGACTAATTTGCATTGACAAAGATATTTTCCTTTTTTGGGAGTTCTCTGCAGCAATAAAATCACAGGTATAGTGCCCTTTCTTTTCAATGAGTTAATAAAAAAATATTTCCAAATGCAAAATCTTCATGAAAATGGGAAAACAGAAGATGTCCACACTTACCATGTTTTCCCCTTGAAATGTCCACATATTGGCAGAGTCTAGGATGGGTAATGGTCTTGAGGATTTGAAATCGTCCCAAGATTTTGATGGAGTTAGGGGTCAAGGGGAGTCCATTGCTTCCACAAACATCATGGGGAAGAGCAGAAGCAAAGAAGGTAAAGGCACCTAATTCTGCATCCTTTAAAGGAAACATTTTTCTTTCTTTTGACTTCTTCCCTTCAGCACAAATGCAGGACAATTCTATAAATGAAAAGAAATATGAAATATCAAAACCATGCATAATATTGTTTTTAAATATGCCCAGCACAATGAAAGCACTTAATAAATGCCAGTTGATCTGCTGACATAAGTAATTAATATACAACTCACAGGCAAATAATAAAACTATATACTTTGGTATGCCAAGATAAGGTCGAAATGGGTTCATGATCTAGACATAAAGAATGATATTACAAACAAATAAGACAAACATAGGATAGTTTACCTCTCAGATCTGTGGAGGAAGAAGGAATTTGTGACCAAAGAAGAACTGGAGATCATTATTAATCACAAAATAGATAATTTTGATTATATCAAGTTAAAAAGTTTTTGTACAAACAAAACTAATGCAGGCAAGATTAGAAGGGAAGTAATAAACTGGAAAATTTTTTTTTACATTCAAAGGTTCTGATAAAGGCCTCATTGTAAAATATATAGAGAATTAACTCAAATTTATAAGAAGTCAAGCTATTCTCCAACTGATAAATGGTCAAAGGATAAGAAAAGACAATTTTCAGATGAAGAAACTGAAACTATTTCTACTCATATGAAAAGGTTCTTCAAATTACTATTATCAGAGAAATGCAAATTAAAACAATTCTGGGATACCACTACACACCTGTCAATTGGCTAAGATGACAGGAAAAGAAAATGACGGATTTTGGAAGGGATGTGGGAAAACTGGGACACCAATACATTGTTGGTGGAACTGTGAATGGATCCAACCATTCTAGAGAGCAATTTGAAACTATGCTCAAAAAAGTTATTAAACTGTGCATACCCTTTGACCCAGCAATGATTCTATTGGGACTATATCCCAAAGAGATCTTAAAGGAGGGAAAAGGAAATGGGCAAGAATGTTTGTGGCAGCCCTCTGTAGTGGCTAGAAACTGGAAATTGAATGTATGCACATCAATTGGAGAATGGCTGAATAAATTATGGTATATGAATGTTATGGAATATTATTGTTCTATAGGAAATGACCAGCAGGATGATTTCTTTTTTTCTTTTTTTTTAATTAAAACTTTTTATTTGCAAAACAGGTATGGGTAATTCTTCAACATTAACCCTTACAAAGCTTTCTGTTACAAATTTTTTCCCCCCTACTCCCCACCCCTCCCCTAGATGGCAGGATATCCACTACATGTTAATTATGTTAAAATACTTGACAAGTCGAATATATGTATACATATTTCCACACTTATTGTTGTGCAAGAAAAATGGTGTCTACAAGAAAAAAATATGAGAAAGGAAACACAATGCAAGCAAACATCAATCGAGAACATGAAAATGCTATGTTGTGGTCCACACTTCACATCCCTCTCTCTGGGTGTATATGGCTTTCTTCACCGAACAACTGGAACTGGTTTGAAACACTTCATTGTCGAAGAGAGCCATGTCCATCAGAATTGATCATCATACAGTCTTGTTGTTGCCATATATAATCTCCTGGTTCTGCTCATTTCACTCAGCATCAGCTCATGCAAGTCTCTCCAGGCCTCTCTGAAATCGTCCTGCTGGTCGTTTCTTACAGAACAATAATATTCCATAACATTCATATACCATAATTTATTCAGCCATTCTCCAACTGATGGGCATCCATTCAGTTTCCAGTTTCTAGCCACTACAGAGGGCTGCCACAAACATTCTTGCACACGTGGGTCCCTTTCCTTCCTTTAAGATCTCTTTGGGATATAGGCCCAATAGAAACACTGCTGGGTCAAAGGGTATGCACAGTTTGATAACTCTTTGAACATAGTTCCAAATTACTCTCCAGAATGGTTGGATCCGTTCACAGTTCCACCAACAATGCACCAACAACCCAGCCTTCCCATATCCCCTCCAACATTCGTTATTATCTTTTCCTGTTATTTTAGCCAATCTGACAGGTGTATAGTGGTACCTCAGAGTTGTCTTAATTTGCATTTCTCTGATCAATAGTGATTTGGAGCATCTTTTCATATGACTACAAATAGTTGTAATTTCATCATCTGAAAATTGTCTGTTCATATCCTTTGACCATTTATCAATTGGAGAATGGCTTGAATTCTTATAAATGAGACAATTCTCTATATATTTTAGAGATGAGACCTTTATCAGAACCCTTAAATGTAAAGATGATTTCCCAATTTATTGCTTCCCTCCTAATCTTCACTGCATTGGTTTTGTTTGTACAAAAACTTTTTAACTTAATATAGTCAAAATTATCTATCTGGTATTCAATTAAGAGTTCCAGTTCTTCTTTTCACATAAATTTATTCCATCTCCACATGTCTGAGAGGTAAACTATCCTATGTTCCTCTAATTTGCTTACAATATCACTCTTTATATCCAAATCATGAACCCATTTAAATCTTATCTTAGTATGTGGTGTTAGGTGTGGGTCAAGCCCTAATTTCTTCCACGCTAGTTTCCAATTTTCCCAGCAGTTTTTGCCAAATATTGAGTACTTATCCCAGAAGCTGGGGTCTTTGGATTTATCAAATACTAAATTGCTATAGTTATTGCCTAGTTTGTCCTGTGATCCTATCCTATGCCACTGATCAACTACTCTATTTCTCAGCCAGTACCAAATGGTTTTGATGATTGCTGCTTTATAATATAGTTTTAGATCTGGTACAGCAAGGCCATCTTCATCTGCCTTTTTTTTTTTGATTAATTCCCTTGAAACTCTTGACCTTTTGTTCTTCCAAATGAATTTTGCTACTATGTTTTCTAGATCTGTAAAATAATTTCTTGGGATTTTGATTGGTATGGCACTAAATAAGTAAATTAGTTTGGGTAGTATTGTCATTTTTATTATATTCGCTCAGCCTACCCATGAGCATCTTATGTTTTTCCAATTGACTAGGTCTGATTTTATTTGTGCGCAAAGTGTTATGTAGTTTAGTTTGTATAGTTCCTGACTTTTCCTTGGCAGATAGATTCCCAAATATTTTATCCTATCATCCGTTATTTTGAATGGAATTTCTTTTTGTATCTCTTGCTGCTGAACTTTGTTGGTAATATATAAAAATGCTGATGATTTATGTGGATTTATTTTGTATCCTGCAACTTCAACAGGATGATTTCGGAGAGGCCTGGAGAGACTTAAGTGAACTGATGCTGAGTGAAATGAGTAGAACCAGGAGACCATTATACATAGCAACAACAAGACTATAGGATGATCGATTCTGATGGCCATGACTCTCTTCAACAATGAGATGTTTCAAACCAGTTCCAATTGTTCAGTGATGAAGAAAGCCATATACACCCAGGGAGAGGTCTGTGGGAACTGAGTGTGGACCACAACATAGCATTTTCATGCTTTCTGTCGATGTTTGCTTGCATTTTGTTTTCCTTCTTAGGCTTTTTTTTTTTTTCCTTTCTAAATCCGATTTTTCTTGTGCTGCAAAATAACCATATAGATATGTATACATATATTGGATTTACCATATATTTTAACATATTTAACATATAGTTTAACACATGCTATCTAGGGGTGGGGGGAAGGAGGGAAAAATTTGGAACAGAAAATTTTGTAAAAGTTAATGTTGAAAAACCACTCATGTTCTTTAAATAAAAAAACTTTAATTAAAAAAAACCTATATACTTTGTAGATAAAATATAAAAGTTTAACATCTAAAAGAATTTTTGAAACATTTGTATTCTATCTCAGAACTAAAGTTTCCCTAAGATATTCAAGCAAGATAATAATAATATGAGATGACATTCAATTCAACCCAACAAACATTGATTAATAAGGGCTTACTCTGGGAAGATACTGTATCTTCACTACCCAGTCTTTATGGAGGTTGAGTTTTGAATAGTGATGGAGGAATTCATTGTTCTAGAATCATGAAAAAACTTCTCTGTATATAAAAGGAGGTAGCTAGATAGCTCTGTGGATATAGAGCGGGGCCTAAGTAAAGGAATTCAAATCTGTCCTCACACATTTATTACCTGTGTGA
Organism: Myrmecobius fasciatus; assembly: GCA_023553655.1. Classification (NCBI taxonomy): domain Eukaryota; kingdom Metazoa; phylum Chordata; class Mammalia; order Dasyuromorphia; family Myrmecobiidae; genus Myrmecobius; species Myrmecobius fasciatus. The sequence continues at coordinate 354,725 of JAJPUD010001065.1, forward strand.
CCCTGGACAAATCACCTAACCTCTGTTGTCTTAATCCACAGGAGAAGGAAATGTCAAATTAGTTCAGTATCTTTATCAAGAAAACCCTAGGGGCAGTATGGGACATAGGGTCATGAAGAGTTAGGCATGACTGAACACCTTTATGGAAAGAATATTTATTTTTCATATAAAGATCACCTAAATGTCTTCATTCTTCTGAAAAGAAAAACAAAATATAACTTAGATATTAATCAAGAACATTTAATAAAAAGATATACAAAATTCAGTATTGTAGCCAAAGGTAACAGTTTCACAAAGTAAAAAAAAAAACAAACCCAAATATTGCTTAATAAAATATTAAGGAGCATCAGAACACCCATTAATGTTACCATAAATGAATAAAACCAAATTTAAGCCTTCTGACTTAATAAGATATTTTCAAAAACTGATATATAAAAGTTAAAGGGAATTTATAAACTTTATTAGAAATCCCCAATAATTATCACTCTTATGTAAATTCTAAAATTTTTACAATAAGTAGGTTTATCCTTTTAACATGGTTATTTTATGTGCACTAATTACATACAACATATATAGCTTTATATATGCAATATATAATATAATGTTAGATTAGATCACAATAGTGTTCTGAGTTCTCTCTTTCTAAAAAGCATCTTGTTATACCAGTAATAATAACAGGTAGCATTCATACAGAGCTTAAAGTTTACAGAGCACTTTCCATATGTTGTCATTTTTTACAAGAATGTTCAATTTTTACAAGAAAACTTTCAAAATATTCACTCATTTTAAAAGAATTTTTTTGCTAAACATTTTGCCCTGATTAATCATTTTCAAAAATAGTTAGATGTATCTCACATAAATTATACTTAAATTACACCGATGAAAGGAACAAAATTTTAAATAAAGAGAAAGATCAATGAATGAATAAATATCCTAAGTGAAAGTCTAATACAAAGTGAGAGAGGAAGGGAAAGCACTTGACTTGGGATCAGAGGATCTGTGCTTGAATCCTAGGTCTGATAATTACTGTTTATACCACCTTGCCTAAGTCAATAAGTCTCAGCTTGAGTTTTAGTTTTCTTATCTGTAAAATATTGGCCTAAATGATTTCTAAATAAATGTATGTTGGTTGATAGATTCTAACCATAAATCTCATGACAAGACAGCAAAGTTAATCAGAAACTTCTTACCTTCTACCGTGGTTCATAAGACCCAGTTCTTTCAGGTTTGGAGAAAAGGAGGTATGATAGCTAAGGAGTTTTACCCAAGTTTTCAAGTGTTATCAGCCACAAAACTTTCCACCCCCCAAGTCTACTTCAGGAAGATTCATTTAGGGTACCTAGCAGGCTTATACAAGAACAGTCAATCAATAAGCATTTACTAAACATCTAGAGTTAATCAATACAATGTCAGGTATGGCACTAAGCCTTGGGTAGGGATAGAAAGAAATAAAAGAAGAAAACTATTCTTGAGGAACTCACAATAATCTGTCTACAGTTGATGAACTAGAAATAAACAATAGAGAGAAGGAAGATAACTAGAATTAAGAACAATTGGGAAAGGTTTGCTATAAAAGGTGAGATTTTTAACTAAGAATTTTAAGAATTCAGGAACTAGTTAAGGGGAGATGAGGAGGGAGAACATTCCCGAGAAAATGCCCAGAGCTGAGAGAGGGGAGCAACTTGTTTGAAAAACATCAAGGTCTGTGTTACTGGATTAAAGAGTAGATGAGGAAGAGAGGAGGTAAAATGTAAGAAGAATGTAAAGCATCAGGTTATGAAGGGCTTTGAGCACCAAACATGATTTTATATTTGATCTTGGAGGCGATATGAAAGCACTGAAGTTTTTGAGTAAGGGATGGTAAACATGGTTGGACCTGGATTTTTATAAAATAACATTCATAGCTGAATGGACGATGGAAAGGAGTTGGGAGAGAATTGGGGAAGAGCCAGATCTACCACCAGGCTACTGCGATAATTCAAGCATGAGGGTCTGTACTAGAGGGGTGGAATTGTCAGGAGAACTGAGCATATTTGAGGAATGTTGCAAAAATACAATCTACGTGATTTGGCAACAATGAGAGAGCAAAGAGTCCAGGAGGAAGAGAGAGAGAGGAAAGAAGGAAGGAAGGAGGAGAGAGGGAAGAAGGGAGAGAAGGAGGCAGGCTATAAGAGGAGAGAAAAGATATAGGGATGGAAAAAAGAATATAGGAAGAAACAAACTTTGAAATCTTTTTCATAAAGTTGAGATCACCAAGTGAGAGCGTAAAGAAGAGTGCCCAGGACAGAAATTTGTGCCCAGAACCTTATTATTAAGGGATATGATATGGACGATGAACTAGTGAAGACTAAGAAGAAACAATCATAAAGTTAGGAGGGAAATCAAAAGAGCTGTGTCACAAAAACCTGGAGAGAATATTCAGAAAGAGAACGTTACCAGTGTCAAATTTTGTGGAGAGGTTGTGAAAAAGAAAATTAAGAGAGGACTATAATATTTGGCAATTTAGAGATAATGGCAATTTTGGAGAGAGCAGTTTTAATTGAACAATGAGGCTGCAAGCTAATTTGCAGAGGGCTAAGAAATGAGAGGAAGTATTGGCAGCTTTTTCTCAGCATCAACAACAACAAAGATGAGAATCAGGATAATTTAGGGTATGGCAGAGCCTACGGACAGTTTTTTAAGGATAAGGGAGACATGAGCATGTTTTTTAGACAGTAAAGAAATCAAAGATTAGCAAGAGAGAGGGCGATTAGGGGCAAACTGCAGGAAAAGCTAGGAAGGAATTAGACCAAGTACATACATAGAAGGGTGACATTGGTGAGAAGGGTTCCCTCTTAATCAGAAAACAGAGTAAAGAATGGAGTACAAGTTAATAAAATTGAGATAAGAAGGAACTCACAGAAAACGATTTCTATTTTCTCATTTTAGTAATGTAATGAAATAAAATCCATAGCTCAAAGAATAGGGGGTGGGAATAATGTGGGAGGTTTAGGAATGAAGAGTAAGTCTGAGAGATATTCTGCTGAGTGGGACAGAAATAATTGGAGTAAATATCAAATCACATCTGATTTCTTCCATCTCCTGTTTTTTTCTGTGTGTCTCTCCTGTTTAAAGTATATAAGAAAAAGATTTGAAAGGTAAAGATAGCTACTAGAAGTAGGAAATGGTGTCATTTGGTGCAAATTTTGTGAAAAATAATGGTTCTAAATTAGCTATGAGAAATCTTTTGATATAATGGAAAAAGTGCTCAATTTTGCTTCCGTTTTCTTAGTTCAAATCCTGGTTCTCCTACTTAAGTTATATAACTTTGGAAAAATTATTGAACTAAATTCAATTAGTTTCTCTCTCTGCAAAATGAGTGATTTGGCCATAAAATTCAGAGCTGGAAGGGCCATTAAGTCCAACCCCTTTATTTTACAGATAAGGGAAATGAAGCACAGAGGTTAAGTGACTTGTCTAGGGTGCCAAACAGCTAGACTTGGGATAGGAACCCAGATCTTCTAGACTTCTAATCTAGCATTCTAACCACTACCATTAAAATGCTAGAATCCCTAGTCTCAACAACAAATTTGCATCTTATATGCAACCACAAACACTTCTAAACAGGAAAAAAACACAGCCTTTCATTAAAATGAAGTATAAGGTAACAAGTACCTGTCCCTAATTATCCTTCTTCTATCTAGGTGCTTCAGAATCTAATATTCATTGGGTAGAAATTCATGCTTTTAGGTTAAGCATTGCCCTTTGCCTTTAGTTCTTTTTTAAAATGAAGTATTATACACTGAAGCCAAAAAGTTAAATTTAAGGTTAAATGTGTCCAGTGGTCAAATTACTTCCCAAGCAGAAAAACTTTCACTACTTTTGACAGTTCTACATAGGACTAAAATCTTTTTTTTTTTTTTTTTTTGATTGAGGCAATTGGGGTTAAGTGACTTGTCCAGGGTCATACAGCTAGGAAATGTTAAGAGAATAGTATAGATCTAAAAAAAAAAAAAAAGAAAAAAAAAAGATAAGTAGGCATAAAGGATGTTAAGTTAACCACTAGCTTCCAACAAGAATGGACACAGTTACAAGAAAGATGTTTTTTAAAAGTAGGTATGTTAGATTATGGATGTGTAAAAGGAGAACAGTAAGCTGAGAGGTAACCATGGAGATTTGCTAGTTTTACTTTAATAAAAGAAACAAACCAGATAGTGTTCATTTCACCTCATCAACTTCCCTAACATCTAATCCCTTCTCTCTATTCACACATCATACTGGAACTCCTTGACTCAGGATTTATTTCTCACCAATGCATCCTTCACATAGCTACCAATACGATAACTTTTAAAAGTTCAGATCAAATTACCATGTCACTATACCCTGCTCAAGAAACTTCCATGGTCCGTGAGTCCCAAGTTTGGTTTGCTGTTTCACAATCTGGCTCTAGGTACATCCCAAAGCTGATTACACGTTACTCTCTTCACACACTATACAATCCAGCCAATTTGACCTATTTACTGTTCCTCTTACTTTTACTATCTTCTGCCTTTACATCCTACCTCCCTGAAATGTCCTCCCCGGTTTTCTCTCTCCCTCACTCATCTTTCTCTTTCCCTGTTTTTCTTTCCCTCTCCTGTTCCCTTTCCTTTCTCTCTTCCTGTTCTTCCCTCCCTGTGTATCTCTCTCCCCCACCCCCTTTTCCCCTACTCCATTAAGGTATTATACTTTCATATGCACCCAATATTGACTATGTGTAAACATGCTGTAACGTATTAGGATGCAAGTCCCTTAAGGGCTTCTAAGAGCGTATCTTTTTCTTTTCATTTTACAGTAATGACCATAGTACCTGACACATAGTGGAGACATCATACAGCACCAAAGTCCTGTAAAATTACCCCTAGGCAGATCTCACTGAAAACAGTATAAATGTGCAGAAAACACCGTACTCTATGCCAAACCAGAGAAGGAAGCTGACTGCACCCCGAAACTAAGTGAACCGAAAGAAAGCATTTCTTCATTTCCTCAATTTGTAAAATAGCTCTTTTATGGGGTGACAGGAATCGTTTTGTTTCAGTGAGTTCTGCAAAAGTGCAGAGAAATCAGGTAAAGGGCTGCTTTACCTCCCCTTGTATTTGGAGTGAGACAATGGAAAGTTAAGTCTAGTTTCCAAGTCTACCTGGGTGGCTTTGGGTACATTACTTAATCTCCTTGGGATTCAGTTTCCTAACCTGTAAAATGAGGGAGGCTTAAGTAGCTTCTGGGGTCTGTTCCAGTGGGACAGCTTGGATCTTAGCAAAGCCTCCAAGGGGGATGAGGCGGGAGTGAGTAGGTGGGTGGAGGGGCAACCTTATCCCATTAGGGAGGCCCTGCCTTTGACCCCCTAGCTTCTCCCACCAGGGTGACACCAGGGCCAGACGCAAAGAAAGGGAGGAGCTTGTAGTACCTGCCGCGAAGTCAGGGGACTGCAGGCAAGTAAGCAAGCAGGCTAGGGGGGGACGCTGCTGCTTCCGGTCAGTCGCTGGCGCGTGTCTCTGGGCTTCAAGTCCAAACCCCACGCAAACTACACCTTCAGATACGCCGGACCCACGTGCCTGATTCCGAACCCCGCCGGGAACGCGAGCGCGTGCCCGAGTGCTTACTCGCTCTCCATCCCAACTTCCCTCCCTCCTTCTCACTACCGGCTTAGTGGCGCCGTCCCCTTTCTGATCCTCTTCCTCTGACATCAGCCATTGCACGACTCACTCCCACTGAAAGACCGCACCTCGTGCTGTCTGTATCAGAGCCTGCACGGTGTGTGTGGGGGATCCAAACCGGGAGGCAGAACGTGGGGACCATTGTGTCGAGCCTTGGAAAGGTTTTCGGGTACTAGAACTGGAGCCACGCTTAGAGATGAAAAGATGGGCAAAAGAAGTGTCGGACTTAAATTCGGAAGGGTCCCGCAGGCGATTGGCTTAGACAACTCTGATAGGGGTCTTTCTCTCCGACCGTCGCGTCTTTCTTTACATTACTAGGTTCTTCTGCCGGCGGCTTGGGGCGACGTCGGTGGTTTGGGGCTGCTCGGCCTCGCCTGGTTCATGTGAGTAGAAACCTGAGATTGTCTACTGTAGCAAGAGAGGTCGAATGCCCTCTCCCATAGGTGACCCTGCCTTAGGGCTTCCTAGGAAACCCGCGGGTAGGGGCCTCCGGGAGTCCTAAAGGTCTCGCGGGGCCGAAAGAAATTTAGGAGTCGTGGTCTCTCTATTGTAAGCTTTCAAGGAGAAAGCCGGCTGCCGGGCTTATTTTCCACGCGAATTGTTGCCAGTAAAATGGGGGCGGGGTGGGGTGCCTTTCGAGCACTGACGCTTTAAAGAAGAGGTGCCTCACCTGTTCTTAAGACCTGAATTTTATGGCCCCATTTTTTTTTTTTTTTTTTGCCGTATGCGAAGCATATCCTAGGTTAAGTAACGCGTTTGTCTTTCACTTTTGTTTTCGATTAACGTAATTTTTTTTCTCTCCCTCACGCTCGCCTTCTCTCCCTACTTTGAAAAGTTGGGGGGGGGGACCCTTGTACCAAATGTGCATATTCGAGCAAAACTAATTCCCACTTAGGCCGTGTTTAAAGATTGTGGCTCTTTCTTTGTCTGGACCTGATTGTAGAACCTGTTTTCATCTTGTCATTATCCTGCTTAGTCGTTGTATTGATCCAAGTTCTTGAGTCTTTCAAAATTGCTTCCACGATGCAGTTTTCGTACCATCTGTTTCCCAACTTTTTCTGAAATAGTCGTTTTCATTATTAAGGCTGACAAAGTTGTTCGTTTTTATTGAATTGGGTAAGAGGTCTGTTTTTAAGGGAGGGGAAGGTGTGTGTACATTTGGTGCTGCTAAGTAGTGTTTTTGTTTTTGTTGTTTTCCCCCTTTATATCTGGTATTTAGCTCAAATGTTTGGCATATTGTCTGTGATTTAATGCTTGTTGATTTTCAGGCAACAGGTGGCACTGCTAGGATTGCCCCAGTTTTCCGTTGGTCTGATAGGAAAATGTTTATTGTGCACAATTTTCCTTGCAAGACTATAGGCTCTTTTTATTAAAGCTTTTTATTTACAAACCTTTTGCATGGGTAATTTTTCAGCATTGACTCCTGCAAAGCCGACTATAGGCTCTTTATTCTGGACCAGCATAAAGATACAGACCCCTGTATTTGAAATTATGGAATGAAGGAAATATGAGAAGCTTAGTTTACTATTTGAAAAAGGGATTTGCAGCCTCTTCTACTGAGAATGGCATTTCAAATGTAGGGGTCTGGTTTCGAAACATATACAGTTGTCACTTGTAACATTAATTTATATTTTTTACCTTTAAAGTTACCCAGTGTTGCTTTGTTTGTTACCATTACTATTGTCTCGACTCAGATATTTTTATGCCCCTATGACTTTTTCGTTAACTTTTTTTTGAAACTTAAAGTTTCTTACAACAGAAGTTCTCAACCTCTTTAGTGCTTAGGAATATAATGTAGGAACGTTGTCACAATGATATCCTGTTTTGTGGCAGAAAATTGAGTCCAAAGCTTTGGAAGGGAAGGAAAAAAGTTTTGAAAGGGAGGGGGCACAAAACTGAGGGGAGAAAACAAGTAAAGATTAAAACTTAGCTTCCAATAAATTGGTATTTAATATACAATTCTGTGCTAGTAAAATTAGAGACTGGACCTGTGCTTTCACTTCATGAAAAAATTCAGGGAGTAAAAAGTCTGCTTCTCTGCAACTTAAAGTCTTAGAAAATACCTAAAAGTTAAATGACTTCCCTGGAGTTAGTCAGAGAAAAGTTGATCTCTAGTCTTAACAGGCTCCAAGGTAACTCTGCATAATAACAAAGTACTATTGGAGGAATAAAAAGAATACTTCACTTGAGATACAGATTTTTGCTGGTCCTGGAATGGGCCTGGGGGGGAAGGGAATGGAAAAATACCTCCGAATGTCTCATTGTAGTAAATAAACAGTAAGAAGTCATGTTTGTATTTAGAAAATATTGGGAAGGTTAAATTTGTCTTTTAAAAAGTTTTTGGATCTGGATAAAAATAAGTTGTGACAGCTAAGTGGTACAGTATGTAGAGTATCAGGCTTGGAATCAGGAATACCTTAATTCAAAGCCACACTCAAGATACTTGCTAGCCATGTGATACTGGGCAAGTTACCTAACCCTGTTTGCCTTAGTTTCCTATCTTTTAAATGAGCCGGAGAAGAAATTGCCAAGAAAACCTTAAAAGGAATTACAGAAAGTTGGACTCATTAAAAATGATTAAATAACAATAAAAATCAGTTAGCTAAGAGATTGCTAGGTTTTCAACATTCCTATTTCTAAGATTTTTAGTTTCAAAATTTTCTCCCTCCTTGGTTCTCTCCCCTCTTCCCCGAGGCAGCTAGATTCTGGGAATACAAGTAAAAGAAAATGAAAGTCTTGGCTTGCATTATATAAATGTAAGCTGTTTAACTTATTTCATAGACTGCATCAGAAAGAGACTATTTCAATTTTCTAAGTTGTGGGGGGGAGAGGGAGGCCCCTAATGAAAATCAGTAACTAGTTAGTAACAGTATGTCAAGAGTTACCTGGGGCACTGAGAGATTAAATGACTAGGTCCACCTCTCCAAAGCCAGCTCTCTAACTGCAATCATAGTTGAATTTAATCAGTCATTAAATATTTGTGTCTGCTAATGTAGAGGCACAAGGCAAATTCACTAAATATTTGTTAACCACTTATTATTTGTGCTAAGCCACATGCTTAATTGAATGGGGTGGATGAAACAAAAGGAATACATGTAAATATAAAGAAATTTCATGAAGGAAAGAATGCTAATAGAAATAGGGATAAAGGGGCACTTCATCTAGAAACTAATTGTTTGCTCCCTGATTTTGAGGCTGGGGTCAAGTCAAATGCTATTCTTCATCAGAAGAGCCCTTTGGGCAAAAACAACAATGGGATGGAACAGAATCAAGTTATACATGGGAGACAGCTAGTAAGCCACTTTGAATGAGTGAATTTATTTTTAAGTACTTTCTCTGCATCAGAATGAGTGAAAAGGAAGAAATAGATGGGGAAAAAAATCTGTTAGAGCTAAATTTTGAAGAACTTAAATACCAAACAAAAGAGTTTGTATTTTATCCTGAAGCCATTTGATAACTGTTGAAGCCTTTTGAACAGGAGACCTGTTAAGTTGTTGAAATAGCGCAGCAGGAGGCAGCTAGATGGCACATTGTATAAAGACTGGCCCTGGAACCTAAAGGACCTTCCAATCCAGCCTCGGACACTGCATACTAGCTGTGTGATCTTGTGGAATGGGCCCCAGCAGGACATAGATAACCACAAACCCAGGTGCAAGGAGCTTGGCTCCTAGTACACAGGATGCCAAAAAGCTTAATTCCTGCTACATGTTTCTATTCTTTATTTTTCTCAAATTTGGCCCAGGTTTAAGAAGTTAACATCTCTCTGGAGAGGGAACCAATGATCGAGTAAACATTTCCCCCCACCTTTTCCTATAAAATACCCATTCTAGAATACCTCCCCCGATGCTGCTTGGTGCTGTTCTGCTTTATATGACAATAAAGCTTTTTCCTTTGAGAAATCAATCTGGTACTCAGATAATTCTTACTTTTCAAACCACTGTACCTGGGCAAGTCACTTGAACCCATTGTCCCACTTTAAAAAAAAAAAAAAACACAACAAAAGGTAATGATGGCCAGAGCTTTGGTGATCAGTTAAAAAATATTTGATAAGTTCTGGGGATAAAAAAAAAAAGAAAAGAAAAGAAAAGTTAACCCCTTGCCCTTGGAGCACAAAGTCTAATGAGGAATATACGAACAACTATGTATCAAAAACACAGGTCAAATAGGAAACAATGAACAGTGGTAAGATACTGTGCCACTTCATTTGGTGATCTCATCAGCTTCTATCTCTTAACTGCCTTTCTTGAATTGGATGTCACTTAGACATGTTAAACTTCATATGTCCAAAACTGAAGTATCTTTCCTCCTAAATCTTACTCTCCAAACTCAACCTCCCTGTTTTTATGAAGTACTTCATTATCCTTACAGGCTTTTTAGTTCTGATCTTCCATTCCTGTAGGAAAGGCTTCCCAGAGAAAGTGAAATTTTAGGTAGGACTTGAAAGAAGCTAGGAGGCAAGAAAGATGAGAAGGAAGAACATTCCATGCATGAGATCCAAACATGAGAATGCCTGGAACTGAGAGATGAAACCATTTTGTGAGTGAAGGGCACTCATTGGTTATAAAGTGTAAAGGAGAGGGTAAAAAAAAAAAGACTGATGCTTATGTTCATAGTGAATTCTAATTTAATTATTGGTACATATATCTTACCTTTTTTATAGTTATGTGGTTATAGCAGTTGTTCAGGAGAACTACTCTTAACACAAACTGGGAGTTTAAGAAGAGGAACAGATTTATGGAAAACAGTGACAGTGTATTTAGACTTGTTTGAAATGTCTAAAGAGCATACTTGGTGTTTCACAGACAGTGGGTGATACAGGACTAGAACCTAGGAGATTGGATGGGAACTATTAAGTTTACCAAGAGGAAAGAACTCAGTTAAGTGTTTCCATGCATAATGGAGGAGTTGGGGGAAGTAGAAATGGAATAAGGTTTATGATCCAGCAAAGTAGACTAAGAAGGAATAATCAGACAAATCAGAGAAGAAGTAGGAGAGGTCAGTATTGGGGAAAAATGAGGAGGGATTGGAGTCTAATGTGTCAAAAAATTCAGACTTAGAAGAGATTTAAAAAAAAAAAAAAAAGACTTCATCCAGCCTAGCACCTTAAAGCCATGAGCTCTGGGCATGACAATTTTCCATAGAACATCCTACTTCTCTCTCAGTCCCTTCAGTCATAATCTCCAGAATTGTGGATGGGCAGCCTAATAAGCTACCTTAGCAGATCTTGCAGCCTTGTTCTCCTTTGCACCCACAACTGTTAAAAGCCCTGAAAAGAAAGTTCTTATTAACAAAATCCTTGGCACCATCAAATATTCTAACGGAATTGGACGTGATTGTTTGTTTACGAATATGGAAATACATTTAGAAGAATTTGACATGTTTAACTTATTGGATTGCTTGCTGTCTTGGGGCGGGGGTAGGGGAGAGGGAGAAAAATTTGGAAAACTTAAGTTTTGCAAAGATGAATGTTGAAAACTCTGCATGTATTTGAAAAAATAAATTTTTTTTTTAGAATGGCCTTTTTTGTCCACACAGGAAAAACCAAATGAATTAAGGATTCCTTTTCTCAGTTGGATGAATTACAACAGTTCCCCCATCTGCTGTGTGTGTATACTTGCATTCATAAGTATATTATTCATATGTGCATTGTTTTTATATGTAAGTAACACATTTAATTGGAAACATTTTGGAAATATTCAAACATCAAAAATTAGGTTGCATTTCTCTTAAAGTCTTGGACAGGCACTATAAATAGATGAGAGCATCATCCAGAAAAAAAAATGAAGAAACATCTTTTAGAAATAATTATAATGGAGAGGTGGTATAAGGAATGTTGTCAAGATAACAAAGGGGGTAAAGTGGACACTTTTGATCATATGAAATGAAACTATTTTTGTAAAACTAATGCAGTTAAAATTAGAATAAAACAGGTAGCCTAGAAAAATATCTTTGCAGCAGATTTCTTATGCTCTCCTATATGGTAAGTAGATATGAATGGGCAGTTTTCAAAGGAAGAAATCTTGGTTATATTTGAAAAATAATAAGATGTATTTTCAGATACAGCCAATGTAGCAATTATTAATTTTTTTTTTTTTTAAATAATGAAGGGATGGGTAAGATTGTATGGAGCGTGAAGTGGGGTGAAAAAAGAAAAGAAACAGGACAAGTTTGAGAGAGGCAATCAAGATAGGCCCAAAAGATCTGTCAATAGGCAGAACAATCACAGATTGCACTTAAAATAATTTTTCTTTGCTTTTCATTGGCTGCCCACTATGACTGAAATTATTAGCCTCGGTCTTCTGACTTCAATTAAGGCTCAGCACATATCTTACCTTCTGCAAGAGGCCTTTCTTTGTCCCTCTGCCCTGTTTCCCTTTCTTTCCTCTAAAGTGACTTTCATTTATATTCTGTGTTATCTCCCTTACTCTCCCATTATCATGTTAGCTTCTTGAAGACAGGTAGTGGGTTTTTAGTTTTTAGTTTTTTTTCTTCCCCATTTTTCTTTGTATCCCCACTTAGCACATTGCCTGGTATTTAGTAACTGCTTAATAAATGCTTGTTGATATTGATGAATCTCTATTTAATAGAGAGCTCTGGAGTCCTTTTCTCTGTTCTACTATGTACTTGGAAATGCCCATTTTGTTTGCTTTTTGTTAAGTTCAAAATAAAAATAAGTTTTAAGAAAATGGAAAAACACTCTCTCCAACTAGAGGATTGGGGTTCAAATCTTGGTAATTCTATTTAGTATCATTGTGTTCTGGAGCAAGTTATAAATCCTGGTCCTTATATAAAATAAATATAAGTTTAGTGAGGTAAGAGATTAGCAAATAGAGTGGTGGTTGATCAAAGTCTTAAATATAGACAAGAATTCTGACATCAAGGTGAGGAAGTAATGGCATTCCAGGCTCCAAAAATAGCTAAAAAGCTAGTTTGACTAAACTATAGAATGAGAGAAGGGAAGTAATGTATACTAAAGCTGTAAAAGTAAGTCAGGGCTCATTGTGAAAGTCTTAAAGAATAAAACAGAAGGTTATATTTACTCTTAGAAGCAATAGGGGAGATACTAGAATTTATTGAATGGGAAAGTGACATGGTAAGACTTATGTTTTAGAATGAACAAAGCTGCTTTATGAAGTATATAGTGGATGCTATTGATATAATAGAAGAGCAGTTATGGAAACCTTAACTAATGATGACTGTGATTAAAGAGAAGGAAACATAGGAGAAGATGGGTGTAGAGGTAGAAATGTTATGATTTGGCCACTGCATGACTGAATCTGCGACGTCAGAGAGGATGATGAGTCCAGGATAATTCTGAGGTATTGTGAAAGAATAGTAGTACAATTGACAGAAGTTTGGAAGAATGTTGAATTTTCTGGGCAAATACAAGTTCTATTTTGGATATGTTAAGTTTGAAATATTTGAGCCATCTCATTTGAACTGTCCAATAGACAATTGATATTGTGGAACTAGAAAATCAGCTGCATAATTGGGGACTGATGATATTACCAAATTAAGAAATACATAGGCTATGTTTCAGATTTCATATGTATCAATTTTGTCCCTTATCTCCCTCGTCCCCCATATTATTGTTTACCATCGTTGTTATTAGTATCTTGGGATATGAAAGAAAATCCAAAACAAGCAATTTTGGTTTATAATTTACTTTCTCCCCCCCAGTTTTTTGAGGAGGGAAGAATCTATTCAGGACATATAAAACTTTAAGGATGGTGATTATCTCTCAGTGTCCTTTAGTTTGCTTCCTTGCCTATTTATCTGTCTGTCCAGTGTCTTGCAAGTAGTATTTGTACTAAATTCAAGGACTAATTTGCTTGATCCTCCTTTCATTAACCACAACACACTGAGAAGCAGGAATAACATTCATTTTAGCACTCAGGTTAAGTTTCTCTGTTACCAGTCCTAGCTATAATTTAGTACAAATGAGATGGCTCATAAATATTTTAAGCTTAACATGTCTAAAATAGGACTTGTACCAAGATAAGTCAAAATGGATTCATGATTTAGATATAAAGGGTAATACTATAAGCAAATTAAGAGAACAAGGGATAGTCTATCTCTCTCAGATCTGTGGAGAAAGAAGGAATTTATGGCCAAAGAAGAAGTAGACAATATTATATGAAATGCAAAATGGATTAATTAAATTAAAATGCTTTTGTACAAACAAAACCAATGCATCCAATATTGATGATAAATGCTGGAAGAGAGGTGGAAAAGCTGAGAGATTAAGACGTTGGTGGCGTTGTAAATTGATTCAACCATTCTGGAGAGCAATTTGGAACTATGCTCAAAGGACTATTAAACCGTGCTACCTTTTTGATCCAGCAGTGTTTCTACTGGGTCTGTATCCCAGGAAGAGGACCCACATGTGCAAAAATATTTGTAGTAGTCCTTTTTGTAGTAGCAAGGAAACAGTGGATGCCCATCAATTGGAGAATGGCTGAATAAGTTATGGTATATGAATATAATGAAATATTTTTCTATTAGAAATGATCAGTAGGCTGATTTCAGAAAGGCCTGGAAAGCCTTAAATGAACTGATATTTGCCTGTTTTTTTGTTTCTCATTTTTTTCCCCTTTTTGATCTGATTTTTCTTGTGCAGCATTATAAATGGAAATAATGTTTAGAAGAATTGCACTATTAACCTATATTGGTTACCTGCTTTCTAGGGGAGGAGGAAGGTAGGGAAGAAAGGAGAAAAATTTGCAATAAAAGGTTTTGTAAGAGTAAATATTAAAACTTATCTTTGCATGTATTTTGAAAAATAAAAGGCTATTATTATAAAAAAAAATTCTAAATAAAAATCTACTGAAGAAAAGAACTTTAAATGTAGAATTGGCCAAATAGAAAAAGGAGATACAAAAGCTAATTGGGGAAAAAAGTATTTAAAGAATCAGTTAAACAAAAGCAAAAGGGAAAAAAAATAGAAGAAAATGTACAATACCTCATTGGAAAAACAACTGACCTGGGAAACAGACCCAGGAAAGATAATTAAAATGAAATTAATATGAAAGCCATGATCAAAAAAAAAAAAAAAGATTCTGGAGAGCATCTTTCAGGAAATTATCAAGGAAAACTGATATTCTAGAACTAGAAGGCAAAATAGACATTGAAAGAATCCACCAATCATTTCCTAAAAGAGGTCCCAAAATGAAAACTCCCAGGAATATTGTAAATAAATTCCAGGACTATTGCAAGTAGCCAGAAAGAAAACAAATATCATAGCGCCACAATCAGTATTTCATAAGACTTCACTAAAGGATTGGAAAGCTTGGAATATAAAATCCCAGAAGGTAAAAGAGATTGGATTACAACAAAGAAACAACTACCCTGCAAAAGTGAGCATGATCTAACTGGGTAAAAGATGGACATACAATGAAATAAGGGAGGTTTCAAAAGACCAGAGTTGAACAGGAAATCTGGCCTTAAAATACAAGACTGAATAGCACAGAGATAAACAGGAAAGAAAAAAAACAACAACATGGTATTCATAAGGTTAAACTGCTCATATGCCTAAATGGAAAGATAATATTCATAACTCTTAAGTATATATCTGTTAGGAAAGTTACGATACTTTGAGGATGTGGGTATACAGTTGATTTTGATGTGATGATTAAACGTTATTAAAGGGTGTGGGGGAGAAGGATTGTACTGGGGGAGGTGGAATGGATTAAAATTGTATCATTTGAAGAGGTATGAAAGACCTATTAGAGCACATGGAAAGAAGGGAAGGGATGAGCACTGTTTGACCCTTATTCTCACTGGATTTGTCTAAAAAGAACACTCAGTTGGACAAAGATCTGTCTAATGATCAGAAGCAATACACACCAGTGAGGAAGAATAGGGTAAAAGAGAGAAAAGTATAAATGGGAGGAAAATAGGATGCAAAGAAATATACTGTAAGTAATCATAACTGAATGCTATCAGAATGAACTCTTCTATAAAACAGAAATGGATAGCAAAATACATGCAAAAATAGTTCTCAACATTCACTCCTGCAAAATCTTGGCATAAATCTTTTTCTAGCCTTAAGTAGGGACAGCCCTCTTCTGAAGTATTTTGAGGCTGAAAGACAAATGAAGGTAGCAAAAGTGCCCACCAAGAATTCTACAGAACTGAAAATTAAAACAGCTTGCAAGCAATCACAAACAATTCAGATTATAATGGTACTCTTCATATGCAAACTGCTTTTTTTGTGATGCATGTGTAAAGTTGGTAGTATAAATATTATCTCCATTTTCTAGCAAATATAACGAAAGGATAATTAAACTGGCTTGAAATTACAAAACCTGAGCATGCTCCTTCTTTCATTAACCACTGCACACTGAGAAGCAGGAATGACTTTCGTTTTAGCACTGAATTTAAGCTTCCTTATTACCAATTCTGGCTATAATTTAGTACAACTTGCCCGAAGCTCTAGGGGAGCAAATTTGTTCTGTTTGTGGGGAAAATGACAGCTTGAAATTTCCTTACCCACTTCCCTATCTTCCCAGAACATCCCCACCCCTTGTTTAGAAGAATTTTTAAGGATGTATTCTATTGATCCAAAAATATTTTAAATAGTAATTTTATATTTTAATATATATGTATAATTTACATATTTGAAAAATATATAATATATTATAAAATATAGTATAATTTAATATTAATATTTTAAAATATGTGTTATGCACAGGGACCTAATCTGTGCCTTTCAATTGTACAATTAAAAATGTCTCATGTGAAATCCTATTTATCTTCTCATATTTTCATCAAGAATACCCTAGGATAGTGGTTCATAACCTGACATTGATAGAAGTATATACCTTTCAGCAGAACATTTTCTCTTCTTTTACAAAGCAAGTTCTGTGTCTTTCCTCCCTATCACTATTTTTATATTTTAAAACTGTGTGTGTGAGTAACAACTAGCATTTATATAGTACTTTAAAATTTGCAAATATTAATCTTATTTGACCCTTACTACAGTTTTTTAATATAAGCATTATTATCCACAATTCAATTGAAGAGAGTGAAGTTAAGTTGTCCAGTGATCATAGTGCTCTGTAAGTATGAGACAGTTTTCAAAATTCAGATCTTTTCGATTCTAAGGACTGATCTCTAAATACTGTACCACTTAGCTGCTCAGCAATAATATTTTGTCTTTACATTCCTATTATCAGCAGTTATTTCCAAATGATATTTAAATCCCCGTTATTTAAGCTAGGAACCTAACTATTTAAAGTTCTTACATTGAGCTCTTGCTTTTTTTCCCTCAGTGATAATTTTTGCAAACCAGCCTTTCTAGGTAAATTAGTAATGGGAAACCTTTATAAAGGAGAGAGATGAATCTGTTTATATAAGCTTTCTCCTCCCCCAAAATCAAAATGCAAAGCCAGTTTGCATTTTTCTTAATGTTTTTATGCAAAACATTTTCTTTTCTTTATTTTTTGGAAGGAGGTAAGGATTGGAGTTAACTTTCTTCACTGAAGTCTACCCTAATTTCTTGAGTTTCCAAAGTTTTCCTACTAAGTACTTGTGATTAAAGCCATATTATACAAAATTTACTAAAATTATCTTTTTTTACTTACTGTTCCTACCAAGATTTGTTTTGTGACTTTTAAGCACTCAGCTTATTCTTCAAAACATGGACTTTATTCAATGACTATGAAATTCAGTTAAAAATTTAGGCAATTGTGTGCAATCCTGAGAAATCAATTTTTATGTTTTATGCAGTTTTACTACATGAAATCATCCAAAACAGTTATCATTTAACATTATTGTTTTTTGCTTTTTCATAGGAAAAAGATTTTTCTACTCTTTTGATCACTTCCTATGGCATATGTGCTGGTGCTTTACTAGTTGTTTTTCCATGTATGGTTTGGGAAATTAAATTTATCAAATTAATATATTCAGTTATATCTTGTCCTCTGTTCCTTTAGGATTTTTTCCCGTTCCTGGATAAAGATGGCAGCCAATAAAGCAATTCTGAATAGACTGGAACAAAAGGGTGCGGAGGCTGATCAAGTTATTGAATACCTTAAGCAGCAAGTTGCTCTACTAAAGGAGAAAGCAAGTAAGGAAATTTAAAATTTTATATGTAGGTGTTTAAAATCAGAATTATGTAGTGAAATGCAAGGGAAAATGATCTTATTATGCATAAGTAACTTCTCAAAAATGATTTTGGCTGTGTAAGAAAGGTATCTTCCCCTTAAGATTTTAATTGTTTTATAATGACATTTAAGATTAATAGTGGGTAAGAGTTATGTATTAACTGCAAAACCAGTAGAAACTGTACTTAGTGAATATTTCTATCTATACATTGAAAAATACTGAGCCTTAAAGGACTGAGATTTTAAGTTGCATTATTTTGTTGAAAGAGTATAGGTAGGTTTTGAGATTTGGCATAGTGTTGAGCAAGAGCAGATATCTGCTCTTCCTTATATATGGAAAAGGCTGCATAGTTTTATAGAAATTTAAGGTGGTGGTTTAAAATAAAGAAAAATATTTGACTAATTATTAAATGGTATTTACTTGCTTTAAGAAAACTGCCCTCCACTAATACATTGTTGGTGGAGTTGTGAACTGAATCAGCCATTCTGGAGAGAACAATTTGGAATTATGCCCAAGAACTATTCATACCTTTTAGTCCCTTGGGACTGTATTCTAAAGAGATCATAAGAGAGAGAAAGGGACCCACATGCACAAAAAATGTTTGTGGCAGCTCTTTTTGTAGTGGCAGGAAATTGGAAGCTGAGTGGATGCCCATCAGTTGGAGAATGGCTAATAAATTATTGTATATGAATGTTATGGAATATTATTGTTCTATAAGAAATGATCAGCAGGATGACTTCAGATAGGCCTGGAGAGACTTATATGAACTGTTGATAAGTGAAGTGAGTAGAACCAGGAGATCATTATACATAGCAATAGCAAGATTATACAATGATCAATTTTGATGGACATGACTCTTTTCAACAACAAGGTGCTTGAAGGCAGTTCCAATAGTCTTGTGATGGAGAGAGCCATCTGCATCCAGAGAGAAGACTGGGGACTAAATGTGGATCACAACATAGTATTTTCACTCTTTTTGTTGTTGTGTGCTTGCATTTTGTTTTCTCATTTTTTCCCATTTTGATGTGATATTTTTTTTTGTGCAGCATGACAATTGCGGAAATATGTATGGAAGAATTGCACAAGTTTCAAATGTATTGTATTACTTTTGTCTAGGGGAGGGAGTGGAAGGAAGGAAGGGACAAAATTTGGAACACAAGGTTTTGCAAGGGTGTTTGCAATTATCTATGCATATGTTTCGAAAATAAAAAAGCTTTGCTAATTTAAAAAAAAAAAAAACAAAGAAAATTGTCCTCAAAGACAGTTCCATGTACCAAAGAAATCACAGGTCAAGTCCAAAAAAACCACTGTACTAGCAAAAAAGTGAATAAAGTTCTGAGCATCAAATCAGGAAGACCTGGGTTGAAGTCCTTACTTTGTTTGACACATTATCTGTAGGACAGTCTCTACCCCCTCAGTGCCTCAGATACCTTCCTAGTACTGTGGGTTTCAGCTGAAATATGCATCTGAATCTCTGAGGATATTTTCTCTACAAACTTGCATCATTCCTAGCAATCAAATAGCAATTTAAGATTCTTCTTCAATCCTCCCCCGTTTCCCTCCCCCAAAAAAGAAAGAAAATCATACTAAGGTGTCATATGTTTATGCAAGAATAGTTTGCCATTTCCTTTTCCAGTTCATTTTACAGATGAGGAAAAAGAGGCAAATAGAGTTGTGACTTGTCCAGTGTTAGACAGCTAATAAATGTCTGAGGCTAGATTTTAACTCATGAAGATGATTCTAATTGACTCTAGGCCCAGAACGCTATCCAATGTGCTACTAAATAGCCCCTAGTTTTCTAGCCCTAGTTAAAAAAATTTACAGTAAAATAACCCTATGATTTTTAATGTTAATGAGTATCAATTTCTTCATTTTTAATCTGAAGTTAAGGACAGAAATGGATTAGAGTATTACTAAGATCTTACTCATTCTAAAATGCTGTGATTATGTTTTGAAAAGAGAATGATTTCATAAGTATAGGCTATTTTCTGTAGATGTTATAAAGCTCTACTTGATTAGAGTAGCAGTGTGATAACAGTGGATAGACTCAGAATCCTAGGCTGGATAGTGATGGGTAGGTCACTAGAGTTATATGAACCTAAATTTACTCATTTATCATGCTTGAATTCTCCAAAGTTATTGGTCGTTTGGAGCCAACAATCACTGTTGATTAGAGAAATGACTAATGTGACAGGTAAAGATAGTGATGAATGCTGGAGGGGAATGTAGAAAAACTGGGGCACTAATGCATTGTTGGTGGATTTGTGAAATGATCCAACCATTCTGGAAAGCAGTTTTGAACTATTCTCAAACTGTATATACTTTTGATCCAGCATATCTCTACTGGTCTGTATCCCATAAAAATCATAAAAAATGGGAAAGATTCTACATGTGCAGAAATGTTTTCAGCAGTTCTTTTTTTAGTGGCAAGTAACTGGAAATTGAGTGGATGCCCATCAATTGGGGAATGGCTGAATAAGTTATGGTATATGAATGTAATGGAATATTATTATTCTGTAAGAAGTGATGAACAAGCTGGTTTCAGAAAAGACTTACGTGAACTGATGCTAAGTGAAATTAACAGAACCAAGAGAATATTATACACAGTAACATCAAGATTATTTGATGATCAGTTATTATGGACTAGATTCTTTTCAGCAATGAAATGATTCAAGGCAATTCCAATAGATTTCTTTTACATCTAGAGATAGAATTGTAAAGACTGGATTAAAGCATAGCAAAGCATACCATTTTCTCCCTTTTTGTGGTGGTATTGTTTGTGGAGTTTTTTCCCATTCTTAAATTTTTTCTTTTGATCTTTTTGTTTTTTCGTTCAGCAAGAAAAATATGGAAATATGTGTAGAATAATTGTACATGTTTAACCTCTGTTACATTGTTTACTGTCTTGGGAGAAGGAGAAAAATTTTTTAACAACATTTTGCAAAGGTGAATGTTGAAAAACATCTTTCCATATATTTGGAAAAATAAAACACCATTAAAAAAGAAAATTACTGTGATGACAGAGGAGGTCAGAAGACAAAACTACTACACTCGAAGCCTCAGGAAAACATGTGAATTGTTGTTAGGCCCAAAAAGAATTCCTGGAAGAAATCAAAAAAGATTTTAAAAATTAGAAACTAGAAAATTAGAAATTAGAATTAAAAAAACAAGAGTGAGAAAAGAAAATTAATAATTAGGTAAGGAGGCATAAAAATCCACTGAAAAGAACTCCTTTAAAGTGTGGCCAAGTGAAAAAATAAGTACAAAAGCTCAAAGAAGAAAAAAAAAATCCTAAAAAATTAGAATTGGCAAGTGGAAGCTATTAGCCATGTGTAATAACAAGAGACAATAAAAGAAAATGAAAAGAGTGGGGCAATACAGAAGAAAATATGAAAAACCTAATTGGAAAAACAACACACTTGTAAAATAGATCCAGGAGAGATAAGAATTATTGGTCTGCTGGATAGCCATGACCAAAATTAAATTAAACAAACAAACAAATAGAGTTCAATGACTTAGAATAGTATTTCAGAGAGTAAAAGAACTATAGTTATATCCAAAAATCACCTGCCCTACAAAACAGTATAATCCTTGAGGGGAAAAAAAATGTATTTTCAATGAAGTAGAGGAATTTCAAGCATTACTTGATAAAAAGATCAGAGCTGAATAGAAAATATCATTTTCAAATACAAAACTAAAGAAAGTCATAAAAAGATAAATATGAAAGAGAAATCATGGGAGATTTAATAAAATTAAACTGTTTACATTCCTACGGAAAGACACGTGTAAAAACTTTCTCATTGTTAGGGCAGTTAGAAATACACAGAGGGCATTAGTGTGAGTTGGCTGACAGGTTTGCTATTCAAAAAAAATAAAAGGTTAAGAAAGGTATTCATTGAAAGAAGAGGAAAGGGAGTGATAGAATGGAATGAATTATTTCAAACAAACGCAGTTTACATTTACTGTTCTTAAAAGAAAAGTTTTTACAGTAAAGAGGAAAATGGGTAGACAATACTTGAAGCTTACTCTCATCAAAATAGGTCCAAGAAGGGGGCAGCTAGGTGGCGCAGTGGTTAGAGCACCAACCCTGAAGTCAGGAGGACCTGAGTTAAAATCTGGTCTTAGACACTTCCTAGCTGTGTGACCCTGGGCAAGTCACTTAACCCCAATTGCCTCAGCCAAAAAAAAAAAAAAATAGGTCCAAGAATCACATAATCAGTTGGATATGCAAATATATCTTGCCCTACAAGGAAATAAGATGGTAGGAAAATAAGGGGGAAGAGGGACTGATAGAAGGGGGGCAGGTTGAGGGAGAAAGTTTAGAAAAAATTTTGAGTTGGTGAGAAGAGAGGAAAGGAGAAAGATTAGGGTACAGAGAGGTATAATGAGTAATCATAACTGAAAAAATGTTTAAAGAAAGTTTCTCTGGTAAAGACCCTATAAACAGGACTGAGTCACATTTGTAAGAATGCAAGTCATTCTCCAATATTTAATTTTAAATAAGAATATAATCAGGCAGTTTTCAGACAGAGAAATCAAAGCTATTTGTAATATGAACAAATGCTCTAAATCACTATTAATTAGAAAAATCCAAATTAACACAACTCTGAGGTACTGCTTGAGACCTGTCAGGAAAATAACAAATATTGGAGGGGATGTGAAAAAAATTGGGACACTTAAGTACTATAGTTAGCATTGTGAAATGATCCAGCCATTCTGGAGAACAATTTGGAGTATACCTAATGTAAAACTACATATATACCAGTACTATCCAAAGCGATTTATTCAGTCATTTCAGTTATATTAAAGTTTTTGTGACTCCGTTCAGTGTTTTCGTTTCAAAGATACTTTTTTCTTCTCCCTTTTCTTCTCCAGCTCGTTTTACAGATGAGAAAACTGAGACAAGCAAGGTTTAGTGACTTCTCCAGAGTCACACAACTCAGACCTCTTTCTGAAGTCAGATTCAAACTTGTGACTTTGCCCACTACTCTTGTGTGATGTAGTTGTCACATGCTTGTTTTGTATGACTACATTGATAGCCTATATCAAATTGCTTGCCAAAACAGGGAATAATGAGTAAGAGAGGTAGGGAGGCAATTTGCAAACTCAAAATTTTTTTAGAATGAATTAAAGAGTGTATTATAATTGTATATATAATTATACGTATTATATATAATATATGCATATGTATATATATAATGTATGAGTATATATTATATAACATACATGTGTGCGCATCTGTGTGTGTGTGTTATAATTGTACATATAATTGGTAGCTGATAGGGAAATAGCTTTCAAAATATCCAAGTAGAATATGATGGGTAGAAGGAAGGAGTCTCAGGAATTGCTAATTAGGTTACCACAATATTATAGCAAATCCCTCAAGTAAGATAAGGGAACCAAGGGAAAATTATCGTATCCTTATTAGGCTTTATGGTAAATGTGTTATTTCATTCATTTTTTAAAAATATAAATGGCTGTTTTAATATTGATCTTTCCTTCAATGTCTTTGCCTTTTCTCTGCTCTTAAGAAATGAAATGGCGGTTGATTTTCTTCTAGTAAGGAAATGGGTAATTTTTTTTATATTTCAGCCAGGTAGTGACTTATAAATAAAATATTTTTTTCATCTATGAATAATGTAAATTTTTTTCTTTTTATCAGCCATTTAATTTTTTATAAAGCAATGTTAACAGAAAGGAATGAGTCAGTCATTTAATCAATTCTACTTCCTGCAAGCATATTATTTCTTAAAATAGTTTAACAAAGTGAAATTTTAAGAAAATTCTACTGTACCTAACTATTTATCAATTTTAGTTTTACAGGCAACTCTCAGAGAAGAGAAGAAACTTCGTGTTGAAAATGCTAAATTGAAGAAAGAAATTGAAGGGCTTAAACAGGAGCTCATCCAGGCCGAAATTCGAAATGGAGGTAATTAAAATAGAAAAATGAAAATTTATGTCTAGCTTCATTCTGTTCACATTTCATCTTTTATTTTTATTTTTATTGTTTCAAATAAAGTTGTAGTTTCATTTAAATTATGATAGAAGTTTCCAAGTGACATTATTATTACTAAATAAACTGGAAATGTTTCTGATATGACTAGAATAATGTTAGGCATTTCTTTAGGACAAATTAAAAACAAGTGTAAATGAATTGTTTACATTTTGATTGTTGCTGATAGTTTTTGGGCCCAGATGTAAGATTTCTTAGTTTTAATTTGTTACGGGAGCCACCTGCCAGTGACTGCTGGGGATCTAATTCTGACCAGCAGAATAGATCCCTTCATGTGAGAGGATGATGATACAAGGAGACTGAGAGGCTGTTGCATTCTCTGACCTCCTTCCTCTTCCTTCTTGCCTCCGATTTATTTAATTCCCTATTCAAAAGCAATATCTGCATCAGTAAAAGCTGCTTTGCAATTCCTTTAAGTGTGTTATGATTCACAGCTGTAAAGCTTTTGGAAAATTGACCTGCCCTTTTACACTTGACACCATTTTCATTCTCTCGAGAATTAAGTACTTTTACATGTTACTTATAAAATTAAAAGAATGTTATAGTAAATAGCAGTTAAAGATATATTAAGAGCCTCAAAATGCTGCTATTCTAAATTACAGTTTATATTTTTGTAGATTTGTAGCATAGAAAGAACTTGAGCTGTGTGCATTTCTATCCTTTGCTTACTTGTCAGATGCTGTTGTATAGTATTTGAGTTTGAGACTGAGAACAGGACTTAATCCTTTAATCAATCCCCAGTTTTAATTGATGAAACTCATATATGGAGAGCTGAGAGTGTCTTGTCTTGGTTCATGTAGGTTATTCATTCTAGGCTAGAACTAGACTCCTGATCTTCCTGTTTCCCAAATTGTATTTGTCTTTCAAGTTTAGTAACTTTAAGGAATTCAAAATAACTGAAATAGAAGATATGGAAAGGATATACTTTAAAAAACTTTTAATACATTTTGAATTACCATGTAGGCAAGTCTGGTGAATTTGGAAGCTCTTTATTATACTACAGAATGAGTACATTATATTATCAGTTATAAAGATAGATTTATATATAAAGTAAACGTACACATAATACTTTTTTGTAAAAATGAACTGGGGAAAAAAAGGAGGTGTTTTGCCAGGTCTAAAGTATTGTGTGTCCCTATTTATATTTCTTTTGCATTCCTTTTTTTCAAAGTTTGTCTGGATAAAAAAAATTTAACAATCTTTGATATTTTCTACATATTATATTGGTGATTTGGTTTTTCTCTGTTTTTATGAAGATTAATTACTCTGTTGCTTAAAGAACTGTTAGGAATGCTTGGAGAGAGTTCAGATCTCTGAACTTTAACTATCAACAACTTAAAAATTAATCTGTGATCAACTTGTTTTTAAAATAATTAAAAAATATTTATAATAAACATATCAGAATTTTTCTCTCCTATGAATTTATAACCTCAAATCCTCTTATACTAAATTAACAGCTAATAAAATAAACTCTTTATGATTGTCAATGGTTACCAACATGGCATTATGGAAAAACATTACAAACTGTTTAAATATATAATATCAAATATTTTACTGTATTTACTACATAGAAATATCTTGATATGGTTAATATAGTTATTAAATTGAATGACATGTAATAGTCCTGTGATAACATCTTATCCATTCCTTCATTTAGCATATTGGGAAATTGAATGGTATGAGCAATGAACTTTTTAAATTTGTTTGTATCCTAACTCAGATTTGCTAGTTTATATAATCACTGAAAGGTTATTTAATCTCAAAGTTTCAGATTCCTAGTCTTTTACACTTAAAATAATAATTCTTCCCATTCCTATTTTACAAGGCTGTTGTGATGGAAAGCATTTTGGAAACCTTAAAGTACAGGGAAATAGTGGGAGTTGTTATTATTACTTCTTGCTCAGCATAACTGGAGGTGCTTTGGACTCTTGAACAATTTCCTGGGGATATTTTGGAGTTTGTATAGCTTTTTATTTTCAAAATATATACATAGTTTTCACCATTCACCCTCGTAAAACCTTGTGTTCCAAATTTTTTCTCTCTCCCTTCCCCTGTCCCCTCCTTAGACAGCAAAGAATCAAATATATATTAAGCATGTACAATTCTTATATATATATTTGTATTCATTTATTTTAAAAGTGCTTAGGCTTGCTTTTAGAAAACATCAAAATCAAGAAAATTGATTATTTAACAACAATTTTTAATATGTGCCAAAGATTCTTCATCTAGAAACATTAAAACTGTTTCATTTATTCAAGTAATATGAAATACAGTCTTAAAGGAACCTTTGGTTTTATATATTTCCCATGAACTTGGAGAATTTGACCAGCTCTTAAATTCTGGAAGGAATCAACTGCAGTTACATGGTCAATCTCCATCTGAATCAGTAACCCCCAAAGTACTTGAGAACTTTGGTGTTGGTAACATCACATTATAGTCAGAACAAACTACCAAACTTGACTAGCAATAGCTTCATTTTTGTATTTTTCCTTTGTATAGTACTTCTAAATCCCAAGGCCATCTGTCACCTTCTGAATTACATAAAATTCTTGATTATATCTGTATTGATATAATCTGTTCCATGGATGGGAATTTGGTTAATTATCAGTAAACTTGCATCTCATAAATGAAGTTCCTCATCCCAGAAAATAATAATTTGTAGATGCTTTTACATGTAAATCACTAGAACAACATTTAAGTGTGGGAAATGTATTTTATTTAATTTTCCCCATTTATTCAGATTTGATCTCCACATAAAATTGTAAAGAAATAATAAAATAAAAGCCTCAAGGCTACTAAATTTTTTTCTTGTAACAGAATTTTGTTGTATCAGCATGTCTACAAAAGTTTGAAAATCTAAGTGGCCTTATTAGAATTGTATATTATGCTATTTGTTAAACTAGAAATCCTATTTTCTTCTCTATTTGATTCTTGTGAAATAGCTTATCTAGACTTTGAATCTGCCATCTAGTGGCTACTTAAATGTATTTTCAAGTCCATTGTTTCAAACTTATTCAAGCATTGTTTCAAAATCATTCAGTAATTCATGTAACAAAATATAATAGGTTTCAAACATTTTTCTTTTTGGTTGTTACTTCTCAACACTTGTTCTGATACTGTTCTCCCCAACAATGGAAGTCACAGAGCATAATGTACTATGCTTAATTGTTTTCTCATTTGCTATCTCTGTCAGAAAAGGAAGACTTTGCTATTGCCCTTTTGACATACCCCAAACTTAATGCTATTTACCTTCTCACACAAATATCTATCTAGTGCTTTCCTGCTGATCATTATTGCAAAATAGTGTTGGTCAGAGAAGCCTTATATTGGCTTTGCCTTTTATTTTGAGCAGTTTTCCATGAGGTAAGTGGTGAGGATGTGTATTCAATCAAAAAAGATATCCCAAAAATGTTAATATATGTAACCACATGTATTAAGAGTGTTTTTTGGGGAGGGAACAATGTTTCCATAGCTATACACTCAAAATAATAATAGTATATGTGTGTGGGGGGGGAGGGAGAGAGGAAAAGGGAGAAAAGAAGGAAGGGTAGATTTAAAGATCTATTCAGTTATTTTAGAACGAGATGAGTAAAGTAAAACTTGAAAAACTCAAATGACTTTTCAAAGACACTTCTAGTAAATGTAAGACTCATATCTGCTAACTCAGCATTCTTTTTACTATACTATGTAACCTTTCAGAATCTTAATTTTACATATATAAATTGCAACCCCTAAACTATTTTTATACTATACACTAAATGTGTAGTTGTTAACAACTAAATTAAATACTACTGTATCAACTGCAATTGAGGGTTTTATTTTTGTTTTATACAGTGCAGGACAGTAAACAAAAATAATTTGAAATTCTACAGAGTATGATTGTCTTTCACCTTTTTTACTTTTACTAATATTGTCTTAAATAAATAGCCATACAAACCAGATTTTATGATAGTCTTGGTGTATGGTAGTTGGAGCAGGAGAGGGCGTGTACACACACACACACACACACACATACTTTTAAGTAATATTATTTGACTGGCCATATGTTCAGTTTTTTGGTTTAAAAAATAAATAGTATATGGGGCAACTAAGTGGTGTAGTGGATAGAACACCAGCCCTGAAGTCAGGAGGACTTGAGTTCAAATGTGGTCGGAGATACTTAACATTCCCTAGGTGTGTGACCCTGGGCAAGTCACTTAACCTCAATTGCCTCAGCAGAAAGAAATATATAGTGTATAGATCCCTGAATATTTTTGTTTTATTTTTAAATGAGTCTAATTTCCTTCTAATATCTTTTAACCCATTTGAAAACTAGAATTCTTTAAAGCATCATTTTCTCTCACCATTTCTCATTTAGCAATGTTATAATCCAACTATAGACCATAATTTAATTCTCCTAAAAATTTTAACTCTTTAGCTATGAACAATTACTGGTTTTAATTTAGTTAAGTAATGATGTAATAGTTTTAGAGGTTTTTTTCCTGCATAATAAATGGATGAATAAGACATGTTTTAAAGTTTTTAGTAGTTTGGAATCTTGTCCATACAGCATATTGATATGAACATGAAATTGTATGTTTGTTCTAGAAGTATAAGTGTGGATGTAACTTCCATTTATTTTCTCCATCCTTAGAAAATATTGATTAGATAGTCATGAATACATAGCTTCTTTCTATTAAAAAAATCAGTATAACTTAAATGTACATTATTATTTTTCTGTATTCTATGTTGGATAGCTAAAAGATACAGTAGAGAGAGTGTTAGAGCTAGTAGGAAGACCTGAGTTTAAATGTGGCCTTAAATCCCTACTTGCTGTATGACTGCAAGTTCCTTAATTTCTTTTTTACTTCAGCTTCTCCAGCTGTAAAATGAGAATGATAACATTATCACCTATCTCCTTGGTTGTGAGGAGCAAATAAATATGATAATGTATAAAGCAAAATACTCACAATGTGTAAAACATTTACTTCAGGACTTTCCCACGTATTAGGTGCTATATAAATGCTAACTGTCTTTAACTACAAGTTCTTACTTATTTTGTTTCAACCTTTTATATTTCACTATTTTCTTTTAGTGAAACAAATACCAGTTCCATCTGGTCCATCAGTTAAAGCCAATTCTACATCTGTACCTTCTGAAAATTTAATGCAATCAGTATCTGCTCCAGTCTTGCCTTCTGGTACCAAAGGAGAAGAAGAAGAAAAGAAAAAGAAAGAAAATATAGCAAACAAAGGTATCTTCACATTTGAGAGTTGTTTAGCTTCTCTAACAACTGTCATATATATTGTTTGTAGAGTAGTTTAATTTAAAAAATAGAAATAACAACTTGACTTTTTTTAGAAATAGAAAAATATAGATATGTATACTTGGTACTATGATTCTTTTTATTATTATTATTATTACTTTAAACAATTTTATTACACCAAGGTTGTCACATTATTGGATGTGTTTCTGCTTTGTACACAATTTTAATTATGATGAAAAACACTAAACTTCTGATATCACAAAATAATGGTAAAAATCCCTCTGTTACTTTAAGTTGGAAACAAGAGCATTCATATGTGGATCTTGTGCCAGTATTGGAAATTTACAAATGAATGTCTTGTTATTCAAAAAATACAAAATAAATTATCTGTAGGCATAGATAATGACAGCAATATACCATTACTTACTTTGTCAATTGAAACCAGTTATTGTAGCTTACGATGATTTTCTTAAACATCAGCTTTTACTCCTGTCATCTCTTCATTGAAAATGTTACTTTGAGTCTTAATATATCAGTGGGCCTGGTGATAGAACACCATTCTAGGAAAGTAGAATATGGGAGTATACCTCCTGTCTATCTATTCATCCCTCTTTGCCATGTTCCTTATCTTCTTTAGGAATTTCTAAGATGACAGCTTCTCTCCTTACTCAAAATCCTACCCCAGCAACATCCAAAAAAGCCCTTAGATCAATTCTTAGCAGCATTTTCCAAGCAGAAGTTGCTTATTGGGCTTCAGTGTCAAATACAATGGTGAGACTAGTAACCATGCCTTTAAGAAGCTCAATTCCTAATGAGGAGAAACAATATGAACACAGATACACCAGTACAAAATACCTCCCAAGTAGTTTGGGTTAGGAAGGAACGTTAACAACTGGAAGATAAGGAGAAGACTCAGAAGGTGATCCTTGATCTGAGCCTTTATTTTCATATCCTCTCTTTAACAACTTTGGTCTTAATAAGAAAATAATAATAAATTTTTAGTTAAAAATCAGCTAAATTTATGATGAACCTAGTTGTATTATTTTATGGCTTCTCTGAAGGTAATCATGCAGGTCAACTTAGGCTGAAATTTGAAGAAGGAAGCAAGAAACTCAATTGTAGAACAGAACTTAAACTGTGTCACATAACTGTGGTGGGGTCATGAAAAATTTGGTTAAGTCTCAAATATTCCAACAAAATTAACTTTGTAAAAATAACAAGCACATCCATCTCATTATTTAAATTTTCTTTTGTCTTTAATAAATGATAAAATTATATATATACCAAATAATTGTTTTTAAATTAATGTCTATGTTTTATTATCAGCAAATGTTTAATTTGTGTACCTATTTTATATACCCATATTACCCAGGGCTGCATAAACATTTCTTGGGTAAAAAAGGGGTCACAAGTAGAAAAAGCTTAAGAAGCCTTAGTGTAGAAGATTAACAAGTAAGTCTCATGAACCTGTGATTTCATTAGTCTATACAATCTTTGTGTGGCTTTGCTTGAGAATTTCACTTTACTCCTTTGGTAGCCTAATTATCACTTTCTAGAAAACTCCTCACCTTTTCCCCCAAGATTTTCTTTGTATCCTCTACCAGCGGAAAAGAAAAGTTATTCAGTCATTCTTCTTCCCCCTACCCCCTCCATAAACTTAGATAATATGAATATCCAAACAACCCTCCCTAAGAATATTTTCCTAAAACATTTAAAAAGAACTCTCTAGCATCAGGATTGTGGTATATAAGCAGGACATCACTTTCTACTTCTGTAGTTTATTGATTTTTCACATAAGTTAAAGATGCAATAACCTTTAACTTAGATAGTGAAGTATCACTTTTGACCAGAGTTGTTACCTATTGATATTGACTCTATCTAGCAATTTCATGTAGTATATTATTTGTTCTTTAAATGGATGAATTAAAAGTGCCATCTAGTCAGTACATTCAATTTAGATAGTATTTCGTTATCTGAATGCTATTTACTACAATATAGTTTTCATGTCTCTCTTGACAATATTATTTTTACTGTTACCCCAAATCATTGTAATTATTTCTTTTTTGTATTTTACTGAGACATAAATTTCCATCCATGTTCTCATTTTTATTTTGTGTGATTTCTTATTTTATGTTAGTTTTTGGAAAATTGTGGAAAATGAATTCTGCTACCTTTTTCCATTTTATGAGTGAATGCATCGTATTAACATTTAGTGTTATTATAATCAAGGACCTGATGTATTTTGCTTGAAGCAGTCTCCTGTCCATATCTACACTCTGACTCCCCTTTGCTAAAATGAAACGTTCCATTATTTACTTTATTTATTACTTTAATTTTGTTTTACTTCTATAATTTGAAAAAAACCTGTTTGGGTAGTTTGTTTTTTCATTTCAATCAGCAGTTTCTCTTTGGGGAAGGGAGCAGAACTAAGTAGTACAAAGGGCATATGATGCACTCCATTGGCATCTCTGACTCTCAGAATCCTTATCTACTTTGTGGTAGCTTAGTTACTACCTTGTGCAAAGTCTTTCCAAAGCCCCCAGTTTTTTAATTTCCTGCTTCCTGTTCTTTTTGCCTAAACACAATAGGGTAAACTTCCTTGAGAGCAGAAAATGTTTCATTTTTATGTTTGTATCCCTAACACCTAGCATAATGCCTTGTCTGTGGTAGGTAGTTATCATTGATTGATTACTGGTGAATAAAAAGCTCTTATAATAAAATGCTTACTTTGCGTTAAACACTGTTAAGCTCTGGGGGTACAAATGGAAAAGGAAGACATTTCCTGCTCTGATGGCATTTCTATTCTAATAAAGACAACATGTTCCATATATTCCACATGTTCATTTTCCATCAATTCCTCTGCTTGTTTTTGTTTTTTTTCCCCGAGGCAACTGGGGTTAAGTGACTTGCCTAGGGTCACACAGCTAGAAAGTGTTAAGTTTCTGAGGCCAGATTTGAACCCAGATCCTCCTGATTTCAGGGCTGGTCCTCTATCCACTTCGCCACCTACCTGCCCCTCTCTGCTTATTTTCAACTCTATGAATATTCTGCAACCCCAGGGATAAGCTTATCATCTGAAATCTCATCATTTTGCAGATTGATTCAACTTTGATACTAAACACTTTTCCTTCTGACTAGAAGGTAAAAGAATAAACTTAACCCAAACCCTACCTTTATAGAAGGCTCAAAACTTTCCAGGTTCTTTCCAGGCTTCATTTCCCATTAGCTGCCTTGCTTGGTTTTGATTCCAGGTATATCTGGAATCCACATCTCCTTTTCAGCTTTCTTTTAATATTATCTTCCTTCATTATATTGTAAGATACTTTATGGCAGAGACTCATTATTTTTCTTATTTCTCTCCCCAGCTTTTAGCGTAGTAGTTGGCACATAGTAAATACTGAAGAAATGTTTATTGGAGGTTGGATTAGATGGCCTCTGAGGCCATTTTAAGCTCAAGACTGTGATAAGGGACATTAAAATTCTCAATGCACCATAGTTTTTAAAAAAATGAAACATGTTAAAAGAGATGCTACAGGCATGGATTCATCTTATTGATGTTTATGTGTCTTATCTTCTGGTATTCTTGTGATATCATTTTAGAAGACCTCTAGTAGTTTGGGTTGACTGCTCTGTGGTGAACTTGGATTAGGCTCCCATTGAAGGGTCACAGTATTTGTCTTAGAGGCAGCATTTGCATTGAATATGTAAATGAATTACAATATGGCTATTTCCTGACTGAATGCCATCCCTACACAATTGACAGGAGAAAAGAAGGAAAAGAAGCAAAAGCATCCAGCAGCTACAGCCCCTGACTCCAAACCAGTAGATGTCTCTCTCTTGGATCTTCGCATTGGTTGTATCATCACTGCCAAAAAACATCCTGATGCAGATTCTCTGTATGTTGAAGAAATAGATGTTGGAGAAAAAGCACCAAGAACAGTTGTCAGTGGATTGGTGAAATATGTCCCCCTTGACCAGGTATATTGCTTTTGAGTTGTGTTTCTTTTCATTCAGCCACAGATGGTGCTGATTTTTGATGTGTTCAATCAAAAAGCTGCTCCTTGCTATATCTTACTTGATATTAATGGTCAAAGTGTAGTTGAACAAGCCTACCTTTTGTTCCATCTTGCAAGGAATCTTAGATAATTGAAGAGAGTTTTTGAGTTATTTTATTTTACCAAATCAAAAACATTTTTATAGTTAAATTTAAAAAAGATTTTTTTTTTGGGAAATCTTGTGTTATCTTTCAGTCAGTATTGTCATTATAAAGATATGGTGTATTGCCAATATAATTTATGAAAAAGCTTTTTGTTTTCTTGTTAAGTTTCATTAGGGTTGATTTTGGTGCTTAAAAAGATTATTCTCACAGGAGTTGTAGAAGGGGAGAAGACTATAGGTCATAGGTCATTGATATTTATAAAGTCTTCTGAAGATTTTTGATAACTCACAGACTTGGCCTAATTATCCAACTAAGTAAAGAATTCCTCTAGTCCAGACAGTAATACTTATTTGAATATACAACCCATAGAGTTGCTTTATCAATTCCTATATCTTGAGCAAATAACTGCACATAGTTATTTGATGAGAGCTCATTTATTTGGAGGAATAGAACAGCAGTCTGGATTGCCTTTGAGAAATTGTGTAGTGTTTTTAATGACTCCCATACTTTTCCTCTTGAAATAAAGGCCTGTTTTTTCAGCAGTCATATTCTTACTGTGATAATGTATAGCTAGAAAGCATGGCATACCATAGTCTTCATAGAATCAAAAGTTCAGGTTATACAAAGAGCACTGTTCCACATAGGCTGACTGCAACATGTTGCCA
This sequence comes from Myrmecobius fasciatus, assembly GCA_023553655.1. Lineage (NCBI taxonomy): Eukaryota > Metazoa > Chordata > Mammalia > Dasyuromorphia > Myrmecobiidae > Myrmecobius > Myrmecobius fasciatus. The sequence continues at coordinate 388,590 of JAJPUD010001065.1, forward strand.
ATGTAAAATTTTTCAGGAGAAATGGCATGTAGTAGAGGAAGATATATGATAAGAGGAATAAGGATCATCAATAAATACCAAGATAAAAACTCCCAGGTGAAGTGGATCCCCTTCATAGGATTGAGGGGAGAATTTAGACACAGGTTACACAGAATGTGCTAGCATGAATAGGTTGTGATCTCTCACTGGTAGAAAATGTAAGATTGAAACCTCTATAAGATGGAAACAACAGATTATTGATTACCAATGGGAAAGGAGGCATATTTGATCATAGTTTTGTCTGTCTAGATTGACTTCATGTTTTTTCAATCAATGTGCATGTTATTCTCATGCTTTGCTTTTCATGCATATCTTTCATTTCTCTCAAATATTTCATATGTGTATCTTTCCTTATAGTACAGTAACATTATATTCATATGCCATATTCTTTAAATAATGGTTATTTTAGACATTTTTTTTCAATAGATAGTTTGTATTTCTTTTTTTTTTTTAATTATTCATATCTGGCTGTATGTGATTTATGCCTAAATTTTTAAAAATGTGACTTTGGGTTAAATGGAGTTAGAAACCCTAGCTCTAAAACTAAATCCTAAGCACCTGTAACTTTCTCAGTGTCATGGAACTTGGAGGCATGAAACAGTTAACTTGCTTTTTTTCTTAAATTTTCTTCACTTTTTGTAATCAAATTTTTTTTTAACTTGACTAATTACACTAGGATGTGAGGCATTATTACAACCATCACCTGGTATATTAAGCAGAAAAATATTTTAGGTTCTGTTAATTGTTTTCTATTTGCTTTATAGCAAAAGCTATAAATAATAATGATGATAATGTGATGGAAAATAATTGAGAAAATTCATTTTTAGTTATAAAGAAATAATTTTTTTTTCTCAAGGCTTTAGCATAGGAAATCATCAGAATAATTTAAGTCTAACCAATACTATTTTAATTTAGAGCTTTGTAGATGAACTTTAGATAATACAATCTTAAAGTTCCTTACCTCAGCAAAGAGAATGACTAAGAGGATAATTGTATATTCAGAAGATTCACAGCCTTTAAAGAAATCTTCATTACTTCTAATCCAATACTTTCTTGAACATAACCTCTCATCTGCTGTATTGTAGACAATAATGTATCTGCTTGTAGACTACCAATGGGGGGGGGGACGACGACATACAACTTCTATAGACTAGATTTTGAATTTATGGACTGCTCGAATCTTTATGAAACTTTTCTTACACAGATCTAAAACCTACCTATTCTCAGAGGCCAGCCACAACAAAACTAATCATCTTATGCATAGCAGTCCTTGAAATACTTGAATACTGTTCTTATTGTCTGTAAATATTTGGCAGCTATAGATATGTTGAATGAGAGGATAAAGAATCAAAGGTAAAACCATAGTGGTGAACCTGAGAGACTCAGAAGGTGCTGATGCCTTCAACAAAAATAGTGAACTTTGGATGAGGAATGGGATTTGGGAGGCAGATAATGAGTTCTGTTTTGAACAGAGTTTCAGAGCTTGTTATAAGGATGAAGAGTGAGCAAAAAAAAAAAAATTATGAAGAGGATCTGTCAGAAAGTAACAGGTGAATCAGGAGAGAGTAGTGTAAAGACATCCCAGAGAAGAGAAACTACAGGACTAACAAAAGACTATCCAATTTGGCAGTTAAGAGATCTTTATTAACTGGAAAGATGAGTTGTAGTTGAGTGTTGAAATTGGAAGCTAGATTGCAAAGGGTGAAAGCAAGTATGAATAGATATATAGAGTAAGATATAAAGTAGAAGCAATAAGTAGAATGACCAAGATGATTGGTTACTCTGGATTTGACATAAAACTAGAGAGGGAGCAAAACTCTCCCACTTGGCCTTGGCATTGGACTTCCATTTTCTTTTTGGGGAAGGATCAGGAAAGAGACTCAGGAATTTCATTTTCTATGCCCCGCCTCCTCCTCCCCCCTAAGTTTTTAATCTTACTAAACACAGAAGCTGTGTGTGTCCCACCTTTACCTGCGTCTATTAGCTTTTATTTTATGACATCTTCCTTGCTAGGAGTCTTAATTCTAGTTGTTCGTCTCTTTACCTCCTCTTCTCCCTCTTCTCCAGTCTGTTCTTAATAGTATATCATATTTTTAAAATTTTTTCTATTTGCCACCCCTTAGCACCTGAGAAATTTTTACAAGGCCTCATCTGAGCTGAGCATTTCTGGTAGTATTTGTGCATGCACAGTGCAAAGTGTTGTATGTTAAGAATCAAAATTACACTCACTGTGCAATGCAACATGGGCAAGCCCAGGCAAAAGCACCTTGGATTCATTATGTATTTGTTTTTGAATTAATTTTTGGTCATTGTATTCAGAAACCTTTTACTGTTTTCAAATTTTGGGGGGACCCTTCCCCCCCCCATTTAGTTACACAATCCCATATGGGGTTGGATCCACAGTTTAAGAAACTTTGTTCTAGTTAATAATAGCATTTACCTCCCAGTTGTTTATCTTTTTTCCAAGGCAATTGACCACTCATTCTAAAAAGAGGGGAAACCTTATGTCTCCTTTGATTCATGGAAAAAATTTTGTTTCCTAAAAAGAACTTGCAGCAAGGAAAAGTTTATCCCTAGAAATAAAACAATCCTCAGAACAACTACAAAGGTGTTCCTAGAGACAAGACAGTTTACAAAATAAATAATAATTTTACTTTATTCTCATATACTTTTGGCTCCATATTTCTTTAATTCCATAGTAGATGGATATTTAGGTAGTTGGGTTACATAAGAAATAAAGAATTTGTGTTTGTTATCCATCTATTAAATGGGAAAGTTCAAGTGCATAAAAGTTACATATTTGTATAATTTAGGATATAAGAAATATTTAAAGAGTAAAAAAAAATTGAATTCAGCTTTATAAGTTGACTGGATTGTAAAAATGACAGAAACATATGGTTTGGTTTTTGTAGATATAATACCAGTAGTTAGTCTATTACTGTTTCCTGGTTCTGTGAAGCATTTTACAGTTCCCATAAAAGTGAATAGTAAGTTAAAGGAGATCCAAGAGTGGTAATTAAGAGCTCCAGAATGTTAGGCAAGAATATAAGCTCTCAACAAAGAAAGTACCGTAACAAATTAAAATTGTTTTTGAATGCATAATTACTTTATCATGCATTTATGCATTTAATCCTTTGCAATCCTTTTCCTTTGCCAAATTGTTGTTGTTGTTTAATAGTTCCTACAATTAAATATCATTTTGATTGACGGGTGAATTGAAAACATTCTATTTTGATGCTGTGTAGTTTTCTCATTGTTGCTGTCTTACTGTTTATTCAGATCTTTTTGTGTAATCTTAGACACTACCTTTTAAAAAAAATTGATTTTTTTAAAACTAAACTTGTTAACAGCAAGAATAGCTTTCCTTATTACCCACACTTTGTGTTTATTTATTTTGTTTATTTCTGCTTACTCTTAAAATTATTTATTTGAATTTTGAGTTACTATAAATGGGTCTGTGATTGTAGCTAGACATTAAGGAAGTCAAAAGTTGTCTTTTAGATATTACTTCATAACCTTTTAAGATAAAAACTTACAAACTCTTTAAAAAAATTTTTAATGTTGAGAAAAAGAATCGCAAATTTATTTTGAAAGTTTAAACAATTTTGCAATTTTTTTGAGGTGAACTATACACTCTATTTGATAACCCAGGGTCATTTCCAAGCCACATTGGAATATCAGAGTTGAACTTTGGTAGTGGTAGCTATTTCCACATTGAAGATATCTCTATTTTTTAATTTCACAGGTGTTTTTTCCCTATAAAAACAAAAAGACATTTTTTTCTTTAAAATTGGAATGTTATGTAATTCTTACAGAAATTTTATTTCCATAATCTTTTTGTGTAATAATGGACAAGCATTAAAGAATAAGCTTCACTATGAGGAAATACTGAAGAAAAAAGTAGTTAATACTTAATGGCACACCATATCATATGAAGGGGACATTGGGAAATTGTTTCCTATGGTATTCAGATTTAGAAAGACTAAAATATGAATCTGAAATTACCATTACTTCATATAGTCAGAAGGAGCCAAGCAGAACTAATGGGCTAAAAGAGGCAGAGGTAGTTCAGAATTAGAAGAACCAGATGGCTTTAAAGCAGAGACTAGAGAATAATTTTTGAGATTTCAGAATGGATTCCTCATGTACTTTTCTCTTTCTAATTCAAAAAATTTAATTTAAATTTAATATTCATAAACCAACCAGAAAAAAAAAACTTGTAAAAGCATAAATGATCGTTTTAAACCACCAGCATCATAGTATCAGTTCCTTTGATTGATAGTTCCAAAATCTTTTAAAATTTATTCTCATCTTCTATATCAAGGGCTTATATAGCGAAATTCATCTCTCAGATTGTTAGAAGCTATTACTACTAGTTAGAAGATTTTATTGGGATTGCAGAATTTACCTAGTTCAGCCCCTTTGTTTTGCAATATAAGTAAACTGAATTCCAAGAGGTTAAATGATGCATCCAAAGTTTCTCCTGTAACAAATAGCAGAAAGGGCTTTAAATCTTAGATTTAAAGATGCAATTCTTTTCCATTATAGTGCATTCCTCTCAATGAAAAAATTTGTTTTTTTATTTTTGTTATTTGGTTTTTTTCTACCCAGAGATACTAGAGTGCTTTTTGATGGTGGGCTTTTCCCCTAATTCAGTTTTTATTTCATTGTCACTTCTAAATTCTCTCACTCTCTCTATCCCTTCTCATTGAGAAGGCAAGAAAAACAAAATCCATTATAAATATGTATAGCCATGCAAAAACAATTTCCACATTAGCCATATCCAAAACAAAGAAAGAGGAGGAAAAAAAAGTTTCATTCTGCATTCTGAGACCATCATCATGAGTCATTTGGAATTGTGGTCTTAATTGATTGATATGATTGATCATTGTGTGGATGAAAATTACTTAATCTTTCAAAGATAATTACTTTTACACTATTTACTACTACTGTATAAAATTGTTCTCATTTTACCCACTCCAGTTCATACAAATCTTCTGAAACATTCTCTTCATAATTTCTTCCTCCCCATCCCTCACTTACCTCTTCATCCTTTTATGGCATGATTGTATCCCCCCAGTTTCCAATTCTTTGCTCCCCCAAAAGAGTTACCAGAAATATTTTTATACATAAAAGATTTTTTTCCTCATTCTTTGGATCTCTTTGGAGTACAAATGTAGTAGCAGTATAAAACATATATGTAGTTTAAGAGCTTTGAAGGCTTAATTCCAAATTGCTTTTTAGAATGGGTCACATTCCTTTTATGTGCACACACAGAATGCTGGAATAATGATTCTAGACACTGGGAATGTAAGATGAAAAGGGAAAATCCTCTGCTCTTGTGGATCTTATGTTCTATTGGGAGATACAACATTTACTAGCAATGAATTGCTACTCTTTTTCCACATCTCCAGGATGTAATTTTTTTGGGGGGGGGAGGTCATTTTAATATGATGGATGTGAAGTGTTACCTTACAGTTGTTTTAAGCCATTTTCATATAGCAATTGATAGTTTTGATTTTTTCCTCTGAAAATTGTTCATATCCTTTGACCATTTATTGGTTGGGAAATGGCCTTTTCCATGTATGAGTTAACCTATTTCCATAAGAATGCTTTTCATTGTGCTTAAATTGCAATACCTTTTTTTCATTTCTTTATATTATATTTTTATTCATTCCATATAGTGTAGTGAAAGTAGCTTCTTCTGCAGATACTTAATGTATGACCCTAGATAAATCACTTAAATTTCCCTCATCAGTAGTCTCTTCAACTTTAAAATGGCTATAATGTACAGCACATGGATAGCACACATTCACAACACATGCATACATCACAAGTCTTCTGACTTCCTACTTTATTCTTTATTTTGTCCTATTTATTTATTATCCTTCTTCCTTGCTATCCACCTTCTGATGGTTCAATTAGTCTGTCATTTTTGTAGAAATCCTTCTTACTTCATTCCTCCAAAAATATATCATTATCCCTGGCAGGACTTAAAAGCTATCTTTTCTTCTTACTAGCAAACTAAGCTACTTCTTCCTTTCTGATAAATAGTTCTGAGGTCCCTAATATATCTAAGAGGTGCACATAGAGTTAAAAGTGGAAAAGTAGAATTTATTGATAAATGAATGTAAAGAAATTAGAGAATATTTGGAGTTCATACTTAATTTTTAAACAGTTCTAATGCTTTTTTTGCCCTTTACAAAATCTACTAACCTGATAAAGATGAAATAAATTGTGTCTTAGAAGAATGGTAAAGAGGTTTAAGGACATTGAAATTTATTTTCATAAGTACTGATAGTTACTGGCTTATATACGTTTAACTTTTGACATTTCCTATATTTACACTTTATAGATAATTCTAAAATTATATTATAAAATTCTTAGTATATTTATATTATTGATAGAGACACTCAGAATCAGCATATTATATTTTTATTACTATGTTTTAAAATGAGTACTTTTAAATAAAATTTACCTCACCTTTGATCATCTTGATTTGTTAATTTCTACAGATGCAGAATCGGATGGTGATTTTGCTTTGTAATCTGAAACCTGCAAAGATGAGAGGAGTGGTATCTCAAGCAATGCTGATGTGTGCTAGTTCACCAGAGAAGGTGGAAATCTTAGATCCTCCCAGTGGATCTGTTCCTGGAGACAGAATTACTTTCGAGGGATTCCCTGGTAAACATGAAATAATACTGTAAAATTGTGTGTCAAGAATCTATAAGAAGCATTTCAGTGCTGGCCTGAGTTAGGTCAATTTTACATCTTAAGTTATATGACTATACTTTTAACTTTCAATTAAATAATATTGTTGACTTCTTATGTATCAGGCATAAAAAAATCAGAAAGACCTACTTGTTTCTTAGGATTGGAGTTTTCTTCAGTAGAAATGATTTAAATTCTATTTCAGTTAAACTTCTATGAGCATGGTATAGTGCTAGGATCTAATAAAACAAAGATGAAAACAGAAAAGCATGGGGGAAGTGACATATAGCATGTTCACATATAAGTAAGTATAAAGTAGTTTGAGAAAAAGTAAGTATTAAACTAGGGAGATCAGCAATGCATCTGTACTGAGCCTGAAAGAAAGCTTGAAGAGAAAGATAACAGAGTGAACAGGGAACTGGTTTTGAGGTTGGAATGATCAGTGTACCAGTCTTCCCTCCTCATATCCTTCCAAGCTGTGTATATGCTTGGAAAGGTGCCAGTTGTCAGCTTAGGTTTCCGTTTCTATAAAATGAGAATAATAAAAATAACACCAGTTCTCATAAGGTGATTATAAGAGTCAAATGAGATCATAGAAATAAAATTTTTTGCAAACCTTAAAGCAGTGTGTAAATATTAGTCCTTTATATTTGAAGAACTTGGAAAGGATGGAGTGTGTGCTTTGCTTGGGGATGCATCCTCAAAAAAGCCCTGGAAATGGGAGAAGTAATATTTTAAGCTTAAGAAAGAGACCAATTGAGTAGTGTTTGAAATTATATTAAATAATTCTGGAAAGTTGGGCAAAAATTATTGGGATTTTAAGGACCACTAAGATTTTTGAATAGAGAAGAAACGTGGGCTTATCTGTGTCTTAGGAAGATGATTTTGACAGGTATATCATTGAGACGGCCTAGGGACAGTTGCTAAAAACCCAGGAAAAAAGTTAAGTACCAAAATGTTGGTGACTGTCAAGTATTTCATATCAGAAACACATAATTTTAATCAATGGAAATGAAATTAAAGGAGATCCACTATTAGATACTTTGCTGCTGGGTGCGAGAAGGAAAAAATAGTATTTGGAAGAACAAACATCAAAAATATCAGAGGAATTAACAAAAAAAAAAAAAAAAACCATGAAAGGACGTTTAGCAGTACTGGATCTTAAGGCAGTGATTAAAACTATATGATATTGGCTAAGAAATAGGGAGCTCAGCGAAACAGAACAGACATAATTTACAGCAGCAGATAAATATAATAATCTTGCTTTTGACAAGTGTAAAGACTTGAGTATTTGGGAACAAGAATCTTGATTATTTGGTAAAAATTGTGGAAAAAACTAGAAAGCAGTATAGCAGAAATTGGGTATGGACCAATATCTTATACCATTTACCAAGATAAGGGCAAAGTGGACACATGATTTGGATATAAAGATAGTACAAGAAAATTTAAAGAATATATCAGATTTATGGATAGGTGAACAATTTATAAATAAATGAAGGTAGCAGAATGAAGTGTAAAACGGATTGTTTCAATGACATGAAATTAAAAAGATTTTGTACAAGTAGAACAAATGTTGCCAAGATCAGAAGGAAAGCAGAAAATTGGGAAAATAATTTTATAAACAGTTTCTCTATAAAGGTCACATATCTTAAATATATGAATAATTTTGTAAAATCTATAAGAATCTCAATCATTCCCCACTTGATAAATGACCAAAGGATATGAATAGTTTTTAGATTAAAAAAATCAAGACAATTTATCATCATAAAAAAATGCTCTAGATCATTATTGATTGGGGAAATTAAAACTGCCTTGACATGATTTACACTTCTCAGACTGGCAAAAATAATTAAAGGGGAAAGTGACAAAGGTTTGGAAAAATTGAAACACTTAAATTCATTGTTGTCATCTAGCTATTTTGGAGAGTAATTTGGCCTAATGCCCAAAGAATTATTTAACTGTCCTTGCCCTTTGACCCAGCAATAATACTGTAGGTCTATTTCCAAAGCAGATTAGGGGCAAAAAGAAAAGAACCTATATGTTGTAATATATTTATAGCAACTCTCTTTGTGGTGTCAAAGAACTGGTAATTGCACGGATGCCTGTCAATTGGAGGGTGACTGAACAAGTTTTATATAATTGTCATGGAATACAATCATACCTAAGAAATGAAGAGCTCTAAGGTCTTAGAAGTCATGGATAGACTTACACAAAATAATGAAGAGTGGAATGAACAGAATCAAAAGAATGTTTTATATAATAATGGTAATGTTTTTTTGTTTTTGTTTTTGTTTTTTGCTGAGGCAATTGGGGTTAAGTGACTTGCCCAGGGTCACACAGCTAGGAAGTATCTGAGACCAGATTTGAACTCAGGTCTTCTTGACTTCAGGGCTGGTGCTCTAACCACTGCGCCACCTAGCTGCCCCTATAATGGTAATGTTTTGAGAATAATTTTGAGCAAATTAGTGATTTTGTTTATTATAGATACCCATATTAATTACAAAGGATCCATGAAGCAAGATGTTTACCTTCATCTAGGGAAAGAAGTAACAAGTAGAAGATGAATAGAATGATTTTACATAAACACACACGCATTTATGTCTAATGATAGCCATCTCTAGATGGGAGGGGAGATAAGAGGAAAGAGAAAAGTAAATTTTACATATGACTGTTATATGTTTAAAAGAAATAGGAAGTTGTATATATTTGCAGTATCTTTTTTATTATTTTACTATGTTGTGGAAATATCTGTTCATTGCATGAATTAAAAATAAAATAAAAAATTTAAAAATAAATTGTAGAACCAAGTTTGGTAGTACGCCAGAGGAAAAGGATCTGAGGGATTTCTTTAACTGAGAAGTTCTGAGCTACAGTGGACTAAGCAGATTTGGTGTCCACAGTAAGTCCAGCATCAGTCTGGTGAGCCCAAAGGAATGGAGGCTCACTAGGTTTTCTAAGGAGGATCAAAGCAATCCAAGTCAGGAAAAAAACAATTGTTAAAAATCATTCCATCAGTAGTAGTTGAGCCCATGAATGGTCATTTGCAAGACATAGTTTTCCAAAACTAAATGAATGAGGAAGGAAGGAATTGAATTTGAAATTAAAACTTTTTAAAGAATGTTTTTATAAATTGTTTAAATTTGTAATTGGGAGAGAACAAAATATAAAAAAAAAATAAAATAAATGAATGAGTGAGTAAGCAAGCAATAGATAGCTACATAGATACTGATTTTGAAAAAGGAATTAGAAATGGTAGGACACAAAAATATATAAAGGAAAAGTCATCTTGACTAGAGGAAAATGTATTTTGTGTGAAAATTAAAAGTTACTGGGAGAAATAATGGAATTGATTCAAGTTTATAATTGTTATAGATAAGCAGCTGAGAAGTTTTAAGATAATTTGTACAGATTTCTTTGAGTTTGAGTTTTATTGTTTGTTTTTATTGTTATGGACTTGATTTCATTTGGCCTTGGGAATTCTCAGTGAGAAAACTAATTCAGTTCTGCAGCTCAGTCTTAGAGAATTACCTGGGCAAGTTCAGTGACTTAGCTCCTCAGGTCTTTTGAATCCGAGGCTGCCTTTTTAGCCGCCCTGTGACCCCTCATAGTAGCTAAATATTTTCATGTTCTCTCTTTTAGAAAAGAGCCAACAACACCCACAAGTTTAGTCAGGAACCAATATAACATTTGCATATTTAAGTCATAATTATAAAGGTATATAGATGTAAGGAATGAAGAAGAAATATGAGTTAAAACCTGCATATTTTTCTAACCAGCTCCACCCACCTAAATGAAGACTGTCTCAAAGAATCAGATAGTAAAGGTCTATTATATATGTTTTGTGAGTGGTTGTGCATGTATTCTCAGGAAGCCAGAACCCCCACCAGCAGCTGAGAGACCACATTATGTTCTATGTACAATACAATGGTGAACTGGTTTTGGCAAAATCCCCATCATATTCCTTTCTGAAAGAGCCAAGTAAGCAATAGGATTTAGAAGCAGGTAATCATTAAAAGTCTCAAATTCTCTGAGCTGGCAAAGGCCTCACAGTTGAATGAATCTGCAGCACCAGTGTTTGTAATGTATATAGCAGAAAAAACAATATTTACAGAAAAGACTATATAAAGTCACAGACCATGTAAGTGTAATAACAACTGGAAAAAGCTGTTAACTGACATGGTAAGGGAAATTAGAATAAAAATGTCTAGTCCTAGAAATTGAGTGTAGGTTTATCCTTAAAGTGAAACTTTTAGATGTCTTCTGTTTCCCATTACTTTTTTTTCCTTATTTCCCACTACTATCTGCTATCTTTTAAAATAATTACTTCTCTCTCTCTCTCTCCACTTCTTCCTCTTAGAAGTTTCCTTTCCTTCCTTGTTTAGTTTCCTTCAAAGTTGAGCTGAAGTGACACTTTCTATAAGAAATCTTTCCTAATATTCCATCTTAACTCCTTCCTATCCCTGCGTCCTGCTCTCACATTCCTTCCTCCCCCCAAAAGAAAATTAAAATTGTCTTGTATATGTTCTGTAAATATTTTGTGTTTATTTATGTACATATTGTCTCCCTCAGTACAATACAAACTCCTTGAAGAACTGTTTCGTTTTTGGCATTGTATATCCACTGCCTAGTATTGGTGCTTAATGATTGGTTAACGTCAGTGGCATTTTTCATTCACTGACTTAGAACTTACCTTAAAAGTTAAATTGGACAGCACTGTAAATCAACTTTCCTCATCTGATTTTTAGATTAAGTTGTTGAAAATGATGAAATGTTCTTTCAGTAATACCCTGAGTCATTGTAATAACTGCTAATGTATTGCAGCAACCCTCATTAAGTTTGTTCCTGGTGTACATGTGCCCTTCCTTAAACAGTTAGCCTTAAAATAAATGAGAAGGGAACACAAAAATTACATATTTGTAAGGGAGAATTCAGCTCCAGTTTCCCACAACAGTTAAATCATCATCTGAGCTTAAGTTTTAATTATTATATTGTCCATTCATATCATATGCTCAGCCAAGCTGTATAGCTTAATGAGCCCTGAATTTAGAGAGTAAAGTAATTGGGCCTCATTTTTATGCTTACATATTTGAGTGATCCTTTTGGCACAGTGTTTCTAAGATGTAAGAGCTGCCAATAGTTTACAGAAGACTGTTTACCAGGACAGCTAGGTGGCACAGTGTATAGAATTCCAGGAAGACTCATCTTCCTGAGTTAAAATCTGGCCTCATGATTACTAGCTATGTGACCCCGGGCAAGTCACTTAAACCTATAATCCTGTTTGCCTCAGTTTCCTCATTTGTAAAATGAGCTGGAGAATGAAATAGCAAACCATATCATATTCTAAGAAAATCTCAAACGGGGTCATGAAAAATAGAACATTACTGAAACGACTGAACTACATTAAACAACAAATTCATCTATAATTTATTTCTTCTTAGGGAGAATCTTGTCTTTCTCAATTTTATCATCTCTTCCATATCTTATGGTGTTCATATATTAGTTAATGTATTTTGCTAGTCAATTGACTTTTTCAGATTCTAGAAAAATTGTTATAAATTATATACGCACACACACACATGATGTGGAAGTTGCATTGGATCGAATTTGGGAGTTGCAATTTGAGTTAGAAAAGGCTTTATATGCTTATAGGCTTTTTTTTTTTTTTTCTGTTAGAAAGCCAAAAGTATCAGTGGAACTTTGAAAATGCCAAATGAGTGTTTTTTGTTGTTGTTGTTCCTGCTTCTCACCCCTTTTCTCCTTTTATACTGCCTGATATTTGGGAAGCTATAAATTTTAGTATAGCAACAGGCCCCTAAAACACTAAGGAGAATTAACTGTTCCAAAAATGTGGTAGCTGTGAGACAAAGGAAATAATTGATTTCTTTGAGACTATACCACATTGGATTCCAACCAAGCTGTTGGAACAAAAAAATGTTTTAAGAACATTAACTAATATAGTAGAAAGTGTACAAGAAGTATTTTGATTTAGAAACTATTCTTTTCTGAGTCTGTAAGAAGATGGTTGATTCTGTTGACACATAGATGAAAAAATATTATAGTTTGGTGGAAAAAAACTTTTTGATTCCTAGCTCTGGAATGTATTAACTGTGATGATTTATAAGGTAGTTAAGTTCCCTGAGCCTTGGTTTCTGCACCTATAAAATAAGAATCATAAAACTTGCCCAGCATAATTCTGATTGTGTTCTTAGACAAATATTTTGTAAATCTTTAAGAACCGTAGAGATATGAACTATTCAATAATTTGAGTAATTGGTATGAAAAGTTCTAATATATATATTCATCTTCAGTATAACAACCGAAAAATCTTTATAAAGGGAAGGAAATATGCTCATCTCTACCCACTTGATATCAACTGAAAATGCATTTCTGAGCTTCTCCCTAACTTGTCAAAAGAAGGCCTTTATAATTTATTTGTAATCTATTTGAATTTTTCTCCAATATCACTTTACTAAAAAAAAAGACATACAATCTAAATCAATTCAACAGAGGACATTTTAATTTCATTAGTAATTTTCATGGCTAGTTTGGGTGTATTCCAAAGATTTGAACTTT
>JAJPUD010001065.1:402012-502101 GCA_023553655.1 Myrmecobius fasciatus
TTTTTTTTTTTTTTTTTTTTTTTTTTTTGCCAAGCTGATTCTTGACAAACGTCATGTAACTGCTGAGCAATTTTGTAAGATTAATTAGCAGTAACCACAAAGATCCAAAGTAATCCTCTGGCTTTTATGTAAAAAACATTCAGGGCATTGGTCTTCAGTATTATTAGGAGTCATTTGCTCAATTGATCAAACTTATAAAAACCAGGTTAGTTGCTAGAATACTACTGGTTTGCCAGATGTCAAAGTGGAACTGATATAATACTTTGTGAACATTCTTAAAAGAGTTATGTTAGTTAGTGAAGATGAAATTAATAAGAAATTTTCTGATTTTGAAGTCTGATGTAAGGTCAAGGCTTAGTCAAAGCTTGTTACTTATGGTAAATGATCACAAAACCCTTCTTATAAACGTCTTGATTTTTCCTCTGTTCCTCATTCTCTTTTTCTTTTCAAGTCATTACTTCCAAAAGAATGAACTTAAATTGGAGGAGACCTCAGAGGCTATCTGGTCAACACATACTTAAACAATTCATTTCAGTTTAACAAGCATTTCTTGAGCTTCTCTTATATGCCAGGCACTGTGCTAGACATTGGGAATACAAATGTAGACAGAAATAATAGTCCCTGACCTTAAGGAGTTTATATAATTATGGTAAAAAACATGTTCACAGATACTGGGTATATTCACTAGAATGAATAAAAAATATGTTGGGGAGAAGAGAGCACCAACCATTGGGAGGAGAATCAATCAAGATAGTAGGATATGAACTGGACTAAGAATTCCATAAAATGAAGAGGCAGGCCAAGGTGATGGAGGAGAAAAGGCAGGACTCATCTGAGTTCTCTCCCTCTAACTCCTCCAAATAACTTAATACTTCAAAACAAATTCTGGAGTGGCAAACCCTAGAAAAGATGAAGAAAAACAGTTTTCCAGCCAAAGACAGCTTAGAAGATTGACAAGAAATGTCTGTCATATGGAGTAATAGTGGAGTGGAAGAAGATAACAGAAGGGCTGGGGGATAGAAGAGCTGGCAGACTGGAGAGTTGGTAGGAGAAAAAGACTTTGAGGAGGAGCAGGGTGAAAGGAGAGAGAGAACAGAATAAGCATGGGAAGATAGTTTGGAGGAAAATATGATTATTTGTAGTTAACTGAAAAAAATTTTGAAGCATATTTATCTGATAAAAGCCTCATTTCTCAAATATAAAGGGAAGTGAGTAACATTTATAAAAATAAGAGCCATTCCCCAATTGGTAAATGATCAAAAGATGAACAGTCAGTTTTCAGAGGAAGTTATCAAAGATATTTATACCATATTTTTATATGTTGACTAGAGAAATGCAAATTAAGACAGTTCTGAGGTACCACCTCATATCTATTAGATTGGCTGATAGGACAGGGGAGGGGGGAATGATATGTTGGAGGTAGCGTGAGAAAATTGAGACTGATGCATTGTTGTTGTTGTGAACTGATTGAACCATTATGGAGAGCAATTTGGAATTAAAAACCCCTGCATAAGTTATCAATAGCACAACAAGGTCTGTATCTTAAAAGATAAAAAAGAAAAAGGACCCAAATATACAAAAATTTATGGCAGCTCTTTTAGTGGTGGCAAAGAATTGGAAATTGAAGGGGTTCCCATCAAGTTGTGGTACATAATTGTGATGAAATTCTATCGAGCTATAAGAAATGATGAGCAAGATGCTTCCAGAAAAAACAAAAGACAAATGAATTGATGCAAGATCTAATGAGTAGAACGACAATAATATACACAGTAATGCTGTAAGATGATCAACTGCAAATGACTTAGGTATTTTCAGCAATACTGTGATCCAAGACAACTCTGAAGGATTTATGATGAAAAATGCTGTCTGCTGACGGAGTCTGAATCATGCTTTTTCCCCCTTTATGGGGTAGTTGTGGTTTTTGTTTGTTTTTTTGGTCTATTTTTTCTTTTGTAACATGACTAATGTGAAAGGATGTTTTGCATGTATAATCTACATCTGGTTGCTTGTCTTTTCAAAAGAGGGCAGTGGAGAGGGAAACAATTTATAGCTCAAAACTTAAAAAGCAAATGTTAAAAATTATTTTTATGTGTAGTTGGGAAAAAATACTTAAATAAAATTAAAAATGAAAACAGCTTTCTAGGCATAGAAGGAAACCGCTACAAAGACAGAGGCAAGAGAGAGAATATTGTTTGTTAGGAACATAGAGTAGGCTTGTTTGTCTAGATTGTAGAGCATGTAAATGGGGAGCTATATGCCATTCAGCTGGAAAGATAGATTTGCTCCATATTACAAAGGACTTTATGAGTAGTAAACTCAGAAATTTGTACTTTATCTTCGAAACAATAGGAAGCCAATAGAGCTTTTCAAGCAGGGGTGTGATGTGGACTTCATTTGTTCCCTCTAGTAATTCAATTCTCATTCATTTCTTAGCACTTTGACTTCTGACCTCATTACTCAACTGAAACTGCTTTTTTCCAGAATTATTAACAGTCTCCTTAATTGTTCATTCTGATAGCTTTTCCTCAGTTTTGATCCTTTACTTATATGCTGCATCCACCCTATCCTGCATATCATTTCTTCTTGGTTTTCATGACATATGTTTTCTTCTGGCTTTCTTAATTGTCAGACAGCCTCTTCAGTTTCCTTTACTTACCCTCATCAAACTTCCTAACTATGGTTCCCTAAGATTCTGGCCCTCTACTCCTTCTCTTGGTAATGTCATCAGTTTCTATGGTTTTAATTTTTGATCTGTCTGCAAATGACTCACAGATCTAAATATAGCTTTAGTCCTCCAGTGCATTTCCAGCTGCATGTCCTAGAGAACTCATTTTCTTTAACCTTAAATCCACCCTTTCCTCATCCAAATTTCCCTGTTTCTGTCAAAAGGCACCACTGTTTCAGTTTGTCTAGATATTATTATCCTGGATTTCTCATTCTCCTTCATCTTGTCCAATGAATTGCCAAGTCTTGCAATTTCTACATACACAATTACCTCAGTCTTTGACATTCTAGAGTCCCTTTGCCATCATTTTTGTTTTCTTCTTGATAATCTTCAATTAATCTGTGTCCTGTAGCACAATAATACAGATGTGGTCTCATTAGAGTGGAAAACAATGGGGCTACAACCTATCTAGTCCTGGAAAGATGCTTCTTTTAACAGTCTGCAGTTGCTCCTATTTATTTCACATCATCAACTCATTGAATTTGCATTCCATTAATACACTCTCTTGTGTTTTCCTGAGAATTATTTGTTCACACATGTAACACAACACATATCACAATCTGTTAGTTATGAATTTTTTTTCTTCAGTTGATTTTAAAACTTGCATCTTAGACATCCCAAGACCTTTTAATGCTCTCATTGACATATTATCTTTATCCCCCAGTTTTTGCCTTCTGCAGATTTAATTAGTATGCCATCTATGTTTATGTATATGTGAACAATTTAGTTGGTGAAAGGGGAAAGAGAGGGAAAAGTATGTATGCTACATCTGTATACATTTGTATGTGAACAGGATGATTGCTAAGGGAAGCAAGAAAAGATTTTTTGTGTGTATGAAACTGATAAAAATCCACTTGAGAAGAAGCACATCTTTGTTAAAATAGGAGAAAAGACTGTTAGAACCAAGTAGAGAACTGACCCTCTGAAAAATGTATTTTGGAGACAGAGGAATGACAGTTTCTGGCATTGTGGTCCCTCATTTAATTTGGTTATAACTTTTTTTTTCTTTTTAAGAGTTTGAGGTTAAAATTGGGAAAACTCTTTGAAAACTTTGGAAAGACTAAATAAATGTTGTGGGTTCATTACTGACAGCTAGTTTTTGTGAATTTTACTTCATAAGGAAAAGATGAGCCACCAATCATTATAAGATATTTCTGATTTGGGTCATCAAGAGTAGTTATAAGCTAATAGGAGCTGAATGTGAAGGCACCAGGAGAGTCAGCTAAGAGGAGGCTTTCAGCTTCAGTCTTTGGAATGTGCTGGTTTTAAGAGAGTTTTATGGATTGGTTAAAGAAAAGGATTGGAACTGATGCTTGGAAAAGAATTAAACTTTGCTGTTTGCTATTTGTATTTTTGCCCTATAGTATCCACAGCTTGAAAGGTGAAATCTTTCAGCTGTGCTATATTACTGCTTCTCTTCCTAGTTTGAGGGAGAAAAAGACATATTTTTGAATGCGTTTTGTTGTTAGAACAGATTTGGAGTTAGACAGTTGGCTAGGCTTGTCTGTTACCCAGAGAGCCAGCTTGATAAGCTTTGTAATTCTCTAGGTACTATGTTTATCACTGTAGTAGTGTAACACTCTTAGCACCTTATAAGGGTGACCGTTAATTAAAAGATCATGACACTGCTTCATCATCTCGAGCAGAAGAGCATCTTTCTCATACATAGATCAGGAAAGTGCTTAAGTTTTTTATTATTGCATTCTCTGAGTATTTTATCATTTTGACTATAGTAATGTAAACAGAAATACTTGAAAGACCAATTGTAATAGCCAGTTTTTTTTGGTTGCAAAGAACGGATAATGAAATTTTATTCTCTTCTTGGTAGGTTGGAACAAAATGTCACATGCACTGTCAAATATTATGATCAGCTTTTCTTAACTGTTTTTATTTATTAAGAAGTGTTGGGGTATATCAGTAGGAGACATAAAAAAAAAACAGCAGCAAAGGTACCACTTTTTCTGTTTTCAGCAATCTAGAAGAACAACTAAAATTCTTAAGGGGAGGGTAAGGTAGGAATTCCCATTAAAGGATAGAGTGTATTAGTGAGCATTTTTATTGCACTTAAGGTTGATAAAGAATTTTATATATGTTATCTGTTCTTACAACAACCTGGTGAGATAGACACTATTTACCCCATTTGGGGATAAATAGTTTAGTGTAAATAGTTGGAAGTTTGGAGAGGTTAAATGATTGCCCAAGGACACACAGCTGTCTGAGGCAGGATTTGAACTCTCTTCCTCTTGAGTACAGGGCCAGCACCCTATCCACTGTACCACCTATAAAACTTTCATGTGAAAAGCTTCAAGTGCAGTATCCTACTTCAAATGGTATTTTTAGTTTGTAAGATCGTGCTACTTCATTTTAGAATGAATTATAGATAGTGACCTTTTTCTCAGTCACAGCCAATCCAGTACAATGTCCTTCAAGAGAAGCTATTTGCAGTCTGTATTATTAGGGCGCTCTGTCCTTGTGAAAGCACAGAGTCTGAGATGATTAAAGTTAGCCTTGAAAAATGCTTCTAATAACTCTTAGTAAGCTCTTACGTAACTTTTATTTTTCACTAACTATTTTTTTCTTTTTTTTAAATTAGGAGAGCCTGAGAAGGAACTGAATCCCAAGAAGAAGATTTGGGAGCAGATCCAGCCCGATCTTATCACTAATGACCAGTGTGTTGCAACCTATAAAGGAGTCCCTTTTGAGGTGAAAGGGAAAGGGGTCTGTAGGGCTCAGACCATGACCAACAGTGGAATTAAATAAAATGAAAACAATCTTTGGTGATAGAGATACTTTAAAGAAATTTTGATGGAAAGTATTATAAGCACAATTAAAAAATATATATTTCTTCCACAACCTTAAAGGTTACTGACTCATTTCTGTTCTTCCGTGGACCTGCCTGCCAATTATATGTCTTATGTTCTGTATTAAAATATAGTGGTTGATCACTTAGCAGAATTTTTACATGTTTTGCAATTATTTTTATTAGGTATTCTTTATAGATCCACAAGTATTTTGTTTTTATTATTGTTACTATTATTGATGAAGAAACTGAAATACATTGTCAGAAGGGACAATGGCACAGTATGATATTCTAGGTGACACAGTATGATATTCTTGGCCTGGAGTCAGAAGACCTGAATTGATATTTGACCTGACACTATATAAATGTGTGACCCTGAGCAAATCAGTTAACTTCTGTTCGCTTCAATTTCTTCATTTATATCAATGGGGATAATAAAATAACTCTTATTTCCTAGGGATATTTTGAGGATCAAATGAGAATAATTGTTTTTAATAATAATTTTTAAATAACCTAAGATGATGTCTGGTACTAAATAAGTGTTCTATAAATGTTAGTGTTATTATTACTCTTGGTTATGGAATTGATGAAAATTCAAATCTTGAATTTTATGTCATTGAATATTATATGAGAACTTGCTTTCTTTTAAAATGGCAACTTTTTTTTTTTTTTGTTAGCAACCTATGTTGTAGCATTCTTGAGACTGAGAAATATATCCTGAGAAAACCTAAGGGAACAAAGTATCATAAAAATCAGAATGATAAAACATTCTGACTTTTCTTCTGTAACTCTACCAGTATACCTTTTCCTTGACCATTAGGTATTTGATACTTGATTCTCAATTACAGATTGAATAACTAATGAATAGCCTTTGACTGCTATGTTGCATAAGAAAAGAGAATAGGACAAATTATAAGGAACTTAGGCTAGAGTCCTAAATGTGAAGTCAGGAAGCTGCTTCTTGAATTCAAACCTGGCCACAGACACTGACTCCATGACCTGGTGGGCAAGTCACTTCATTCTGTTACCTTCTCATCTGCAAAATGAGCTGAAATAGGAATTGGCAAGCCACTCCAATATCTCTGTCAAGAACACCCCAAATGGGGTCACAAAGAGTTAGGCATAGCTGAAACAACTGAAAAACAGTAACAGTAGGCATTGCAGAAAAGACAAAGATGAAATAAATGAAAAAGCATTTATTATGCACTTAATGTATAGGGCATTTTATTAATATAAAGGATACAAGCACAAATAAGCAAGGTAGTCCCTGCCTTCAAGAACCTTACATTTTAATAGAGAACGAACACATATAACTGAACAAGAATTGGGGCAGCGTGGGGACCTGTGGAAGAGATTAAAGTGTGGTAGCCTGTTTTTTTTCGGGGGGGCGCCTAGAAAGCTATATTGTGGTTCTAGTAAGATAAATTAAAAAGTAACCATTTAAAGCCCAGGAGGACTAGGAGGCTGTGAATTGCAAAAGGGAAATAGGGAGAGCATGGGATGCAAATGGTATAGCTTGGAAAAAGCTGAGATGAATGAGTTTCTGTCCCTATTGAGCTAAAAAAGGATATAAGATGAGAATCCTCCAAAGTAACAGCTAAATGACATAATTTAGATATTGTGATAGGATAACAGTTTCCTGCTACAGTTTTCCTTACCATGGCACAGCCTTATCACACACAACTAACTTTGACAACTCTTAACCTATTGACTTTCATAGTAAAGATTCCTTCCTGCCCCCACCTGCTTGGGAGCCATCTAATTGGTCCCTAGCTTCTCTAACTTGGTTTTCTGGCCTAGAGCTAATAAAAAGCCCAAGTCAGTATGGGCTCCATGCCTCTCAAATTTGGGGGTCCCAGAGACAGCATGAGTAAGTGTACTTTGATCAAGCACATTTCCACATGGAGTTTAAGGAGGCCACATCTAAGGAGCTAAGTAATTTTGTGTTCTTGCTAGAAATTCTTTTTACATATTGTTGGATAGGGCAAAGTAAACCTCCTTTTTAAAATATTCAATGATTTATGAGTGCCTTGTTTCATCCCAACATCAAACCTGAATGAAGGTGCTGGTTTTAGAACTGTGCGTACAATGTGGTGCAAAATAGTGTTTGCAAGTATGTGCATAAATTCATATACATACACACACACAGACTTGAGAATCCAGTATTTTCTAGAAGCTGAACATGATTAAACAAGAATAGAGCATCCTTTGTTAATCACCAAATAAAAAATAAAGTTCTAAGTATTATTTGGTCTGAAATAAGTTGTAAGTATTTGAGTGCATAATATGTGCTTTTTTTTTCCTGCATTGATTTTATTTCCTCTTGTCATTTAAACATAAACATGCATCATTGTTTTCCAGATTTTCCCAACATGCTTTAATTGCATTGAGTTGACAGATAGTTTGGAATTTTTAAAAATTTGTTATAGAATGAAATATCAAAATTTTTAATTTCTTAGGACAAGTGACAATTTTGACATTTCAGCAATTCTCCTGGTGTCAGGTAGATCTCAGCCACCAGCTGTGTTACCCTAGACAAGTCGCTCAACCTTTGCCCCCTGAAGAAGGAAATGACAAACCACTTCTACCATCTTTACCAAGACAACCCTAAATGGATTCATGAGTCAGACATGACAAACTGCTGATCAACAACAAAGCATATCTGTTTAATACAAAACAAACAAGCAAAGACTTTAACTGAAGAAGTTGCCATGATAGAAAACCAATCAAAACCAGCTGCTAAACATTGCTATAAAGTTTGTTTGGGGCAAATAATTTTTTTTTCCCCATTCAATTCTGTACAGATCTTTGAGATCCAGCCATCTTTAGACTGCAAAGTATCTTCACTCTTTGCCATTCCCTTCTCTCCATAAAAAAAGGATCCTTTTTAACTTAAGATGGTCCTAAGACAAATCTAGAGGATATCAGAATTGACTAGTAAATTTGAATTTTCCCTTCTTCCTCTTGAAGTGAATGAGAAGTGGACCTTTCCAACAATACATAGCTGCATGCTATGTATTTCTGATTATTCTTAGTCCCCAACCTACCCTACACTACAATTCTATTTAGGCTGCCATTATACTGCATATAAGATCCCTTTTAAAAGCTGGACAACATCCTGATGGTTTTAGGATTCTCACCCCCAAGGAGATAAGCATTTTTAAAACATTATAGCCAAGTTAAGATTTGTTCTGTTTTATCCTAGTAGGAAGAATCAGGAACAGTGGGGTGGAAATTAAAAATACAGAAAAAACTATTAGAAGTATCCGAAAGTAGAACAGGCTGCTTCAAAGGTGATGGGTTCATCCTCACTAGAAATTTGAGCAAAAACAGCAACCTTTTTTTTTTTTAAATTTTCCCCATTTGCATATAAAAATAAATTTTTTTGGTTATACATGTATATTCATATTTTACATAATTCACTATGAAATATGTTGGGAGTGAAAAATCAGAACAAAAGGGACATACCATGAGGGGGGGAAAAAGGTAAACATGTTGGTTTGTATCGTCTCCATAGTTCTCTCTGGATGCAGATGGTGTTTTCTGTCCAAAGTTTATTGGGATTGCCTTGGATCAGTGAACTCCTTAGAAGAACCAAGTTTGTCATAGTAGATCATTGCACAATCTTGCTGTTGCTATGTACAATGTTTTCTTGGATCTGCTTGTTTTGCTCAACATCATGTAATTCTTTCCAGACCTTTCTAAAATCAGCCTATTCATCCTTTTTTATAGAGCAATAATATTCCACTACTTCCATATACCATGTTTTCCAGTCATTCCTCAATTGATGGACGTTTGCTAATTTTCCAGTTCTTTAGACTACCACAAAAAGAGCTGCTACAAACATTCTTGCATATGGGAATCCTTTTCCCTCTTTTATGATTTCCTTGGGATACAGACTCAATAGTGGCACTGCTGGATCAAAGGGTATGCACAGTTACATAGCTTTTGGGCATAGTTCCAAATTGCTGAGCAACCATTTTTTCAAATAGAGGGCATCTGAGTTCCCTTCCAATTTCGATGATCAGTAAAAATGAAACTATCCTTGGAAAAAAATCATATCCAAATCCCTCAATAAAAGTTATCAATCAGCTAAGTGCAAAAATGTGATGCTGAATCATTAGGTGTAATAGGAAACGGTTCTGAAGGGTGGTAGACCTAATAGGAAAGCACTAAAAAGTAAACCAACAATATTGTATTCCTTTTGTACAGAAGATCAATCCATTCTTTTTCTCTAGGTTTCTATGATTGAATCTATTAAGCATGAAAAACCAAATTAAACCAGAATTTTTAGGCAGAGTAAAATTAAAAAAGAAAAATCCATAGTATTAGCACTTTTTTCATGGTCAATACACAACTTTCTCCTAACAGATTCTGAAAGGGGTCCATGACACACAAAAAGGGCTAAGAATCCCCAAATAAAATAGAGCACTAGGTATGGAGTCTGGAGATTATAGGTAACTAGGGTCAGTCAATCTCCCTCTGCAGGCCTCCTTAATTTAACATGGCCCTTCTGTATGTAACTCATTCACTCAAGAACCATTTGCTAAATAATATTTCTTTTATGACAGTGCTTTCGTACAGAGTTTTATATTGGCAACTACTGGCAATCTTCAGTTTATATAGTGATCCAATCTTTTTGTACCATCCATTCCCACCACTCCCTTCCCTTCCTTCTATACCCTCCTGGCCTATACTACAGCCTTTTCACCTCCTATGAAGATGGAATTTTTTCTTTCTGAAGTCCTTACCATAGGAAAGCAATAATTAGGGCCAGAATCTATTCTATTTTTAAGGTAGTAGAAATGTATTCCTAGCCTTTTTTTTTTATATAAAGCTTTTTATTTACAAAACATATGAGTGATTTTTCAACATTGACCTTTGCAAAAACTTTTTTTTCCCCAAGCTTTTCCCCTCCTTCCCCCCACCCCCACCCCTAGATGACAGGTAATCTAATACATGCTAAATAGGATAAATTATATGACAAATACAATACATGTATACATATCTATACAGTTATCTTACTGCACGAGAAACATCAGATCTAGAAAGAGAAGAAGAAAAAAACAACCTAAGAAGGAAAACAAAATGCATGGAAATATTCACAGAAAGCGTTAAAATGCTGTGTTGTGGTTCACTCTCAGTTCCCACAGGCCTCTCTCTGGATGTATATGACTATCTTCATCGCTGAAGAACTGGTTTGAATCACATCATTGTTGAAGAGAACCATGTCCATCAAAATTGATCATCGTATAGTCTTGTTGCTCTGTATAATGTTCTCCTGGTTCTGCTGATTTCACTCAGCATCAGTTCATGTATTCCTAGCCTTCTAAGTTAAAATCTGGAACACATTTTCCCAAAGAAGCTGCCTTACAGGTGATGACCAGGTTCCTGGAAGCGAAGGAATTAAGCATTTATATGACAGCTGGGTGGTGTTGTACCTAACGTCAAAAAGACTTAAATTTTAAATCCAGCTTCAGGCTTGCTAGCTTTGTGACCCTGTGCAATTCGATAACCTCATTGCCTCAGTTTCCTTGTATGTAAAATGTAAAAAAAAAACACCAAAATGAGGTCATATAGTATGAGATACGATCTAGCAACAACTATGAACCATAAACTGCTAAGCATTTACAAATATTTCATTTGATCCTCACAGCAAATCCCATTTTACACTTGAGGAAACAAGACAAACAGCTTAAAAGTGACTTTCTCAGTCAGATCATATAGAGTCAGAGGTTAGATTTGAATTCAGGATGTGACTCCAAGCCCAGCACTCTATCCGCCTTGGCTATCCAGCTGTTATCAGTGAATGGATTTTTTGTGACTTAGTCTGAGAACCTAAATGATATCCAGAAAATACTGGTTCTATAAGAAAGCATTAGCCTGTTCCATGTTAAACTCACAGATATTGAATTCACAAAAATTGGAGCATGTTTATAAGCTAGAGACAACTTTTTTCAAAAGAGCATTTGATATTGGAGGGGATATGGGAAAACTGGAACACTCACTAATGCATTGTTGGAGTTGTGAAATGATCCAGCCATTCTGAAGAGCAATTTGGAACTATGCCCAAAGGGCTATAAAACTATGCATAATCTTTGATCCAGCAGTACCAGTACTCCATCTGTATCCCAAGGAAATCATAAAGGAGGGGAAAGGACCCATGTTTGCAAAAATGTAGCAGCTCTTTTTGTTTTTGTTTTGTTTTGTTTTGTTTTTATAAAAAGCTTTTTATTTACAAAACATATGAGTGATTTTTCTACATTGACCTTTGCAAAACTTTTTTTTGTTGTTCCAAGCTTTTCCACCTCCTTCCCCCCACCTCCCACCCCTAGATGACAGGTAATCTAATACATGCTAAATATGTTAAATTATATGACAAATCCAATATATGTATACATATCTATACAGTTATCTTACTGCACAAGAAACATCAGATCTAGAAAGAGGAAAAAAAAAAAAAAAACAACCTAAGAAGGAAAACAAAATGTAGGGAAATATTCACAGAAAGCGTTAAAATGCTGGGTTGTGGTTCACACTCAGTTCCCTCAGGCCTCTGGGTGTATATGGCTATCTTCACTGAACAACTGGAACTGGTTTGAATCACATCTTTGTTGAAGAGAACCATGTCCATCAGAATTGATCATCATATAGTCTTGTTGCTGTGTACAATGATCTCCTGGTTCTGCTCATTTCTCTCAGCATCAGTTCATGCAAGTCTCTCCAGGCTTTTCTGAAATCATCCTGCTAATCATCTCTTATAGAACAATAATATTCCATAACATTCATATACCATAATTTATTCAGCCATTCTCCAATTGATGGGCATCCTTTCAATTTCCAGTTTCTTGCCACTACAAAAAGGGCTGCCACAAACATTTTTGCACATGTGGGGCCCATTCCTTCCTTTAAAATCTCTTTGGGATATAGGCCCAGTAGAAGCACTGCTGGGTCAAAGGGTATGCACAGTTTGATAATTTTTTGAGCATAGTTCCTGATTAGCAGCTCTTTTTGTGGTAGCAAAAAAAAAAAAAAAAAAAGAATTGGAAAATGAGTAGATACCCATCTGAACAAGTGATATATGAAAGTAATGGAATGTTATTGGTCTATAAAAATATGATGAACAAACTGATTTTTAAAAGGCCTGGAAAGATTTACATGAAGTGATACTGAGCAAAATAAGCAAAACCAGGAATACATTGTACACAATAACAACAAGGTTGAACGATGATCAATTAAAACTTGATTCTCAGCAGTTCAGGAATCAAAAGTAAAAAGAACTAAGGAGACTGAATATAAATCAAAATACTATGTTCACTTTTTTTCTGTTTTTTTTTCTTTCCCATGGTTTTTCCCTTTTGCTTTGATTTTTCTCTCCCAACATGATTTATAAAGAAAGGTGAATTAAAAATAATTTTTTAAAAAAGCTTTTGAATTATCTTTTCAACATTTTAGCTTTTACCACTAAATTTATTTAAAAGGAACTCACATTTGCCAAGTTCTTTTATTTAAAATGAAGTGCTTGGTAACAGTTTTCTTTTACATATTCCATGATTCTTTTTAAAGTTACTATTCTTTGTTCTTTAAGTGGAATTTTTTTATTGTATTGAAAAATATATCTATGTTGAACAGAGTTCAGTAGAGTTAATAATGAATGTGAAGCAGTGTGTAAGTATTCTTCCTCACTGAGTTGAGCTTCTTCTAGTTTTTCTGCATGAGTGAAAAGAATGGCAGTAAATTTCTTCCAGGCAGGACCAAGAAGTTCCTTCAATGAAAAACAAAAATATAGCAGTTAACTTTCTCTTATTTTATCCTTCTGAAAAAAGTTCACAGCCCTTTAAACAAGTTTTTAAAACAAAAAAAATTACTTAGAAAAGAATAACTGGCATATCTAATAGAACTTTATGATTTGCAAATTATTTTCTTCACA
Organism: Myrmecobius fasciatus; assembly: GCA_023553655.1. Taxonomy (NCBI): domain Eukaryota; kingdom Metazoa; phylum Chordata; class Mammalia; order Dasyuromorphia; family Myrmecobiidae; genus Myrmecobius; species Myrmecobius fasciatus. The sequence goes on from JAJPUD010001065.1 coordinate 415,468, forward strand.
TCAATCACATGAGGTTGGAGGTAGAACTCATATCCCTGTTCAAAGATGGGAAAACAGGCTTGATGTTTTGCCTAATTTTAAATTTATTTTAAAATATTTTTCCCAATTATATTTAAAATAATTTTTTTACATTTGTTTTTAAAACTTGCGTTCCAGATTCTCATCCTTATAAACCACATGTTAAGTTATACAAAACATTGCCTCATTTTTATGACAAGTACATGGAACTGTCATCTAAATTCAGATCAGCACAGGGTTCTGCAGATGTTATGGACAGGGTCCAGCCAGGAGTGAGTGTGCTGAACCCAGTGCAGGAAAAGACTATCGATAGGTCAGGAAGAGGCTCCCAATGAGGGGGATGGTGAGGAAGCTACCTATGGGCTAACTGCTTTTTACAAACATCTCATGGAATCCTTACAACAATTCTGTGAGGTAAGTGGTCCCCTTTTTGATAAACAGGCAAACTGACTTGCTGAGGGTCACACATTTAGTTAGTGTCCGTGGCTGGCACTAGCTGCCTCAAATACAGCCCACAAAGGGATCTAAGTTTTTGTGGGAGCCAGGAATATGTGCTAACTGGTCTCTCTTGCTCACTGCTGAGTTGTGGGTTCCAGATTCAGGGCAGCTTGAGGAGACCTGTGTCTAGGTAGGGTATTTAGGGTGAAGAAGCCAACGGCCCTAGGTTCTCTCCCAATCAATGAGAGTTCCGAAGCAAGCAGTATCTTGTTCTGACCACTTCCAACTTCCAACCCAGTTTGAAGGCTCCAAGAGAATAACCAGGACAGGAATCCCAGACCAAAGTGGAGCGTGTCGTTCTGTTGCTCTAATTCAGAATTCTCAGCTGGCTGATAGTGGGTGAATCCAACAACAATTTAGTGTGACTTAAACTTACATCAGAAACTTGGAGAGCTTAGATGGGGGGCCAAGCAGGGTAGGGGAGCAGCAATCAAATTTTGCTCCTGTTTAGATCACTTTGGAAGCGCTGAAAGCTAGCAGGTCCCCAGCCTATACTTTCCCTTTCATTACCCCAAGAAAGCAACTCTCACAGAATTATACAAGATCCGGGCTCTAAGATAAAGTCCCAAATATCAAGTCGGCTGAAGAATGAGCAAACAAACAAAAGAAGAATCCCACCTTAAGAAACTATCATGATCACAGGGCTACTTGACACCAACCAGAAGAGAATGACTCCAAAGCATCTCCGAGTAAAGGCTCAAAGAAAAATACAGCTTGGGCACAAAGTCAAATCCAGATTCCTGGAAGAGAGGAATGAGAGTGCTAGAAGCAAAAGTTTGAAAGGGAGGGAAGCTATGAAGGAAAGAACTGGAAAGAGAAAAGGAAGGAAGGGAAGAAAGAAAAAAGGGAGGGAAGAAAGAAGGGTGGGAGGGGGAAAGGAAGGAAGAGGACTGACATTAAGCAGGCTCTGTGCTAAATGCCAGAAATACAAATACAAGTATAAGCAAAAAGATAGTTCCTCACTTCAGGGAACTTATTGTAATCAGGAAAGACAAAGCAAAGAGCTAGAAAAGTGGGAGGGAGCCATGGAAGTATATGGCGGTAGAGCATGATTTTGAAATAAAAAAGTCAGGAACAGGGCTGGGAGATGAATGAAAACTGTTCCCTTCCCCTGTCCCAAGATGAAGTGATCAATGGGAAAAAGAGGCAAGTCTTACAAATGGATATTCCAAATTGAAAAGTCCACAGAGAGGATAGGTTCAGGTTCAAGAAGGCCCCCAAGACTAAAAGAAATTCTAGGCTGAAACTTTGTTTTTTTGGAGGTTTTTTTGTTTGTTTTTTTGGTGTTGTATAAATTGTTTTCCTAGATTTATTTACTTCACCCTGCATAATTTCTTGGACATCTTACAGGTTTCATCTGAATCTGTCCATTTCATCGTTTATTATGGCTTGACATTTTACATATATCATAATTTGCATAGTCATTCCTCAACAGTTAGGTACTCCCTTAGTTTCTTTTTTTTTTTCTACTACAGAAAAGACCTGCTATAAATATTTTTACACATATGAATTCTTTTCCTCTTTATTTGCTCTCTTATACCATTGGGTATGGTCTTAGTAGTATCAAAGTAGTAATAATGGGCCAGAACATATGCATCATTTATTGATTTAGGAAGCAAATTTCCAAATCATTTTTAATAATGACTGGATCAACTATTAGCTTTATGAATAGGACCTTAATGTACCAGGAACCCTTCCAATATTTGTTATTTTCCTCTTTTGCCAGCTTTTTCAACCCAGTGAGTATGAAATAGAACTCCAGAAATGCTTTAATTTACAAGTCTCTATTAATGATTTATATGGTTTTCCTATATGGTTATTGATGGCTTAGATTTCTTGAACATTACTAGTTCATATTCTTTGATCTACTGGGGAATAGATCAATAATAAAAATTTGAATTTTTTATGTATCTTTGATTTGAAACCTTTATCAGAGAAACTTGCTGCACATTTGTTTTTCCCTCAGATAATTCTTTCCCTAATAATTTTAAATACATTGTTTTTGTTTCTGTGAAATCATTTTTAATCTCATATGATCAAAATTGACCATTTTGTTTTCTGTAATTCTCTCTAACTTTTGTTTGGATATGAATTCCTCCCCTACACCTAGATCAGAAAGGTAATTTCTTTGTTCTTCTAATTTGCTTATGATGTCATTTTTAAATTTTTCTCATGTGTTCATTTGGAATTTATCGTGCTCAATACTTAATTTCTATCAAACTGTTTTCCAGTGTTTATAGCAGTTTTGTGTAACTGGGGTCATTAGGTTTATTGAATACTAAATTGTGTTCATTTACTTATATGTATTGCATACCTAAGCTATTTCACTGATTAATCTCTCTTTTATCCTGTACCAAATAGTTTTGATGATTACTGCTTTGCAATTTAATTTGATGTCTAATACTTCTAAGCCCCATTCTTTTCTACTTTTTTAATTACTTCTTTTGTGATCCTTGTTCTTTTGTTCATCTATATGAATTTCAGTATTTTTTAACTCTATAAAATAATCCATTGGTCATTTATTTGGTGTGCCTCTAAGCAAAAAATAAATTTAGATAGTTTTGTCATTTTTATTATATTAGCCTATTCTACTCATGAACAATTAATATTTCTCTAGGATCATTTCACAATAACCTGAAAGATATAGAAAATACAAGATTAAGCTTATTGTCTGTTCTATTAAAAGCTTTTTCCTAACAAGGTGTTTCCCATTCATGCATCAAAATTACTATTCCTTGAAAGATATGACAGAAACAACCCTAACGCTCTGATAATCCTCATCAGAAAAGGCATAAAGCAGGTAGGCTTGCCAAAGTGTTAGTTCCTATGATGAAAAGGTTCAGTGCAGAATCAAGATCAAAAAGCTATATGTGAAGTCATTCCTCAATTATAAATTATTGAAGGAGATAAACAGACAATTTTCAGATGATGAAATTAAAGCCATCTAATAGTTATATGAAAAAGTGCTCTAAATCACTATTGATTTTTTTAAAAAAATTTTTATGATACAAATTAAGACAACTCTGATGGAGCATCTCATATCTCTCTGATTGGCTAAAATGACAGGAAAAGATAATGATAAATGTTGGAAGGAATATGGGAAAACTGGGACACTAGTGCATTGTTGGTGGCTTTGTGAATTGATCCAACTATTCTGAAGAACAATTTGGAACTATGCATTGTCTCTATTGGGTCTATATTCAAAGAAATCATAAAAGAGGGGAAAGGATCTACAAGTGCAAAAATGTTTGTAGCAGCCCTTTTTGCAGTGTCAAAGTACTGGAAATTGAATGAATATCTATTAGTTGGCTGATTAAGTTACAGTATATGAAAGTAATGGAATATTATTAGAAATAATGAGCAAACTGATTTCAAAAGAGCCTGCAAAGATTTACAAGAAATGACGCTGAACTATTTTTGTTTCCTTCTAAAAATCATAAAAATAATTTTATGCAGAAAAATGCATTTTAATATATAGCTTGTCTTTTGTCATATATTTACTTACATTTTAGGAGCATATAGAATGCACTTAATTCCATTATTTTTACATTTAAAGAGATTCTAAGAAGGCATAGACCTAATTTGTTCAAAATGTGTTGTTCCACTTTATATTTCTAGTATTCTTGTTAAGTTGTTTCAGACTTTGTGATCCTATTGGGAGTTTTCTTGGAAGAAATACTGGAGTGATTTGTTATTTCCTTCACCTCATTTTATAGAGAAGGAACTGAAGCAAACACTTTTTTAAAGTGACTGGTCTAGGGTCACACTGCTAATACAATATCTGAGGCTAGATTTGAATTGACAAAGGTAAGTGTGTCTGACTCTAGGCCTTATGTTTTAACACCACTGTGCAACCTAACTGCCCATGACTTTCCATAGGGAAATTAATATTTCTAAAATGGAGTGAGATCTGAATTCAAGCTCGTACGCTGCTATTCAATCTTAAACCAAACACTTCACATCTGAGCTTCAGTTTCTGCACCTGCAAATTGGGAATGATTTTATTTGCACTACCTCACATGATAATCCAAGGCAAAGTACTATATAAGCATGAGGGAGATATTATTACAGTAAATTAGGAGGTGATTGTTTTGCCAAGGAATACAGAAAGTATGATTCAATTAATCAAAATCTGATCAATATAATTTTTCACAAATATGATTTATGTTCATTCTCTTACTAACCAAATTAATAATAATTCTATCTACTTAATAATGAAGAGATATTATAAGTGAGGTCTCAGGGGCCAGATGAAATAAGGAAATTTACATTTCCAGAAATGTAAATGCAGAAAAATAATATAACTTGAAAAATATTTTAGAATTTTATTTTTTCCAAAAGTACAATCTCAATATTTGATTAAGGATCATCAATACCTCTGGAAGTTTTTCCTAATGATATTTCAACAATATAATGCTTGAATAAAAATAAATCAGTAAGTGCCATTCAATTCATTCTTATGTGATCTTTCAAATGTTCTGTTCAAAGCACAAACAATGGAAATGTATCTTATTTCTAAATTCATCTTATTTCTAGATCATTTGAATTCATCAGTAGAATTTGAATCAAAAAGAAATTGCTCATTGTTTCACTCTGGGTGTCCAAGAAACATGTTAATACTTCAATACATGTAGCCTCACTTAGGGAGAAATATGTCAACAAGCCCAAGTTTCACTTTCCTGATGGATTCCACCTAGAATGGTAGAGCTGGAAGGAATTTTAGAATCACTTAATGCACTCCCCTCTGAGGGTTGTTTAGGGGGGAGCTTAGGCCTTAGAGAATGGCTTGCTCATAGCTATACTGTGGACATGGTAGTACTATGGATTAGGAAACATGTTTTTCTGTCTCTTGTTTCAATGTTTTGTTTTGTTTTGTTTTTTCCCCTACTATACAGTGCTGCTTATTCAATCCACAAGAAATTCTCATGTATTGATGGCTATTTCTAAAATGATGCCCATTCCCTATAAGTAAGACAGGAAACTGACACTGCTAATAAAAGATAAGACTGTCAGTTTGGTTTGTACTCTATAAACAGTTGCCTGCCTTGCAAAACAGTGGGATATTCTAAAGCGGTGTTACTTGGTAGTTAGTCATCATGCTATTAGCCAAGTATGTTCTCAGTGGATCTGAGGGAAAAAAAGAAATCAAGAATGATTGCTACTTTGCATGAAAATCTGAGAGCAAGATAAGTAAATGTAAGTTATCTGGTGCTAACATTTTAAATGTGTTATTAAGAATTGAAGTCCTAAGCTACAGAGGATTTTTGTAATCAATCATGAATTGTTTGATAGATGAGTGCTAATAGATATAAGGGGGACTTGTCCTTTTGGGACAACTAGTTTAAGTATAAAATGTGTTTTCTAGGAATCATTTAAATTTCCCCAGGCCCCACCAGCAGCCCTACCCCCATTGCATGTGGTTGATGAAATCATAGCATCTGGACTTTTAAAAGAGAAACTTTGAAAAAAAAAAGCCAACAATTACATCAACCAACAAAGAATTATCAAAGAGCAATTATGGCTATCTTTTATTTTCCACTTTTTCTTTCTCTCCTCCCAACTGAATTTCTCTCCAGGAGAGAGCCTGTTTGGACCTGAGACCTTGGAAGGCAAAATTAACTTTATCAAGCCATATTTTCTTCCAAAAGCAACTTTTTAAGACCTAAAATTTGAACATTATTACTATGTAAATTTCTCTAGGAACTTATCAAGACAAATTCTAAGTTGGCATGTATATAAATTATGTATCTTAACTAAAAGATAAAGTAAAATACATGTATGCAGATAGCTAACCTGAGACGCAACATAACCCTACAGTTCCATTTAAGAGAAGAGAAGACTAGGGTTCAAGTCCTGTCTTTGACACAGATTAGCTATGTGTCTTTAAGCAAGTCATTTAACTGCTCAGTGCTTTCAAGAATTTCTCAAAGATGCTGATCTGCATTAGCAGAGGGAATTTCCTTAGTTACTACCAATGAACGCACAAGTCCAATTGAAAACAAACAAGAAAATCCAAGTAATGGGAGCACAAATTTGAGTCATGTGTTGATGGGTCCATGTATTTGCACATATAATTTTGCTGAGTATGGTATCTTCTACATAGAAGCACTCAGTAAATATTTGCTGAATAATTCCACTCTTAAATGATGATTGCTATGGAAGGGGTGTGATTCACATCAGCCAAGATAGTGGGGGCCAGGATAGGGCCAAGATAGTGAATTGGAACACAGAATGGAAGCATGACAAATAGCCTACAAGAAAGTTAATAAATGGACTTTTTGCCTTCAAAGTACCTCATGTTTATATCAGTATTTATTTTTAAGAGTCATCTTATTCTATGAATTGTCAAAGAAACAATCATAAGTTCATGAAGTCCTAGAGCTAGAGCTAGCTAGAAGGGAATCCAAAGGTCATTTTGTCCCTTACACAGACTACAATGTGGCTGATGATAATCATGGCAGGTACGTGCCAGACTGAGGGAGAAACTCAATTTGTTCTATTGAAATGTGGAAATTTAAAAATCATTTATTCCAAGTATTTTTCAAATACTTATTGTTACCGACCCAGTGGATACTTTAACTTATATTGACTGGAAATTAAGTGGTTTTGACACCATGTCATTGAAACTGCTCTCAATCTAAACACTGCGTGTTTCTTTTTCCTAATTAAAGTGTAGCTAGATGTCCACTCTGAAATGTGCCTTCAAAATGTACCTGCCTTCAAAGGAACCAAAGAAGTCCCATAGCTGTTGATAATCAAAGTACATTAGTAGTACTAATTCTGTTCAGTACTGTATCCTAACAAATGTTCAGAAACTCCCTGGCTGATCAGAGTTAATAAACATCCAGAAGTCAGTCACTAGTATAGGCAGCACTTTGCAGAAAAAAATGCTACAAAACTCCAACTATAAAAAAGTAGTAGAAACTTTCTGTAAAAGACTTGGCCACAATGAGTCTGCTGTTGGACCTGCCTTCTGCCTCTAAAGATTATCTCATAGCTAAGGCAACAGCATTTCCCCTGCTTCTTATCCTGGTGTGGTCTGAGACTGTATAAAGTGAGGTGTAATGTCCAGGATGAGGGAAACTGTGGTCCTGTTGTTCATCCCTGGCTGAATGAAAAATGGGATGATAGATACGGTCTAAAAGATGACAGGGTCATTGAGAAATTGGAGACTATACCATATGATAGTCAGGTGAAGGTATGGGAAATATTTAGTCTGAAGAAGAGAGCACTTGGAGTGTGGGCAGGGGATAATGCTTGTCTTCAAGTATTTGAAGGATTGTCAAGTGGAAAAAGGATTAGATTCCTTATTCTTGGAATGAGTTTTTCCTGGAAGGCAAAACTCATAGTAAAGGGAAGAAGTTAGAGAAGTAGATTGCAATTCAGTGTAAGGAAGCACTTCCTAACAATTAGAGCTATTAGGGAATGAATGTATAGGCCTAGTAGTGACATAACCCAATCAAAGGATATGTAAAATTTATTAACTGACTTTTTGGATATAGTTCTGTAAAGGAAGACTTGAAATCACCCCCATTTCACTCTGGTACCTCCAGAAAGAATACTTCCTGAATATTCAAGCCATTCTCCAGTTGATAAATGGTCAAAGGATATGAATAGACAATTTTCAGATGATGAAATTAAAACTTTCTAGTCATATGAAAAGTTGCTCCAAATCACTATTGATCAGAGAAATGCAAATTAAGACAACTCTGAGGTACCACTACACACCTGTAAGATTGGTTAAGATGATAGGAAAAGATAATGAAGAATATTGGCAGGGATGTGGGAAAACTGGGACACTGATGCATTGTTGGTGGAACTGTGAACGGATCCAACCATTCTGGAGAGCAATCTGGAACTATGCTCAAAAAGTTATCAAACTGTGCATACCCTTTGACCCAGCAGTGTTTCTATTGGGCTTATATCCCAAAGAGATCTTAAAGTAGGGAAAGGGCCCCACATGTGCAAGAATGTTTGTGGCAGCCCTTTTTGTAGTGTCTAGAAACTGGAAACGATGGATGCCCATCAATTGGAGAACAGCTAAATAAACTGTGGTATATGAATGTCATGGAACATTATTGGTCTATAAGAAACAACCAACCAGAGACTTTCATGAACTGATGCTGAGTGAAATGAGCAGAACCAGGATCTCATTGTACATGGCAACATCAATATTCTACGATGATCAATTCTGATGGATGTGGCTCTTTTCAAAAATGAGATGATTGAGGCCAGTTACAATGATCTTATAATGAAGAGAGCCATTTACACCCAGAAAGAGGACTGTGGGAACTTAATGTGGACCACAACATAGCATTTTCACTTCTTTAAAAAAAGAGAATACTGGGTCAGCTAATTAGTATAGTGGATAGAGCACCAGCCCTGAAGTCAGGAGGACCTGAGTTCAAATCCAGTCTCAGACACTTAACACTTCCTAGCTGTGTGACCCTGGGCAAGTCACTTAACACCAATTGTCTCAGAAAAAAAAAGAGAATACTTTCTGACTGAATCAAACAATCAAACAGAGCCTGTATATCTCCTTATGTCAATGAAAGCGATCATAGAAGAAATTTGGTCATATTCTAAGTAATTTATATAAAAGAAGAAGCTATCTCAGAACTGGAAAGAAGTTAGATCAAAGAGAACAATGAGCTGTGGCAGAGAAAAAAGATTCTGAGAAGTCACTTTCTCCATAGGCATTTGAGGAAGAAGGACCTAAGCAAAGGGAAATCACAAGAAAAATCATCAGTTTCCCCTTCTGATGCTTGCCTATGTGAAATAGAATATAATCTGCTGTTTCATTACCCAATATTTCCAGTAAATTGAATTTTGCCTCAATCATAAAAAAGACAGGGTTACCTAAAATAGATATAAATATATGATTAGGCAATTTATAATGATGTTAGGAATTTTCCTGTTTGGGGGTTCGTGTGCTCAGATCTATTATAATTAAACTATGAACTTTTCATATAAAATAAATTCCATAAAACCAAAGAGAAAGGAACCAACTGGACTTTAGGGCCAATGTATTTTCCCATAGGCTTACAATTCCAAATTGTTTTCCAGAATGGTTTTATCAGTTCACTGTTCCTTCAGCACCACACCAATATGCCTGTTATCCTGTTATGCTAGCCACTTCCTGATTGAGAAATGAATGATTCAAGGTGAGAATGAGATCTACATTTTTGGGGCATGGCCCATGTAGGAATTTATTTTGCTTAACTATGAATATTTTCTCTAAGAATTTTTATTTTTGTTTTTTCTTTTATTTTAAATTGAGATATGAAAAAAGAAAATAAAGACTTTGAATTGAAAAATAAAATAAAATTTAAAAACAACCCAAAGGGGACTAGGTTCCCTTAAGAGTCAGTAGGTTTCTATTACTGAGGATCTTAAAGTGGAGATCAGAAAAAATGTTAGGGATATTGTAGAGGCATATAGTTTGGATAGATGTTCTGAGTGAGGTCCCTTCCAACTCTGAGAGTGTACATAACCTTTTCCTTTTCACAGCTGCCCTTGACAATCAATAATAACACTTAATTGTGATGCAAATCAAATGGGATAATATTTAAAAGCCTTAAAGTGCAATTAATGCTACCTATTATTATTAATCTGATTTCTCTTATGGGAAGATAGGAGCAGAACACATATTGTCATTTCCTCCAAGACTGTTCCTGTTTCTCTTCCCTGTGCTTCCCTTGGGAAAGGCCTTGCTTTCATTTTTTTTTTCAATGTTCTTTTTCACTAAAATTTAACAATTATTTTCAAACACAAACATTTCAATATACAAAGAAAAATAAGAAGATTATACAAAACAAAACAAAACAAAAACAACTGTTCTTCTGCTCCCAAAAACTGTTTACAACTCTGAGGAAATGAAACCCAAAAGATATTTGATGACTTGCTTGGCATTTTTTGTAATAACAAAAAGCTTGAAACAAAATAGGAAACCAATGGTTGGGGGCATATCTAAACATATTATCATACAGAACAGATATCAATATCATAATATCAAACAGAACAATAAAGGAAAGCTAACCACGGTAATTTTAATGACCCAGCTTGACTTGGAGGAGGTGATCAAATACATCTTCCTTTCTTTAGAAAGGCCTGAGGCATATTGTATATACTGCAGTTGGGGATGATATATTGTTTTGTTGTTTTTCAAAAGACCTGGATTCATATCTCAATGGATAAAAATTAAGGCCTTCTGTTGTGCCTACACTTCCAATCACTTGTTTTCACTTCAGGCACTGATTAAATACCACTTCCTTTCCTGTCCTCCTGCCAGTTAATAAGTGAAGAGGCAGAGAAAAAGGGGTAGTATTAGTGTTTCCTTTTAAAATCCACCTGTGAAATCAGGGTAGCATTGTCACCGCCCCCAAGGAGGCTACAAGTAGCAAACAAAAGTTAAATAGAAAGCAAGTGTGTATAGTAATCCTATAATTAAGCACTTTGTGGAGCAAAAATAAATCCATTTCATAACAAATTTGTATTAGCTGTGTTCTAATTCTACTTCAGATACTTATTTAGCTGTGTCATCGTGTTCAAGTCAAACTTCTGTCAGCCTCTGTTTTCTTATCTGTAAAATGGGGATATTAACAGTACCTACTTCACAGAGGACCATATGAGATAACACATGTCTGCTCTTAATAATGATGATTCCAAGGCTGTTCTACAAGCTGACACATTGACAGGTATGTATTTGTCCTTTGATTTACCTGCATCAGCTGGATGGAAGAACATTCTCCCTCTCCACAGAGAGGCACATCGGCTCTCAGGACCAGTAGCGCCAGGTGGAGACCATCTTGTCCAAAATGCCGGGCCAGGGCCTCCTTCACTTCCTGCTTCACCAGTTCCTGGCTCAGGCTGCTATGGGGATAGCCTGGCGTGTCTAATACCTGGACCTGCAGGGTCATTGCTTTCCCAGCGCGCCTCATGAAGTGGGGGATTTGGCAGCTTCTGCCCAGGCTACAGGCCTTGGTCACAGAATGTGGAGCTAAACAGCTGGGGAAGTCCGTGCTGCCCAGCAGGCTGTTGCCAGCAGAGCTCTTCCCACTCTGTGTCCCCCCAAAGAGGGCCAGGTTGATGGTCACCTCAGCACGGTCTGACATGATCCCTGGGAAAATAGAGGCAGAGCACCCTGTGATGGACGACCAGTATAACTCAGCCCTGTCCAGTTAAAGGTCAAAGTAAAAAGGATTCCTGACCAAAAGTAGCTTTATTTGACCAGGCCACTCCCCCTTTGTCCAAATAGATGCACAGAGAAATTAAAGATGGGAGGAAACATGGCTCTCTATTACTCACCTCAACTGCATTGCCTCAAGAGAAGTAAAGGAAGCTACGGACCAGGTAATGGAGAAAAATTGGGGAGGACACCCAAAGTAATGGTGGGGGGGCATGTAACTCTTGGGCAGTTATCCAATTAGGGAATGAGTTTTGGGTAGGAGAGGGTGGTAAGGTGCGCACTCAGAGGAGGGAAGGGAAAATGAAGTGGGGGATTAGAAGAGAGACAGAGAAGGGGAGGAAGGTAAAGGAGAGAGTGAGGGAGAGAGGTAAGGAGAGAAAGAAAGGGAGGGAGGAAAGAGAATGAGGAAGCAGAGGAAGGGGAAAGGGAAGACTTAGGAAAAGGGAGAAGAGGGATCAGGAAAGGTGAGCAAAGGGAGAACAACAAAACAGAGACAACAAAACAGAAACAAGACAAAAAGAGGAGAAGGGGAAGTGGAGAAATAGGAAGAAGCTCAAAACTCCAGGGACATCTGCAAAAAATCATTCTTTTAACTTCCTGAATTTTTTCCTTCTAAGAAACATGAATGTTTTGAAAGCTGCTTCTGGTTCTGTTTACCAAAGAACTTTCTAGCAGAGAACATTTTGATGAAAACACCCCAAACCACTTTTATTTGCTGTTTCTACACAGAAATAAATTTAAATAAAATATGAAATATGTGAATATTCCAGGATTACAAAATGTTAGTCATAAGATTAAAAAAAAAGGAAATCTCATATTTGGTAGTTTTCAGCTAAACTGGCATGAGGGTTTTAATTATTTTATTTTAAAGTAGTAACTAGATTTTTGTCCCTTACAACACTATAAAAAAGAGGTGCTATTAGAATCTATCTATTGCTAATCAAAATTTAGGATTATTCTGTTTGACATACACTGTTAGTGAACTGTAATAAAAATTTCATACCAGAAATGGGCCCCTTTTTTGCCATTTTAGCAATTATCATGGCATACTGCCTGTCTGTGGCAGTTTTTTAAAGAAACATTTATTTTTTGACTCAAGGGCTGTACTACTGATTTAAATATATATCATCTGTTAATTCCAGAAATCATAAATTCCTTGTGATTTTGCTAACAAATTTAAGATTCTATTATTATCCAAGTGCACCAAAACATTCCCTCCTTCTACTTTCTATTGATTCTTCCCTCCTGCCTCCTTTCCTCTAGGCTGTTTATAAAAGCCACATTCACCAAATCTTGTTGTATTAGATTGGTTTCAGCCATCATGGGAAAAAAAAACCACCAAAAAAACAAAACAAAACAAAACAAAACCCAACCAACCCCTAAAGATGAAGTCAGAGCACCTAGCATTAACTACCACATTGGAGTGGGTGGGGAGGCATATTTATATTACTTTACCCCAATTTTATTTAATGTCATTAAAGACATTTAAAGTTCAAGTATTGAATGCTTCCCATTTTATTGCATATTACTTACCTTTTCAGACTAGAGATTCCTTCTCCACCTGGGCTAGGTTTCCTTCCAAGTTTCAGGACTGCCCTTCAATATGAACTTTGTCTTTATGATAAGGTTTTAGTACCATGCAGGAACTGACACTAGATATATTACTTACTGTAGTTAATCTATTACCAAAGATCCTCATCTTTGATTGATTGTGATTCTACTAATAAACCTTGGTTTCTCTTGAACCATCTGGCAAGCTTGTCGTTTTAACATTTCAATAATAATGCAACTTGTTTTTTTTTCAGGATTTTTCTGTCAATCTTGTTACAGGTAGTAATTTCTGTTACAAAAGAAAACCCAGGACTGAAGAATTAAAAGGAACTAAATAATCCCAAGGGGAAAAAATGCTTTAGTTTTTATCTTCAAAAGTTATAAAAGCCAAAAGTAGTAAGGTTGGCTTGGAATTAACATTGGAATCAAGAAATCTGTGTTCAAGTCTTGCCTTTGATTTATACTACTTATTGTATAGCCATAAGCAAACCCTTTAACCTCTAAGTATTTCATTCATCTTTCTAAGATGATTAATTACTGGTAATTTTTTTTACCAGTAATTATTATTATTATTTTTTTTTTTATTAAAGCTTTTTATTTGTATAACATATGTATGGGTAGTTCCCCAGCATCGATCTTTACAAAGCTTTCCATTACAAATTTTACCCCTAGTCCCCTCCCCTCCCCTAGATGGCATGAAGAAATACTTGACAAGTTGTGTAAGAAAAATCCTATCTACAAGAAAAAAAAAGAAAATCAGAGAAAGGAAACACAATGCAAGCAAACATCAATAGACAGCATGAATATGTTATGTTGTGGTCCATATTTCACATCCCTCTCTCTGGGTGTATATGGTCTTCTTCAGTGAACAATTGGAACTGGTTTGAGACAATTCTTTGTTGCAGAGAGCCATGTCCATCAGAATTGATCATCTTGTAATATTGTTGTTGCTGTGTATAATGATCTCCTGATTCTGCTCATCTCACTCAGCATCAGTTCATGCAGGTCTCTCCAGGCCTCTCTGAAATCGTCCTGCTGGTCGTTTCTTACAGAACAATAATATTCCATAACATTCATATACCACAATTTATTCAGCCACTCTCCAATTGATGGGCATCCCTTCAGTTTCCAGTTTCTAGCCACGACAAAAAGGGCTGCCACAAACATTCTTGCACATGTGGGTCCCTTTCCTTCCTTTATGATTTCTTTGGGATATAAGCCCAATAGAAACACTGCTGGGTCAAAGGGTATGCACAGCTTGATAACTTTTTGAGCATAGCTCCAAATTACTCTCCAGAATGGTTGGATCCGTTCACAGCTCCACCAACAATGTATCAGCGTCCCAGTTTTCCCACATCCGCTCCAACATTCGGCATTATCTTTTCCTGTCATTTTAGCCAATCTGACAGGTGTGTAGTGGTACCTCAGAGTTGTGTTAATTTGCATTTCTCTAATCAATAGTGATTTGGAGCAACTTTTTATATGACTAGAGATGGTTTTAATTTCATCATCTGAAAATTGTCTGTTCATATCCCTTGACTACTTATCTATTGAAGAGTGGCTTGAATTCTTATAAATATGAGACAATTCTCTATATATCTTAGAGATGAGACCTTTATCAGAACCCTTAAATGTAAAGATGATTTCCCAATTTGATGCTTCCCTCCTAATCTTGTCTGCATTGATTTTGTTTGTACAGAAACTTTTTAACTTAATATAATCAAAATTATCCATCTGGTGTTCAATTAGGAGTTCCAGATCTTCTTTGGATATAAATTTATTCCATCTCCACAGGTCTGAGAGGTAAACTATATTATGTTCCTCTAGTTTGCTTATAAAATCACTCTTTATATCTAGATCTTGAACCCATTTAGATCTTATCTTGGTATGTGGTGTTAGGTGTGGGTCAAGCCCTAATTTCTTCCATACTAGTTTCCAATTTTCCCAGCAGTTTTTGCCGAATAGTGAGTACTTATCCCAAAAGCTGGGGGTCTTTGGGTTTATCAAACACTAAATTGTTAAAGTTATTGCCTAGATTGTCCTGATAACCTATCCTATGACACTGATCGACTGCGCTGTTTCTTAGCCAGTACCAAATGGTTTTGATGACTGCTGCTTTATAATATAGTTTTAGATCTGGTACAGCAAGGCCACCTTCATCTGCCTTTTTTTTTTCATTAATTCCCTTGAAATCCTTGACCTTTTGTTCTTCCAAATGAACTTTGCTACTATTTTTTTTTCTAGATCTGTAAAATAATTTCTTGGGAGTTTGATTGGTATGGCACTAAATAAGTAGATTAGTTTGGGTAGTATTGTCATTTTTATTATATTCGCTCGGCCTACCCATGAGCACTTAATGTTTTTCCAATTGATTAGGTCTGATTCTGTGTAGAGAGTGTTTTGTAGTTTAGTTCGAATAGTTTCTGACTTTTCCTTGGCAGATAGATTCCCAAATATTTTATCCAATCATAGGTTATTTGGAATGGAATTTCTTTTTGTATCTCTTGCTGCTGAATTTTGTTGGTAATATATAAAAACGCTGCTGATTTATGTGGATTAATTTTGAATCCTGCCACTTTGCTAAAGTTGTGAATTGTTTCTAGTAGTTTTTTAGTTGAGTCTCTAGGGTTCTCTAAGTATACCATCATGTCACCTGCAAAGAGTGATAATTTGGTTTCTTCATTACCTACTCTAATTCCTTTTATCTCTTTTTCTTTTCTTATTGCTAAAGCTAACATTTCTAATACAATATTAAATAGTAATGGTGACAGTGGGCAGCCTTGTTTCACTCCTGATCTTATTGGGAATGGTTTTAGTTTGTCTCCATTACATATGATGCTTGCTGATGATTTTAAATAGATGCTACTGATCATTTTAAGGAAAAGCCCATTTATTCCTATACTCTTGAGTGTTTTCAATAGGAAAGGGTGTTGGATTTTATCGAATGCTTTTTCTGCATCTATTGAGATAATCATATGGTTTTTGTTAGTTTGGTTATTAATAGAATTAATTATGCTGATAGTTTTCCTAATATTGAACCCGTCCTGCATCCCTGGTATAAATCCTACTTGGTCACAGTGTACTATCCTGGGGATGACTTTCTGTAATCTCATTGTTAATATCTTATTTAAAATTTTTGCATCAATATTCATTAGGGAAATTGCTCTATAGTTTTCTTTCTCTGTTTTCACTCTACCTGATTTAGCTATCAGTACCATTTCGGTCTCATAGAAGGAATTTGGCAGTATATCTTCTGTCCATATTTTCTCAAATAGTTTATATAGTATTGGAATTAATTGTTCTTTGAATGTTTGGTAGAATTCACATGTAAATCCATCTGGCCCTGGAGATTTTTTCTTAGGGAGTTGGTTAATAGCTTGTTCTATTTCTTTTTCTAATAGGGGGCTATTTAAATAATTTATGTCCTCTTCTGTTAACCTGGGCAATCTATATTTTTGTAGATATTCCTCCATTTCATTTAGATTATCAAATTTACTGACATAAAGTTGGGCAAAGTAACTCCTAATTATTGCTCTAATTTCCTTTTCATTGGAGGAAAGTTCTCCCTTATCATTCTTGAGACTAACAATTTGATTTTCCTCTTTCCTTTTTCTTATCAAATTAACTAAAGTCTTATCTATTTTGTTGGTTTTTTTGTAGAACCAACTCTTAGTTTTATTTATTAATTCAATAGTTTTCTTCTTTTCAATTTTGTTAATTTCTCCTTTTACTTTTAGAATTTCCAATTTGGTATTTAATTGAGGGTTTTTAATTTGTTCTTTTTCTAGTTTTTTTTTAATAATAAGCCCAATTCATTGATCTTTTCTTTCTCTTTTATGCAAGTAAGCATCTAGAGATATAAAATTGCCCCTTATAACCACTTTGGCCGTATCCCACAAATTTTGGTATGTTGTCTCCTTATTGTCATTCTCCTGGATGAAATTATTGATTGTGTCTATGATTTGCTCTTTCACCCATTCATTCTTCAGGATTAGATTATTTAATTTCCAATTAACTTTTGGTCTATTTTCTCCTGGCCTTATATTGCATGTGATTTTTATTGCATCATGATCTGAAAAAGATGCATTTACTATTTTTGCCTTTCTGCATTTGATTTTGAGGTTTTTATGCCCTAACACATGGTCAATTTTTGTATAAGTTCCATGGACTGCTGAGAAAAAAGTAAACTCCCTACTGTCTCCATTCAATTTTCTTCATAGATCTATCATACCTAACTTTTCTAACAATTGGTTTACCTCCCTAGTTTCTTTCTTGCTTATTTTGTGGTTTGATTTATCTAATTCTGAGAGAGCAAGGTTGAGATTCCCCACTAGTATAGTTTGGCTATCTATTTCTTCTTGCATCTCTCTTAATTTCTCCCTTAGGAATTTGGATGCTATTGCACTTGGTGCATATATATTTAGTATTGATATTGCTACATTATCTATGGTACCCTTTAATAAAATATAGTTTCCTTCCTTATCTCTTTTGATTAGATCTATCTTGGCTTTTACTTGATCTGAGATAAGGATTGCAACCCCTGCTTTTTTTTGTTCACCTGAAGCATAATAAGTTCTGCTCCAGCCTTTTACCTTCATCCTATATGTGTCACTATGTTTTAGATGTGTTTCTTGTAGACAACATATTGTGGGATTCTGGTTTTTAATTCAGTCTGCTATCTGCTTCCGCTTTATGGGAGAGTTCATCCCATTCACATTCACAGTTAGAATAACTAATTCTTCATTTCCTGCCATCTTATTTACCCAAGTTATGTTTTTCCCTTTCCTTTCCCCTTTCTCCCTTCCCCCCTCCTCAGTACTTTGCTTTTGATGACTCCCTCCCCCAAACAATCCACTACCCTTTAGATCCCCTTCCCTTTTTTTTACTCCTTTCCCCTGATTCTTCTATTTTCTCTTCTATTAGTTTATCCCTTTCTTTTCCTCCTTTCCCTCCCACTTCCCTCTAGCAACAGACAAGTTTCTATGTAAAATCAAGTGTCTGATATACACTTTTAGAGCCCAATCTGATGAGAGTAAGATTTATACAATGCTCATCTCCTTCCCCTCTTTCTCTCAATTATATTAGGTTTTCTTTGCCTCTTCAAGAGATTTTACCTTGTTTTTACCTCCTTTTTTTTTAGATCTTGTTTTACC
Organism: Myrmecobius fasciatus; assembly: GCA_023553655.1. Lineage (NCBI taxonomy): Eukaryota > Metazoa > Chordata > Mammalia > Dasyuromorphia > Myrmecobiidae > Myrmecobius > Myrmecobius fasciatus. Next base: position 433,876 of record JAJPUD010001065.1, read on the forward strand.
ACTTTTTCCCTCTTTTCCCCAGTATGACAGCCTTTCCCCCTCTAGTTTTCTTTTTCATATTATCAAAGTAATATCTATTATTATTATTTATTATATTATTACCCCCAAATTAATTATACCCCCAAAGTTTAAGTATCCCCATAGTAGAAATAAAGTTCTCAAGATTCCTTTCCTTTTTACCTTTTTATGCTTCTCTTGATTTTTGTGTTTGGATGTCGAATTTTTTGTTCAGATCTGGTCTTTTCATTAGAAATAGGTGAAATTCACCTATATCATTGAATGACCATCTTCTTCCCTGGAGGATAATGCTCATTCTAGCTGGATAGCTTATTCTTGGCTGTAATCCACATTCCCTTGCCTTTCGGAATATCTGGTTCCAGGCCCTTCGATCCTTCAATGTGGAGGCTGAGAGATCGTGTGTGATTCTAAGTATTGATCCTCGGTATTTGAATTGTTTCTTTCTAGCTGCTAGCAGAATCTTTTCCTTGGTGCGATAGTCCTGAAATTTAGCCACGATATTCCTTGGGGTTTTAATTTTGGGGTCTCTTTCAGGAGGTGCTCGGTGAATTCTTTCAATGGTGATTTTGCCTTCTGATTCTACAATGTCAGGGCAGTTTTCTTTCAGGATTTCCTGGAAGATAGTATTTAGATTCTTTTTTTCATCATGACTTTCAGGAAGTCCAATAATTCTTAGATTGTCTCTCCTAGATCTATTTTCCAAGTCAGTTGTTGTTCCTAGGAGATATTTCATATTTTCTTCTAATTTTTCATTTTTTTTTGATTTTGTTTGACTGATTCTTGAAGTCTTATTGAGTCATTCACTTGCATTTGTTCAATTCTTATTTTTAAAGTGTTGTTTCCTTCAGTTACCTTTTTAAGCTCCTTTTGTAACTGGCCAATTTATTTATTGCACTCTTTTTCCACTTCACTAATATTATTTTTCATTACATTGGTGTCTTTATCATATCTCTTTTGAAGGGCATCATATCCTTCTTGTAAGACATCATATTCTTCTTGCACTGATTTCAGTTTATTTTCCCATTTATCCTCCAGCTCTCTTTTGAGATTCTGTATGCAATCTTCCAGAAAGGCCTTTTGAAAAGGGGACCAGTGATGGTCCTTAATAACTTCCTCTGGAGTTTTGTCTAAAGGAACCTCAGGATCTGGGGGCAGCCCTTCATTCTCTTGATAGAAGCTGTCTATGGTGAGAGCTTTCTTTTGCTTCTTCATTTTTTTAGACAGCGTGGATGTCTCTTTAAGGCTTGGAAAAAATGGCAGCTGAAGTTCTTTGCCCTGGGGCAATTTGGCAAATTAACTTAAGGTGGTGGACCGGTGGGGGCTAGGACTAAGTCCGAATTACTCCTTAAACAAGACAAGTCTTCCAGAACACCTGCCTCCATCAGGGCAGGGTGTCCCGAGTGCCTCAGATAAATTCCAGGTGTTTGGAATTTGGAGTTTGGAGTTTCTGCCACATTGAGCTGAGTTCCATCCTAACTTCTGGCCCTCACCGAGTCCACTGTTTATCCCTCTGCCTGAGTTAAACAGACCTGATATGAAGTTCTTCAGAGATATCTGCAAGCAGTGTCCAAGTATTTCTGAATTTGTTGACTTGAAGATCAGTTCAGATGCTTATTTTATTGTTGATTTGAGAGAAGATTGGAGGAGGACGCAGAGAGTCACGTTTTCACTCTGCCAGTAATTATTTTTTATTATTGATTATTAAAGGAGTTTCTATACCAGAAATTCCTTATAGTACTGAAATCACAGTTAAGTCAACAGTCTTAGTAAGCTTTAAAGCTTACTAATATTATGCAGCCAGCACATAATATTACAGATATCAGTAGAAATAAAGATAGTCCTTGCACTTAACAGTGTTTTTTTTTTTTTTTTTTTTTTTGCTTTTTGCTGAGGCAATTGGGGTTAAGTGATTTGCCCAGGATCATACAGCTAGGGAATGTTAAGTGTCTGAGACCAGATTTGAACTCAGGTCCTCCTGATTTGAGGGCTGGTGCTCTATCCACTGAGCCACCTAGCTGTCCCTAACAGTGTTACATTCTAATGGAGGAAGATAAGACATAAAAGGAACTTGAAAAAGGGTCTGTGAGATAAAAATAGTCATCAGATCTGGGAACTTTTTTGAGAAATTCCAGAAGTTCAGGAGCACATCCTGAAGAGAAATGAAAGCAAGTCTAGTCTGGTTGTCCTCCTTAAGAAGAGGTTTTGAAAGGAACCCGGCAATAAAAGGGTGGGGCCAAAGGGACAGAGGGCACTTCTAAAGTGAGAAGTCTAGGAGATGAGTGAACTAAGGGTAAAGGAGTCTTTGGACACAGTAGAGAAATAGATTTAGAGTTAGGAGGGTAGCTGGAGAGGAATGAAAGAGTCATAAGTAAAATTCATCATTTTATTCTAGGTTTTGAGAGATTAACATGCCAATATATGTAATATGTTAATGTGCATACTCATGGATCTTGATTTAAGAATAAAGTTAAAAGAATTTAGTTAAAAATAGTTTTTAAATTTTTTGTTTTATTGAAAATTCTTTGTTCCGTGCCTATTTTTTCTCAGTGACATGAATAATCTACAATTTTTAACATTATTTTTGTAGCCAATATAAAATGTTAGGGATAATAGTATGCAGGAAACTGAATATGGCAATATTTTAAATGATCTAAATGTCCTGCCCCATGTTTTCTCCTCTCAGAAGAAATTCTACAAAATGCGTATCACTATTTGCGGTGATCTTGGAGACAGTTGGAATTTCTTATGACCCTCATGGGCAGATTTAAGAAATATTCTTCCTATGTGGCTATGCCAAGAAAAATGAAACCAATTCATTCAACTGACAAAAATTCTTGGTCTTCTTGTACACAGAATTAACCTCCCCCCAGATGGCAGTATCTGCCCATTTCCTCAGGTGGGGAAAAACAAAACAAAACAAAATTAAAAAAACCCAAAAAACAAACAAACAAAAACAAACCTTTTTTCTCTACCTCTTTCTTCCCCTTTGCTCTTCTAGCTACCCCTAATGTAATTTGGTCTTTTTTTTAATTTTAACAAAACAACTATTATTCAAGCATAACACTAGAGATTGTACATGGATGGGATTAGCCAAGTAGGTTACATTTGAAGACATCTGAAAAAAACATGGACCAGGATTTCCCTTCTTATATTTTTAAGACAAAATATCTTCTAGCTCTAAATATTTATGATTATGTAATACTAAAGGTAATTCGTTGGTGCAGTAGGTAGAGATCTGGACTTGGAATCAAGAAGACCAGAACTCAGATCATCAGATTCTTAGTAACTATCTGGTCCTAGGAAATTCATTAACTTTGTTCTGCCTCAGGCTCCTCATCTGTAAAATGGAAATAAGACTGGATTCTATCTCCTGGGATTGTCGTGAAGAAAAAAATGAGATAATATTTGTGAAGTGTCTTGCAAATATTTAAAAAATGATACGAATGTTAGCTATTATTATTGTTGGTATTACAATGCAAATAAGAGAGTAAATCTTTGTTAAAGAAATGGAAGAGAACTTTAGGGTTTTTCAATGGTTTTGAAAGAAATGATCCCATCTAAAACTTTCTACTTATGTGAAAATTTTTTGTTTTTGCAAGAGCTAGAATTCAGCACCTTTGTGGCATTTTTCAATGGAGGAGTTCATCAAAGATTTTAAATCATATTGTGATATGTTTAATGGAATGCTTCATAATTGACATCAACCCACAAATTAATTTTTTTCATTCATTCATTTATTTAAAGCTTTTTATTTTCAAACATATGCATGGATAATTTTTCAACATTGACCCTTACATAGTCTGGTGTTTCAGATTTTCCCTCCTTCCCATCCCCTCCCCTAGATGGCAAGCAATGCAATATATGTTTTACATGTTAAAATATATGTTAAATCCAATATATATAAGTATATTTATACAATTAATCTTGCTGCACAAGAAAAATCAGATCAAAAAAGAAAGAAAATGAGTAAGAAAACAAAATGCAAGTGAACAACAACAAAAAGTGAGAATATTATGTGATGATCCACATTCAGTTCCCACAGTTCTCTGTCTGGGTGTAAATGGCTCTCTTCATCACAAGATCATTGGAACTGGCATCAATCATCTCATTGATGAAAAGAGCCACATCCTTCAGAATTGATCATCCTATAATATTGATGTTGCCATGTATAATGATCTCCTGGTTCTGCTCGTTTCACTCAGCATCAGTTCATGCAAGTCTCTCCAGGCCTCTCTGAAATCGTCCTACGGGTCGTTTCGTTTCTCACAGAACAATAATATTCCATAATATTCATATTCCATAATTTATTCAGCCACTCTCTAATTGATGGGCATCCATTGAGTTTCCAGTTTCTAGCCACTACAAAAAGGGCTGCCACAAACATTCTTGCACATGCGGGTCCCACAAATTATTGAAGAAGAATCTGGATACTTGCTGCTAGAGCTGGAAGGAATCTCAGAGGCGATATGAGGTCCAACCTCCTCGTTTAAAAATTGAAGGAACCAAGGTCCAGGAAAGTTGTTGATACAACCAAGATCACACAGATAACAAACACTAGAGGCAGAATTTGAAGGCAGGTCTTCCAAGTTCTGAGCCAGAATTCTTTCCACTATGATAATAATCACAACAAGCAGCAGCTGGACAGTTAGACAGCACTTACTATGTGCCAGGCAATGTGATCAGCTCTTTACAATTATTTCATTTGATCCTTACAGTAACTGTAGGAGGTAGGTGTTATTATCATCCCCATTTTACAGCTGAGGAAACTGAGGCAAATAGATTAAGTGACTTGCCCAGGATCTCACAACTAGTGTCTGAGGCCAAATGCCTGATTCCAGGCCTGGTGCACTATGGTGCCATCTAGCTGGACCCAGATTGTGTCACTCTAGGAAGTCACTTAATTTCTCTTATCCTTGTTTTCATTTGTGAAATGTGGGAAATGGACTCATGACTTTCCAAAATCTATGAGCCTCTTATTTAAATTCAGTTATTAAGTTTGAGAGTTGATGCAGAAAAAAATTTGTGAAACTGATTTCGTTGTATTATCAGACACACTCCATTCAAATAAATGTTTTGTTTTAAATTATGGAAAGAAATTTGCAGTTCCTTTTGTTTTGTTGGTAAAAATGGATTTGCATTTATGACACTCTGGCAATTATACCCAGGCTATTTATCATTTGTTGTGTTGATGGCAAGCAACAGGAAATCAAATCTACGCTGATGTCACCCTGCCAATTTTGAGGAACTAGATTCAATTGCAAGCGCAGAATAACCAACAGTTTAATCTCTAATGCCTATCTCATAATAGGGAAATGTACAATGGGAGAAACTGGGCAAAGAAAAATTCATTTTTGAATAAGGGTCTTAAAAAGCCATCAAGACTCAACAAAAGTCCTGTTATCCAGACCTCATTTTCCCTTCTCATTTCCAGTAATTTCTTCACTGTTGTTTTTTGTTTGTAAAATCTCATTTTTGTTTAAATATATTCCTGTCCTGTAACCCATTACACCTAGCAAGGTTTCCTTTATAACAAAGATTTACAGTGAAAAGGAAAAAAAATTAGCAAAACTAACCAACATGCTGACCACATCTGTCAGTATATAAAATATTCCATATTCATAGTTTCCCTCTTATGCAGTAGGCAAGGGAGGTACATTTTCTCAGTTTTTTTTTTTTTCTGGCGCCAAGCTTGGTCATTATAATCACACAGCCTTCAGTTTTGTTTTATCGTTCTTTCCATTTATATTGGAGTAGTCATTGCTACATGCATATTGTGGTTTTTTCTTTAGTTTTGTGCAACTTAATGATCTTTAAAATTTTTAATTTTGCTTTTAGTGATGTCTTTTGTTTTTTTTACAGAACATTCATTTCCAAACAAATCCCTTCTCCCCCTCATGTTCAGTGAGCCATTCCCTTATAACAAAGATTAAACAAGATCAATTTTTAAAAGCAGTTTTATTTATCAACTGTTTTTGATAGTATTTCCCATGCATACCCACCTTATTCCAGCCCACAATCACATTTCTTCAATGAGAGGGTAGAAGTACAATTTCCCAACTCTTTTCTGGAACCAATCGTGGTCATTATAATTGCATTATATTTAGTTTTGCTTTATTGTTATTTCCATTTAAATTATTGTAACCATGTCAACTTAATTTAATGTTTATAATAAAAGCATAAAATAAGTAAACATAATAGCAAATTAAATATTATTATTGTAAGTACAGTAGATTAATATTTTAGTTCAGTCATTTAAATTATATCTGATTCTTCATGACCTCATCCTTGGAGTTTTCTTGTCAGGGATGCTTTAGTGATTGTCTATTTTCTTCTCTAATTCATTTTATAGATGAAGAAACTGAGGCAAACAAGATTAACTGACTTGGCCAGGATTACACAGCTAGTAAAAGTATCTGATGCCAGATTTGAACTCAGCAAGATGAGTCTTCTGAACTCCAGACCTGGCATCCTATCCACTATACCACCTAGTAGAAAAATATTGTGTTATACAGTTCTATATGATCAGTTGCTATATTGTCCTGTATGATTTAGGCACAGTTAAGAAAACTTCACCATACATCAGTTATTGCTGAGTAAATATATTATTTGTGATGAAGTCTTTAAAAAGTTGTTCCATAAGCTCTCATTTATGAATTTGACCTCTTATTATGACATTGTTTCTATGGGAGAATCAAACTCAGTTTATATCATGTCAAATAATGTGTCAGATAACAAACAATTAGCTTTTTCTGGGAACAAGTCTGGAAGGATCAGAGCAGGGATTGTTTCATTCTTTATATCTTCAGCACTTAGAATGCTGTGTGGAACATGATTGTCATATAAGAAACACTTTTTGATTGATTTATTGACAACTGCCTGTTGTAGGGACATTAATACTTAATTCCTTCCTCATAATAAAACTATTACCTTCTTACATGTAGGAAAACTGTCTTGGGATTTCATTTTGTTTCCCCCGGGGGGGGGGGGGACACAAGAAAAACCTTTTCCTTCTCTTGAACTTGAATAATTTTACCCATTTACCTCATATTCTAATTGCTATTAGAAAAACAACTCAATTTGATAGCCAGATTTGTATACATTATAGCAAAGATTTTTATATGATTATGTTAAATTAATATTTATCTGTTTTAGTTCATTATTAACTTTTGAAATTCTAAATAAATATACAATGAAGATTTTGTTTTTAAAAGAACACTTGCAGAAAATTTGACTAATTTAGAATTTCTATTTTGATCATTTTTTCTTGGTGACATATTAAATGCTATCTAGGCTAATTTCCCCCTGGCTTATATTCCTTGGACTAGACTTTATTATATTCCTACAAGACCTCATCAACAGGAAACTTATCGTCTTGGGAGAATGCACCAGTTTTGGTACTTACAAGTCATCAGTACCCTCAATCCTACCTGCTCCTGTGATTGGAATCCCAATATTAGATAAATTTACAAGCAAATTCTCTCAAATATTCTAAGAACAATTAATTGCCACATTACCTAATCTATACACAAAAAATAGGGAACAAAAAATATCTTACCAAATTTCTTTCATGATATTATACACTGTGATCAAGTTGGATATTTCCTAGGAATGCAGTATTCATAATACTTAAAATTAAATTTCTGAAGTACTTATTAGACAAACTATAAGTACAATATATCAATGACAAAAAATAAAAATAATATGAATGTATCAATAGGTGCAGAAGATACTTATGAAAAAAATCAATGTGATTCTTCTAAAAAACTACTAAAATCATAAGAACTTTTGTTTCTTTCCTCAATATGGTAAATCATTTATGTTTAAAACTAAGAACCAATGTTATATCTCATGGATATCAGCTAGAGGACATTCTAATAAAATCAAGGATAAAGCAAAAATAGCTGTTATTATCGACATTATTTGCCACAGTCTTAGAAATGCTAGCTTCTATAAGAAAAAGAAATAGAGTAAATAAATATAGACAAATTTTTATTGTTCAGTCATGTCAGTTGTGTCTAACTCTCTGTGACTCCATCTGGAGTTTTCTTGACAAAGATGCTGGAGTGATTTGTTAGTTCTTTTTTCAGTTCATTTTTACAGAAGAGGAAACTGAGGCAAGAAAAGTTAAATGATTTGACCAGGAGCACATAGCTAAGTAGCTGAAGCCAGATGTGAATTCAAGTCTTCCTGACTCTAGGCTAATTGTTCTAGCTAAGTTTCCAAGCTCCAAAACAAAATTATCACTTTTGCAGGTGAGATGATGTTTTTGCTTCAAAAACCCTATTAGGTCAGCTAAACAATTAATTGAAATATTTACTTTAGCAATGTTTCAGGATATAAAATATATCCTCATAAATCACCAAGATTTCTGTACATTACTAAGAAACCCAGAGAAAAAAAACTAGAAAGAAAATCTTTCAAAATTTATGTCAAATTTATAAATCATTTGAGATTCTACCTATATAAACAAACACATAGAAACTACATGAATACAACTACAAAGTACTCTGTAGAAAAAAAAATGACAGCAACAAATTTTTTAGTAAAATAGAGCTAAACAATCATATAAATATTATTAATTGCTTGTAGATAGACCAAACTAATACAACAAAAATGACCTAAATTAATAACTTGTACAAACTACCAAAGGATTCATTTAGAGAATTAGAATAATAATAATAATTCATCTGGAGGGGAAAAAACAACAACAAAGATTTCTAGGAAAAAGGTAGGAATAAAGAATAGTAGAACCAGATTTCAAACTATATTTAAAAAAGCAAGATTATCAAAACAATGTGGTACTGGTGTTTAAGACGTTGTTGATTGTGAAGACAAGAAAATGATAGAGAAGATGTCAATAATGCAGATTAAACTTAAGTATATTGTGCATATGTCCCCCACCCCCACCTCCAGAGAAACAATGGTTAACCATTTACCAAAATGAGAACTGTGTCATATATTTATGTATGGTTGTATATGTCTCCATAGGTCTGTCTAGATGTAATTGGCAGGGAGGCAAAAATAGATGTATGTAGAGTCTCTTCTTCCCAACGAGGGAGAGTGGGGAGAAAGGAGACTGATTCTTACCAAGAGGGGAAGTAGGAGGTTGGGACCAAAGACTGACCACTTTGTTCTTCACACAGAGATGGGGTTCTGGGCTAGAACTGATTATATTTGCCTGCTCCCTTCAATAGTGTTAGTCTAGAGCAAATACTTCTTTTAGGTTCAAACTTTGTTCTTGATCATTATGCCTTTAATAGGAAAGTTGTGCCCCAAGCTAGGCTTGTACTAAATGCCAGTTCACAATGCATACACCCACTGAATGATGAATAAAACTGAAGTCAGAGAAAGCATATAACATACCAGATGATATTCAGAATAAAGAAAATTTTCTCATTGAGAGTGAGAGAACTCAGCTCAACCATGAGAGAGATTCTCAGATCTCAGCTAAAGAGGAAATTTCCTGAAGTCTCTAATGTAACAGGCTGGTAGATAGGAGGAAACAATGCTGCATCCTCTACATGTTGTCTTCCTCCCAGAGTCTATCTGAAGGGAAATTCACCTGAAGAAAGGTTTTTTTTTTTTTTTTTTTTTTTTTTTTTTTTTAGTATGTCTCAAGCTCTTACTCTTTATGCAGCTACACAGCTTTAAATTATCAATCATTTAGCCATGAGCTACACTAGCATAGCACTTTCCACATCTCTCTCTGTCTCTCTCTCTCTGTATGTGTCTCTCTCTCTGTCTCTCTCTCTTGCTTTTTGCTGAGGCAATTTAGGTTAAGTGACTTGCCCAGGGTCACACAGCTAGGGAATGTTAAGTGTCTGAGACAAGATTTGAACTCAGGCCCTCTTGACTTCAGGGCTGGTGCTCTATCCACTGCGCCACCTAGCTGCCCCCTACATCTCTCTTTCATATAATATTCCATCAAATATTTACAGATTACTATCATGAGCTCCCTCCCTCTTCTACTCTAGGTTAAACTTGCCTTTTCCTTCAACAAATCCTTCTATGATATGAACTTGAAGCTCTTCACCATCCTGGTTGCCTTGCTCTGGATCCTATTCAGCTTATCAATGTCCTTTTTAAACCAATATGCCTAAATGGAATACAATATTCTGGATGATATCTTGCAGGGGGAAAGTGCAATGTTCCTGTCATTTCTCTGTTTCTGGGAATCATTCCCCTCTGAGAAGCATCTAGTGGCACAGTGGTTAAAGTGCTGGGTCTTGCGTGAGGAAGACCTAAGGTCAATTTTGACCTCAGACACTTACTTGTTGTATGACCCTGAACAAGTCATGTTATCGCTGTTTGCCTTAGTTTTCCCAACTGTAAAATGGGGTTAATGATAGTACCTACCTTCTACCATTGTTGTGAAGAACAAATGAGGTAATGCTTGTAAAAAGTGCTCTAAATGGTGCCTGGCACATAGTAGATGCTACATAAATGTCTATTTCCTTTCCTTCTTGATACAATTCAAGATTACATTCTTCTTTTTTTTTTGACTGTCATATCACACTGCTGACTTATGTTGAGTTGATAGTCTAGTCAGACTACAAAATCTTTTTTTAAACCCAAACTGTTATATAGCCATACTTCCCACCAATATTATACTTGTGAATTTGATTTTGTTTAAATAGCTTTTCACATTTTTCCCAATTAAATTTAATCCTCTTAGCTTTGGCTCAACATTCTGGATTGTCAAAACCCTTTGGGATCTTTGATTCCATCCTTTAGTTCATTAGCTGTTCTTCCCATCTTTCCATCAGATACAGCTTTGATCAGTGTTGCAATCATGCCTTTATATAAATCATTGATTAAAATCTTAGGTAGCATAAGGCTAAGTACAGATTTTTGGGAATTTCAATAGAAAATTTCCCCTATATTAATATTGTTCTACTAATGGCAAAGTCTTTAAATCTGTCCATTCAACCAGTTTAGAATCCAACTAATTTTATTTTTATTTAATTCAAACCTGCCCATCTTGTCTACAAAGATAACATGATAGGCTTTTCTGAAAAGAAAGAAAGGAAGGAAGAAAGGAAAGAAAGAAGGAAAGAAGAAAGAAAGAAAAAAGGAAGGAAGAGAAATGGGAAGAAAGAAAGAAACAATGAGAAAGAAAGAGAGAGGGAAGGAGGGAGGAAGGAAGAAAGGAAGAAAGAAAGAAAGAAAGAAAGAAAGAAGAGAAATGGGAAGAAAGAAACAATGAGAAAGAAAGAGAGAGGGAAGGAGGGAGGAAGGAAGGAAGAAAGAAAGAAAGAAAGAAAGGAAACAAAGAGAAAGAAAGAAGGAGGAAGGAAGGAAGGGAGGGAGGGAGGAAGGGAGGAAGAAAGAAAGAAAACAAAGAGAAAGAAGGAAAGAAAGAATGAAAGAAGAGAGGAAAGAAAAAGAGAGGAGGGAGGGAGAAAAGAACAAAGGAAGGAAGGAAGGACAAAAAAAGAGTAAGAATTGGGGAAAATAATTCCACAAAACTAATTAGCCTATCAGTGAAATCTAATACTATATCTAGTGTCTCACCCCCATCCTCTTTCCCCTGTCTTCCTTTTGCAAAGAAGGAAGAAGTCCATTTTCATATTGCTTTGAGATTTAGCTTGGTCATTGTTATTATAGAATGCTGAGTTTTGATTTTTGTTTTGTTGACATTTTTTTCCCATTTGCTTGGTTGTATGTTTTCCTGGTTATGCTTACTTTGCTTTGCATGTTCATATGTTTTTCCATGTTCCTATTTCTCCTCCTTTAGGACACTATACAATTCTATCACATTAATGTACCATATTTTTTAAGTTGTTCCCCAAATGATGAGCATCTACTTTACTATTTAGCTGTTCTTTAACTAATGGGCATCTAGGTGAAGCAGGGTGCTGGACTTGGAGTCAGGAAGACTTGAGTTCAAATATGACCGCAGATTTAATTTGTAGCTATCTAACCTTTTGTAAGTCTCTCTCAGCCTCTATTTGCCTCATTTTCCTTAACTGTAAAAATGGGGATAATAGCCTCATAGAGTTGTTGTGCAGATCTAATGGTATAATGTTAGAAAGTGCTTACTATAGTACCTAGCACACTAAATAAATGAGTTATTATTTTATTATTACTTCTCATTCTTTGTTCTTACAAAACAAAGAGCTGTAAATATTTTGGTGTATATGAGACCTTTTTCTGTTTTTTTTTTTTTTTTTTACAAACTCTTTTGGATATGTGGCATGACCTATTCTTGTTGAAACTATTTTCATAGCAGACAGAAACTAAAGGAGCATTGAGGACTGGTGTTCATATTCTGGCTTTATCATTTCCTGTGTTAGCTTCTTGGCAGTTCAGTTAACATTTTTAAGTCTCAGAAGGGCTGTCCTAAGTGGCAACTAAGATTCATCTCCCCTCTAAATCTGTGTTATTGAGTCTTTTAGAATCACTATTTCCTTTAATTTTTTATCTTTAATAATAGAATTTCCCAGAAATTGAAGTACAGTTTACTGTGTGCCCTGTAGTTTTCAGACTCAATTTTCTTTTTTCTCTCTTTTATTTTAAAAAAAAAAAACCAAGGCAGCATTTGTCCTTCTCCAAAACAAAGGATTGCTTTATGTAATAGAGCTTTTGAAACTGAAATATAAACAGAGGGATAATTCATAAATTTGTTTATTTTTGTACCCCATGCACATTAATCTTAACATATTGGTGTTCACACAGAATCGAATTACTATAGAAAGTCATTTTTAGAGTAATAAGGTTTAGAAAGGAAGTTGTTAGGACTATAAATTTAAAGTTGCCTTTAGAGTTTTAGAGAAAGTGACAAAAGTAATGTTTGGCCTTGAGCAAGGGTACTGGAGAGAAGGAGCAAACTCTTTCATTTGTTTGTAATTTCCCAAGAACTTCTGAAATACTCTGCTTTGTATCCCTATGCCTTTAGCCTGTAAAAAATGAAATTTTATTCAAAAAATCTCGAAATCATTAATTTTCTGTTTACTTTCTAAATAAAGAAATCTAGAGGCAGAGTAGAGTGCTGATCAATAGATCAATAGAGTCTTGTGGGATTTGCTTGCAACACTCAGACTACAGGGTTGGAAGTTCCTAACTCAAGGAACATAATTACTGAGGGGCTCACTGAGTAGAATAATGAAGGTCATAAGATGCTCCCATAACGAAAGAGCTATGCCCAGAAGGTACCCTGCTGTCCTTCATCAGCCACTGATTCCATCTTTCCCATCTGGAAGAAATCTAAGGATGGCAAAAAGAATACCATTTATCTTTGGAAATTCTTGCTTGTTCTCCTAATGAGACCCACCACAAGAAGGACATCTTAAATCAAGTGCACCCAGTGCAAGAAGGGTGGGCAGTGCTGGTCTTTGATGAAGTGTTGTTCTAGTTCCTTTCAAGCTTATGGACTCCAAGGTTATCTCAAGAATTTGGGGGGAGCAAAAAAAAACTCCAAAAAACCAAATATGAACTAGGAGACAGTGGGACAAACAGAGGAGCATCCTCTGCAAGTGGAGAGGCAAAGGTCAAGGAGATGTCCAGGGAGGTAATATAAATTGAAGATGATGAGCCTGAAGGTATCAATGTAGTTATCATGGAGGACCCACAGACCCTCCTTGGCTAGTCAGGAGAAGGATCCTGTGAAGAAAGCCATTCACGTAGGAGCAGAAAAACTATGTTGAAAAGCCTGGATATTGCTGTTAACCCCCTAGTTCCTGAACTCCTTCTTAAGATCCAAGGAATTCTTGTATACACCACATGAGTATCCAGTGGAAGCCATTCGAGGCCAGAAAACCCAACCCTTCAACCATCTGCTAGTCAAATTCATCTGTTTTTTTCAACCAGTTTCTAGTGTAGCATAACGCAAAGAACTGAAGATTTGGAGTTGGAGACTTTGGGCAAGTTGGCATCTTTCTGAACTTCCATGTCTAAACAAGGGTAGGAAGAAATGATTCCCAGATTTTCCCTCCTTTCTAGATACCTCTTCATTCTGGATAAATATTTATGTGTCTATCACTATTTCTGTGTGATTAATTTAAAAATACTTTCTGATTTTCTTCTTATTTTTGATAAACACTTTTAGTTTTTAATGCTTCTACTTTAGAATTATTATTTTTATCTAAATTAAAAAAATCTGATTGACCATGTTTTTTCCCCCCATGTGAATATTGGGGGGATTTAAATTTTTTTCTCTGTTGAGAACATATAAACATATATGTGTGTATGTGTGTGTATGTATATAGCTATTATTTTCAGGTATAACTTGAGTTTTTAAATTATTAATTATTTTTCAAAACATGAACAGTATGAGTTATTATTTAATTATTTGAGATACTTGTACTAGGATAGGACATAAAATCAACAGATTATAAAACCAGTAAATAAGTTTCTTGCATGGCAACTAGCTGCACCAAAGAGTTTGTGCACATCTTTAAATTAACAGTGTCAGATCATCTATGGTGTAACTGATAAAGCTTAGAAAATCGCTAGCACTCAGAGGATCTAGAACAAGAAAGGACAAGAGGGATGATGGGGTCCAGTTCTCTAATTTTACACATCGAGGACCTAGAGCCAATAGGATGAAGTGATTTGCTCATGGTCACAAAGGCAGGAAGTGGCAAATCTGGGATTCTTTATTTTTTAAAAACCCAGAGAAGTTGTGCTCTGCAAAGTAACAAATAAAACTGCAAAAACTCATTAGATATTGGTAATAATATTTGCTGGGATGTCACCTTAGTGATTCTAGGCTATAGCAATGACAAGGGGGAAAGACTTTGGTGCACCTAGTTAACAACTAAACAGTTTGATCACAGAACTTGAACTGTTATTCAAGTGCTTTTTAATGTGGATTCTATTTGATTTTGATCAAGCCCAATGGCTGACACGAATCATTATTTCATTAAACTTTTATGATGACCTTGTGATCAAAACCCAACATGAGACATCACATCCTGTCTGTCTGGGAAGGTGCCATTGAAATTAGCAAGAAGAATTTAAAAGACACAGGCTCAGAGTAAGTAAGCAAGTGGGTGGTAAATTTTAGAAATTATTTTCAGGTGCTCACCACATGAGCTAAGTGCAAGGAGACAAATGCTTAAGGTCCATAAGTTGTGTGGTCTCAAAGAGATGATGTCACTCATGTAACATTGCAGTGCTAAATTTCGAAGAGAGACATACGGTATTTACATAATTCCTAAAAGGTGAAATTAAATGGGTCTGGATAAAAGCCACTTTCTGTGCCAAACACGATTATATAAAATTGAAGTCATTGCTTTACAATATTGCTATAAAATTGCTGGGCTAGAAAACAAACTATGGTCTTAGAGTATTTGGGGAGGCTCATCTGTAACATATTGCTGTAAGCTCAGATGTGGTGATGGAGTCAGATTCAGTCTTCTGGCCAATTTGGGAATGTACACAAGGGCTTACAAAATGGAATAAAGACCATGTTTACACAGGCCAATAGCAAACCCAATTTTCTAAAGAAATCAGCAAAAAACAGGCTTCAGAAGTAATCTTATGCATATAAGTATCAAAACAGTCATGAGACTCAAGGTGGTCCTTGTATATCATGGAGATGTATTGTTTTCTTCCCCTAATCTTCATGAACTAGAAGTTCCGTATAATCTAAGCAGACAAATGTTGAAATTCCATGGTTCAGATATTATTTATGTTTTCATTTAAAGAGCAACCTACTGCTTTTTCTAAATAATTCTAACTTTAAGTATATTTGCATTTTACCTTTTGTTGTGATAGAGAATAATTATAATTTAAAAAGTCATATTTACAGAAAATAGCCTGTTGAAGTGTAGGTAGCATTTAAAGATAGCTTTTATATAAAGCTATAAGGTTTACAAAGAGTTTACATTGATTGCCTCATTTGATTCTCATAACAACCCTAGGAGGTGGGTACTTTTATTATTCCCCATTTTACAGATAACAAAACTGAGGCAGACAAAGGCTCCTGATTTGGCTAGAATCACATGGTATCTAATGCAGGATTTGAATTCAAGTGTTGCTGACTGCAGGTCCAGTGCTCTATCCACTGTGCTTAGTTGCATACCTGTGCAAAATGAAAGAATCTTGAGAAATATTTGCAATAGTGAGAGGGAAGGAGGGAGGAAGGAAGGAAGGAAGAAAGAAAGAAAGAAAGAAAGGAAACAAAGAGAAAGAAAGAAGGAGGAAGGAAGGAAGGGAGGGAGGGAGGAAGGGAGGAAGAAAGAAAGAAAACAAAATCACATAGCGATATAAACACATTTGTTTCTCCTCTGCTCTTTTTTAAGGAATAAAATTAAATGAGAATAAATGGCAATTACTATTTAAATGCCTGCTACTAAGAACATATAGTTCTGTCAGAGAAGCAAGTAGATGGCACAGTGGAATCAGGAAGATTCATCTTCCTGAGTTCAAATTCAGCCTCAGGCACTTAGTAAATGTGTGACTCTGGGCAAGTCACTCAACCAGTTTGCCTCAATTTTCTCATCTGTAAAATGAGCCAGAGAAGGAAATAGAAAGCCATTTCAGCATCTTTGTCAACTATACCCCAAATAAAGTCATAAAAATTCAGATGTGACTAAAATGATAGAACATCAACTCTTCCATCACAGCTTCCACAAAGGTGGAAATTACTTAGCCATTTGCAGTGTTCATGATAGCAGTTGAGAACTTACCGACTAAGTGTCACACAAAAGTGCCCGGATCTCAGTCTTGGCCCTGACAGTCAGGAGCATAGGATTTTGAGCTGGAAGGGACTTTATTCTCCAGTTATCTCTTTCTTTTTTCCTCTCCCCTTCCCATTTAGTAGTATTTTATTTTTCCAATTACATGTAAAGATAGTTTTCAATATTCACTTTTATAAGATTTTGAGTTCCAAATTTTTTTTCTCCTTCCCTCCCCTCACTTCTTCTTCCCACCTTTCCATCTCTCTGATATATGTATAATCATATTAAACACACTCCTCCCCTTTTTTTTAAATGAAAAACTAATGCCTAGAGCTTAATTGATGAAGAGCAAAGCTTCTTAAGTTATGGGCTGCAACTGTAACTGAATGCAGGAATTGCAAAAAATTTGGGAATAGTAAAAAGTTTCTGAACCAATGGCCAAAAACTAATTCAAAATCAAACGTGCAATGAATTAGAAGTATTTCTGGCAATACCTGCCCATGTTGCATCATATGATTTCATTGCAACCTTGGATGTGAACATACAACATACATATTTTGCATTGTTCATGCATGGGAAACACCTCAGCTGAGATTTGAGATGGGGATATGTAAAACTTTCTCAGGTGAAAAAGGGTCTCTAGTAGAAAAAGTTCAAGAAACTCTGATGTAGAGATTCGTGGATGTTCACAGGGCCTATCATTTTGCCAGGAGCCAGACCCATGACTCAATGCTTAAAAGTACCAAGTGGTGGTGATTAGTCACTATCAACCAGGGATTAATCATTCTTGCTCCATGTCCGAGTTAGATCAGGTGGTATTCTAGATAAATGACCTTAAATATGTGAGTACTGGATTCTCTTGAGCTACCCAGGTTAGGTCCCTGTGAAGTAGTATCTAAGCTCTGAAAAAATTCTCCTACTAGTTTAGAGCAATAAAACTTGCTTGTTAAAATTACTTTGGATCATTGTGCCTCTGTTCCAATTCCTAGGCATCCTTCAAAACCCATTTCAAAACAAATGACTTGCCCAGAATCACACTAATTATACCTAGCAGAGCTGGGATTCAAATACAGATCCCCTGACTCAAAATTTGAGGTTCCTTCCATTATATGACATTGCCTCTTTTCTCTTATGGTCAAGATTCAAGACTTATTGTGGTCTTCCCAGAAGCTGCCTCTTCTATTTAATGTTGAAGGACATAACCCATGGCTTCATGGGATCAGAAATACTCCTGAGGGTGGCCTGAACCAGATTAAAATGTAAGTGGAAAATTACTCATTGGGATCCTCAAGTACACATAGCAGTGACATTTTATTGTCCCAGATTATTCCTTCTTGTTTGCTACAGAGAGGAAGTCATTCTAAGTCATCCTGTTCTTTTCCCCTTAGCTTTTATAATTATTTTTTGCACATTTTCATTTTTTACTATGATTAGATAAACACATGAAATATTCAAATATTCTTTACCTTCAACATCTAATTTACTATATTTTAAAGATCACAAATCTTTTGTGGTTCAGTCATTTCAGTTGTTCTTTTTGACCCCATGTGGGGTTTTCTTGGCAAAGATACTGCAGTAGTTTGTCATTTCCTTTGATAGATGAGGAAACTGAGGTAAACAGTTTTAAGTGATTTTCTGTAATGTCTGAAGACAGATTTGAACTCAGGAAGACTCATCTTCTTGACTCCAGCTAGCGCTCTAACCACTGAACCACTTAGCTTCCCTTACATTTTTACTAATTTTTTTTTAAATTTTAAATTTTTAAATTTACTAATTACTATTACATTCATACTGATTTGTATGTATGTTGTCTCCTCCACTAGATTACAAGTTCCTTAAGTGCAAAGAATATTATTTGCCTCTTTTTGCATCTCCAGTGCTTATCACAATGTTTAGCGCAGAGTAAGCACTTAATAAATGTTTATTGATTGACTGTGTTGAGAAATAGGATTGGTCTGTATCTATGATTTCACTGTGGTAGGGATTTCCCAGTGTGGAAACTTCTTCCATTGAGGTAGATCAGCTATTCCTTTATAACTTGGGAATATAGGATCCTAGGTTTAGAATTGGAAGAGACCTTAGGAGATCTAACCAATTAGTCCAATATCTTCATTTTATAGATGAGGTAACTGAGGGAGAGTGATATCTGAGATGACACAGGGAACAAATGGCAGAAATGGGCTTCTGACCCAAGTCTTCCATCGTTAGATACAAGCTTCTTTTACTACAGTACTACCTAGGACATTTTCCTGGGGAGCAGAATGACTTGTTTCAGAGGTGGAACTTGATGCTTCCTGGGTTCTGCATCCACACTACCCTGCCTGTTCTGTAGTCTGGGTTTATTAGACTATAAATTCTGTTTGATTGTCATCACTTTCTTGGAGACCACCAAAGCTGCTTTGACCATTCCCTGCATCCATTCTCAGAGCCAATGACTCTTTTTGTTCCATAAAATTCTCAGAAATGTATATTCTTTCTCCCTTGCTTCTTCCTTCTTCCTCTTCCTTTTATTTTGTGGAACTCATTTCAACCTTCTGGCTTTTTCCATGTTGTGTTCATACCATACTCCACAAAAAACAGCTACAAAATTTTGCACAATAAAATTTCAATGAGAACCATGGATTTTAAAGAGGTTATTAGTTTATTCAATGTTTTTAATTTACTGAACTTGGGACGAACTCAGTGTGGGGAGATTCTGATAAGTGACACACTCTTTCAGCACTAATTAGCATCTTCTTTGCAATTTTTAGTCTTGGAGAATTACCTAGGGGAGGGGAGAATCTGAGAGATAATTGACATGTCCAGGGTACCACAACCATGAAGTATCAGAGGCAGGATTTGAACCCTGCTTTTCTTGACTTCAGAGATGACTTTCTACTGTTTTAGGCTGTCTTACATTATTCAACATTATGTACTAAAATCTGAGCTTCTGATTTCATTCACTCTCTTGGTTTCAATGGTTTGATAATACAAACTCTATAGGATAGACTATGTACTGAAATTGTTATAAAAACAAATAAAAAAAGAATTAACCAGATTTTCATAGAAGTATCATATGCCATTGCAAAAAAAATAAAGATGAAACATAACTCAAAATGTTCCACATTAGGTAAATAGTTAAATAAATGGTGCTGCATTGTAATGGAACCCTATAATGGAATTGAGATCAGTAAGTATGAGTACAAAAAAATCTTACTTTTTAAAAATAATGCAAAAAAAAAGCAGAACCAGGATAATAGAATGCATACTCACCACAATAATAGAAGAGGAAATGAGAATAGACAAAGAATCCTGATGAGTGAAAAATTCTGAAAAGTGAAAAATTATGTTTCTTTATATGTTGAGATTAATTTACATATAGATAATTCCTAGCAAATTTAGCTGTTTATATTAATTTCCATTGTTAAGTTTTTGATAAAATATTTTGTGGGAAAAAAAGACTTTCTATAGGATTCATTAGTACTTCTCTCTGAACATTAAAAATACCCTTTGACTTCTACTGATGAGCTCTACAAGAACAGACATTTTTTAGATGTTGACCACGAGTCAATTACCATAGAATTTTCCAGAATCTTAGAAGTCATCTAGTCCAAACCCTGTTTTTGAAAGGAGCATATAGTAAAGTTAATTGAAGGTCTTTTGCTTTATGTTATCTTAAAAATATTTACAGAAATTTCAAAACTATTCTTAGATTACTGGAGAAATGTCTGCTTTTCTCTATAAATATATTTAGTTTACATTCTGGAAATTCTCCACATGTTCATAGAATTAGTGAGTTATAATCATTTTCATGCTGCCTGCAGTGGGTATCTTGTCTGGCTAAGGTTTGTTTTTATTGTATTAAGTATTCCATTACTTTCATTACCACAGCTTGTTCATCCATTCCCCAATTGATGAGCATCTACTCATTTTCCAATTCTTTGCCACCACAAAAAGATCTGCTACAAACATTTTTGCACATGTGGGTCTTTTCCTTTCCTTTATGATTTCCTTGGGATACAGATGCAGTGATGGCACTGCTGGGTCAAAGGGTATGCACAGTTTTATAGCCCTTGGGCATAATTCCAGATTGCTCTCCAGAATGTTGGATCATTTCACAACTCCACCAAAAATGCATTAGTGTTGTCTGGCTAAGTTTCAAATGCCCTTTCAACTTCAATTCAATTCAGTGTAACAAACATGTGTTAAGCATCTATGAGTATAGAGTGCATAAAACTTGAACAGAAGATATAAAGATCAATATGGCACAGTTTCTGTTTTCAAGGATTGTATAATATTTCACTTAAGTGGGGAAAGAAAGGAGAGTGTGATAAAAGCAAAAGAGATATAGATAAATACTTTGGGTATATGGGTGAGGGTGGACAATTGGGCAATGTGAAAGGAATCATCAGATATGGAATGTGTGTTTGTATATATTTATATTATATATACATGTTAATATTCTGTAGATAGAAGAGGAAGCAAGGTGTAGTTCACAAGATGATTTCAAAGATAAGAGGATTTGAGTTCTATCTCAGACATATGTTGATTATATGACTTTGATAAGTCAATTAACTTCTCAGCATTCTAGATATTGATCTACATTCATGTAGGGCTTTCCTCCACTTACAAATTTCATATACCAATGATACATCTAGTACCTATAAAAATAAATCAATTTTTACAAAGTTGCATACCAGGAAACCTTTTTATAATTTTGAGTAAGACATCAAAGTCTCAAGCATTTTTATTATTTTGGTAAAATTATAATAATTTCTCTCTCTTCCCCCTTGAAAGCATATAACTTCCTTCTTCACTCAGGAGGATTTATTCTGATTCAGATTTCCAGTGCATTTGAAAGAACAGTCCACTAAAGTTGTAGAAACAATATAAAGTTGTAGAAACAACTGTTTTAGATTGTGATCAATTTTTGTGGGAGAGATATGTGTTCCATTTCTTTTTTGGATATGAAACTGCTGCTGGAAGTTTTCCTGGAAATGATTACCACAAAATACTCAGTAGATATTTGACCCCAAACTAGAAACATTATGCATGGAATCAATTCAACAGGAGAGGTCGTAGATTTGATGATCTCCAAGATTCTCCATCTTTGATTTCTATGACCTTGGATTGTAATGTATTATGTTATCAGGTCCTAGCAAGATTAGCTTTCTCAGCCTTGCTGGACTAATGACTGCTTATTATCTAGAGATGATAAAAATGGAATAAAACGGTATAGCCAGGAGTTAATTAAAGAGCTAGTCAACCAATCAACAAAGAAATCCACTGTTGAAGTACCATTTATATTTACAATGCAATGTTCTGTTGTTCCAAGGAGCTTACTATTTGATCCAGGATATCACATTCCTGAACTGACTGAGAAAAGTAATCGATCTCCTTGTAAGTCAACAGAGTGTTCCTATATTCCTTTTGATCACAACTAATAACTTGTTTGCCATATTCAAGACAATTTATTTGCCTCCTGGGCAGTCAATTCTTTCACACGATTAAAACAAGGAATCTGACCTCCAAAGTATTTTCACTAGAAAAGCCAAAATTTGACCAAGCATCCAATGATGGTACGTGCCTAATTCTGGCTTGCTAAAGTGAACAAAAGATGCTGATAAGACTTTTTAGGCTTCAATGATAGGACAGAGGAGGGGATTATTTTGTTGTATTCTGTTTAGATCCTTCCAGATTTAGAACACTGTGCTCAGTATCAGGTGCCACATTTTAGGGATGAAATTGACAAGTTAGAGAATGACTAGGTTGAAAAAAAATACTGAAAGACATACCACACAAGGATCATTTGAGGGAACCTTGGATGTTTAACTTACAGAAGAGAATTGTGGGAGATATAATAGCTGTCTTTAATTATTTTAAGGGCTGTCACATGGAAGAGAAATTACACTTCTCTGCCTGGTCCCAAAAGGAGGAACTAGGAGCAGGATGTAGAAATCCTAAAGGCAGTTTGGCTTGAGCAACTCTTTGCAGTTCACAAGCCATCCAGAAGTGAAGTTTGCTGTTTCAGAAGGGCTCAACCTGATGACCACTTTGTAATACTTTTGAGAGCATTCCTTTTCACTTAAGAATTGAAGTAGATGATCTTTTGAATAAAGATGTGCTGGGAAATGTTTAACAACTGGTTCTTTAGAAAAAAAGTACCCACAGCACACTTTTAAGTTCAATTTCCATTGTTATCATTATTATTATCATGATTAATATTTTTCCATCTCTTTTTAAATTCTAGAAATCAATTCTTTTGCATTGTTTCCTGTTTTCCTGAGATGTAAATTGACATAGAAATTTAATAATTAGCTCCCAAGACCTGGTATGATCTGGTTCTAGCATGCCTCTGAAACCTTTACCAACTGCAAGGTTTCATAGAACAGATGTAATAAGGATGTCTGGAGAGGAAGGTTTTAAAGGGAAGAACAGAAGATGATTTTAAACATGTTGATTTGGGGAATAATGGTGGGTACCCTAGACCATTTCAGCAGACTACAGTGAGGCATTCATGTGGAAATGTATTCTCTTTCACTGGTCTTTGACAGAGATAAGGTTAAAGGGTTATTAGATGGAAATGATAGCTGAAGCCACAAGTAGGTAAGTAAGAATGAAAAGAAAATGTAAAGATTGTAATAGGAATACCTACATGTACAAGAAGGAAAAGAACTATTTCAGTAATTGATGACTGCTTTTTATTTACATTCCATAACCTCCCCTGTGATTCACACAAGCCACCCTAAAGGGAGGTATTACAGGGAGCAAAAAGTGAGTTAAGCCTCCAATGTCTCCTAAATTTGGCAAATATTCACTTCTCTGAACAAATTTGGCATCAAGGTGGATGTCAAATTGAATTATTGCTGTTTTTTTTAACAAAAGAAACTGAGGGTTAATAAAAATTGAGAGATTTCTTCTATCATTGGAGTCATCAGTCAGTCCTAGGTGGTGGAGGGAGGACTAAGTATTTTTATCTCTAAAACCCATTTTTCTTGGTCTGGACATATTGCTTCATTTCTGTATGGAACTTTCTGGTGTAGAAACTCTCTCTACCAATCAACTTATCAGCAACTTACTTAACACTGGAATTGCCTGAGGCACTGAAAAATTTAGTGATATGCCTAAGGTTACAAAACTAATGTGTGTCAAAGACAAGACTTGAACCTAGATCTTTCTGACTTGACTATATCACACAAAAATATTAGTTGAGTAATATTTTTGAAAGCCATTGTTTAATCTAAAAGATTTATCATAAAATGCCTAAAATTTATTTTCCGGATCAAAAAAGAATATATATATATATATATACATATATATATATATTTTTTTTTTCCTTGAGAAAGAAAAAATTGTTTTGGTTCCACCCTTGTCCATATGTGTCTTTCTGGAAACCATACATTGTTATATCCCAATTGTAGAGCTCATATTGAAAAAAAGTCAGTTGTAAGGGTACTGATTACAGTCAACATTTCCATAACCTCCAGAAGGGCCTTTATATTGTCTTAATTTATAATCTGTTTCAAATTTGGATAAGTGAATGATGACTTAAAGTGAAAATTGACAGTGATTGTAAAAAAAAAAAAAGTCCTGCTACGTTGATGATTAAAGTAATAAGGGCTGATTTCCCTTTACTTTAATCTCTCATTTGTAAGTTCTTCCAATCATACCAAGCCCTTTCTGATTGGAACCAAAAATAAGCAGACAGATTTTTTCTTTCTTCCTTTCTTCCTCCCTTTCTCCTTCTCTCCTTCCCTCCCTCTTTCCCTCCTTCCCTCCCTCTTTCCCTCCTTCCCTCCCTCCTTCCCTCCCTCCTTCCTTCCTTCCTTTCTCTCTCTCTTTCTTTCTTCTTTTTCTTTTTCATTCTTTCTTCTTCTTCTTCTTTTTTGCTAAAACACTTACTGATTAGTATTTTAAGCTGTTATGGTTTTATTTCACAGTGGGACAAGGTATTAGTAGACCTGTGTTCTACTCCCAGCTGTTTTCCTAATTAGCTATGAGATTTTGGTTAACAACAATAACAACATAATGCTAATGATTATTATCTCACTTGACCCTCATAATAATTCTAGAAGGGTAGATTCTGTTATTATTCCCATTTTATAGGGGAAGAATTTGGGACACACAGAAGATGTGACTTACCTAAGGCCACATTTGAACTCAGGTCTTAACTCCAAGCCCAGTGCTATATCTGATGTATAACCTAGATTTCTTAAGTCATTTAAACTCCCCAGGTCTTATTTCCCCATATGTGAAATGAGAGAACTGGATTGGATGTGATTTCTAAAGTTTCTTCTATCTGTAATAGTTTATAAATGCTCCCCTGTATGGCATAGGATGGAATGATAGATGCAGTAGCAGGGAGGAGGAGCAAGTCTGGTGGATAGGTAGAGTACCTAGGATATCATCTCTACTCACAGAGAAATTAGGAATCAGTTATGTTGATATGTAAGGGGAGTGACTAGGAGAAACTGTGGAGCATATATAGACATTCTGTAACTGATTTCAGTTGTTTAACCCTGTGGTGAATAGAAGGTCCTTTGATTAAATCCAGAAGCATTTAAAAGGCCTTAGTCATTTCTTTTAGCTCTATTCATTGTCTTTAGCTCCTCTGGTGGCCTGCAAGACCATTAGGAAACCATGGCGTCTCCAACTCTGGGCATTTTAAAGGCCGGGAGAGTGAGCCATAGGAACCCACACATCAGAATCCTGGGTTTGTAGCCAGAGCAACATCAATGTCTCAGGAAACAAGGAGCCATCTTTGGGAATCACCTTCTGGGCCCATGCCAGTGGAAATTAAAATGAGGGCTTATCTAACAGATATGCCACTTTTGGGTATGAATTTGGTGGGATCAATATTATGGGAACTGAACTATGTTTTGAGCCTACTTCCCTAGAGATTTAAGTGGGAGAGGGAAAAGTATGCTTCAGGAGTACTGACAAAAAAGTTTGTGAGTTTGTCTTTGCTTTATGTTTGAAGAAAATATCTCTTTGTAAAATGTAAAGTAGATAAATGGAGCTATGTGTGCTAGTGTTAGGCTCCTAACGATGGGATAGGGCATACAGTTGGTGGGTTTTACAGCTGATAGCAGCAGAAAAAGCTAAACTTGAAGGGGAAAGTAGCTTGTCTGGCCCTGAGTAGGGGCTGAGAATTCTCATTACATGCACTTGCAATCAGGAAGACCTGAATTCAAAACCCACTTCAGATGCATAGTAGTTGGAAATTGGACAAATCACTTAACTCTCCCAGATTCAATACCTTCATTTATAAGGTAGAGATAATAATAATAATAATACCTATCTCACAAGGTTATAAATCAGGTTACATATAGTATACATATATACATAGCATGTACATTACATATATGGGTAATATACATATATACATATGCACAATGCATATATATGTACATACATATATGTACATATGAGTATAAGTATATCTGGGGAATATTATTTTTTATTAATCTTTATCATTATTATCTTATCTCATTAAAAGGAATTATATTTAAGTCACAGCTCAGAAATTGTTAGCAGTTGTAATTAATTTTAAATATAAAAAACAGAGATTGTTTTTTCTTTTTGTTTTTTCTTTTCTTTGTTCAGTTTTGCCAGTGGCATAAAGGCTTTCCTTTCAATCAGCAGGGTGTCCAAACTGGATTTGGAGTGAGAGGACCTATGTTCAAATTCCAGATATTTATTACCAGAGTGATCTTTGATAAATCATTTTCTCTCCTGTAGGCCTCATTTTTGTTGATTGTAGGACAAGGAGAAAAGAGACCAAATTCCTAGATCTTCTGGCTCTAAATTTTAGTAAAAAAGAAGGAAAATGTAGAATATCTCTTCTCTAATATAGAAAAGCAAGGAGGAAGGAGAAGGATGCATTTAATCATAAAATGAAAGAAACAATTTCTCCATTTTCCCACTAGTTTTTTCCTGCCTAAATTGATTTTCTTTCTTCTATTCCCTCCTGTCACTCCCACACTAACAGAAGAGGATTCTCAATTGCTGGGAATTCAGAATGGGTCTGAAATTTTTCAAATGACCTCACCTTATTTTGAATTTCTGTTTCCTATCTGCTTTTGGCAAACATCACAGCATTATCACCAGGACTATCTACTTTTCAATGTGATTGATATGTGTTTCCTACTATTCCTCATGCAGTTTTGAAGTGTCTGTTTTACAAAGCTAGGGGCCATGGGGAATGGAATGTTGGTGGCCCTGGAGTCCAGAAGCCTTGAGTTCAAATCCTAAATAATTTACTAGTTATGAGACACTTGGCAAGTCACTTAATTTCTCTTGGACTCAGTTTCCATATCTGTAAAATGGAACTCTCAGAGTTGTGACGATCAAGTCAGACAACATATGTAAAGTTCTATATGGATGCTTCCTCTACATGCCTTTTTATCTCCTTCATCCTTTTCAATCTCTTTTCTCTCTTTCAAGAATCTCATGATTTGGTCCTTGTTCCTAATTTAGTTTCTAATAGGATTAAGTACATTAGGACTGGTCAAATAAGAAATTGCAGTGCTGTTAAGTTTAAAGAGAATTGAATTCCTGGAGGCCATATTCACTTAGAAAACCACAAATGAACATTGTGTTGTAGTGTACCTTAATTTCTTTGCCCAAATTTACTTTTAATCTAGTTCAGGCTGTAATTGGGAATTTGCTGGTCTTTGTGGCCTGCGGACTGAGTTTGATATCTCTGTTCTAAAGTATGTACATATATGTCAGCCCTTCTGAGTTCAATATTTGCCTTTTCTTGACTTCACTTCCTGCTCTACCTTTCGCTGTCTTCCTTATCTTCTCTCTCTTTCCCCATTTTGCCTCCATTGCCAATGGTAGGCAGCCGGGTGTATTGGTGGAGAGAGTTCTTAGACCAGACTCAGGAAGACCTGACACATGTAAAGGACTTTGCAAACCTTTTAAGACTTCAGGTAGGGGAGCAGAGAAGGGGAAAATGTGGAGAAGACAAGAGTGAGGGGCTATGTGGAAGGAACTCCATAGGGAGCAAATCTAGCAGAAGCATGTCCTTGGCATCAGTGACCCTGGAGCACCAAAGACATGTCCTTCCACATGTTTCCTTTGGATGTATTTGTGACAGAATATACCCTGTATTTCTTAGAGAATTTCTTTGTTGTTACTTTTATTACCATGTGTTTTCATTATATGTCTTTACTTTGAACTAATTGTGTCTTCTAGCTATTAAACATTTTTTATTAATATATTTTGTTTTTATGTAT
Organism: Myrmecobius fasciatus; assembly: GCA_023553655.1. NCBI lineage: Eukaryota > Metazoa > Chordata > Mammalia > Dasyuromorphia > Myrmecobiidae > Myrmecobius > Myrmecobius fasciatus. The sequence continues at coordinate 461,741 of JAJPUD010001065.1, forward strand.
CACCTATATTTTGCAATTCCTTCTTTCCTTTCTCAAAGATTCATGCCTTATAATAAAGAATAAAAGAGACAAAGTATTTCAGTAAAACTAACCAACATGTAATAGTAGCTGTTTTTTTTTTTACTCCATATTGCATTTTTCTATAGACCCAGTCACTTGGCCATAATTTTTTTCTAGCCTTTCCCTTGGTCCCACCTATCTAGAATAGAAGTTTTCCTATCAAACTAGGCTAAAATGTCAGTGTGAGCTCCTTTTATTTCTAGCCTAGCTAGCAATTGGCTGTTATTGTTCAGTTGTTTTTTAGGCATGTTCAACTCTTTATGACCCTATTTGGGGTTTTTTTGGTGGAGATACCAGAGAGGGTTGTCATTTCCAGCTTGTTTTACAGATGAGGAAACTCATGTAGTTTTACCAGCTAGTAAGTGTCTGAGGCCAGATTTGTCACTCTATCCATTGTATCACCTAGCAGCCTAATAGTTGGCTAGGCATTGCTTTTGTTTCATGCTAAGAGAAATTCCAGTGACAGTATTTTTTCTGTTAAAAAAAAAGAATTTTTTACTCTCTTTTAACTCTATACCCCTAATCAAAATATGGAAAAGGCAGCATTTTCTAAAATTTCTCTCTTATTTCTGGTCTTTGAGTCACACCATCTGTTTTTACCTTCTCTCTACCAATGCTGTCAAACCATAATATATAATATATAATCATATTTAACATTTACCAATAGCTTTGGGTGACTAAAAAAGAAAGAAAACTTTGAAAACCAAAGAGTGAATAAACTATTAAGATACAAAGATAAACATTTCCAAGTCCTAAAGAAGCATCCTTAGGTCAGATAATGGGCTCTCTTATTGAGAAAGAGAGAAAGAGGTACAAGAAGGGTAATGGAGAGAACCAGCTTCAGTTTGCAGTCTAAAGGGATTTTGGCAGTGTAGGATCTATTCTAACATGATTCATCATGGAGTGGATTCTCCATGATTTGTCACACTGCCTTGGCTCTGGTGTCTCTGCACACCTTCAGGAAGTAGCCTCTCTAGCACTTTTGCATCCTTTTATTTCTTCTCTTCTCACAAGTCCAAAAGTAAGAAGAGAGAGCATGAAATCAGTTCCTCTGCCTCTCCAAAACTAAAAACAAAAGTTAGGAATGAGACTGAAAGAAGGGAACAAACATTTATTTTTAAAAATTTATTTATTTTATTTTTGATTTGTAGAATAAAACAAGCATTTCCATAACATAAAAAAACTAATTGTGGGACAACTAGATGGTACAGTAGATAGAGCACTGGCCCAGAAGTTCAAAGGACCTCAGTTCAAATCTGGCTTCAGACACTTAAAACTTCCTAGCTGTGTGATCCTGGGCAAGTCACTTAATCCCAACTGCCTTACCAAACACCCCCCCAAAAAACAAACAAACAAACAAACAATTGCACATGTAATTGCAAATCTATTATTTACAACTTGCTATTCCTTTTAAATATATAGTAATATAATATAAACAATATATGATAATATAATAAAGTTATATATAATTTTTTCTTTTTAAAATTATTTTCCCTTTCCCTGCCCTAGAGATAGCTACCATTAGACATAATTAGGGATATATATATATAAAATTCTTCTATTTATATATTATATATATATACATATATATATATAATACTTCTATTTATCAGATCTTTCTCTGAATACAGATAGCATCTTTCTTTAGAAGACCTTATGATTAGTTTGGATATTTACAATAGTCAGAATGACTTACTCAGAGTTAGAACAAGCATTTATTAAGCACCTAGTATGTGCAGACACTCTGCTAAATGATTTACAAATAACTTATTCGATCCTCACAGCAATCATGGTGCTATTATTTGTCCCATTTGAGGAAATTCAGGCAAACAAAGGGTAACTGACTTAGTTCGTGTCATAGGGCTAGTAATTGTTTGAGCCTTGATTTGAACTCAGATATTACTGGCTCTCAGCCCAGGTCTCCATCTACTCTTCTACTTAGCTGCCTCTTAGAGGGAGTAAATTGGAATGTCTGCCTGAAACAGCAGCCATTCATCATCTCTAGCATTTTGATCCATGGGAGAGTCAATCCAGAAGTGCCCAAGACAGCTACCATTAAACCTTCTATTATATTTAGGACCTTCAACATAAGTGTGATTATATTAGAGACTGGTCATACCCCATTGTAACTGTCTTCTTCCTGATATAAGATGAGAGAACACAGAAAATCAGTGGAAACTAAGCAATGATCTTCTAGCTGACCTGAAATGTTAGAAAGGCCCACTAAAGTTGTCTTTTTCACAATCTCTGCCAGTCAGAAGCTTGAATACATCATGGACAAGATGAAGAGGAGAATTACATTCAGCGTGGGAATGTTAATACTATGAGAGGTACATAGGGAATAAAACTGGCAGAGGAAACAGCAGGTTTATATCTTCATAATGATGTTCCTGTTTCTGCTTATCAAGTAGAATTGGGGGTGGAATTGACTGCATTATTTAAGAGTTATTTCTCACTCTCTCTCCACCCTCAGCAATTTGGTTAGATTCCTCAATATAGTTGAATTTATCATAAGTGAAATGTGGTAGGATGTAACTACATTGTATTTGTAAATCACTGTACTGGAAAAACAAAAGACATCAATAGAACTTAAAAAAAAAGCATACACCAAGAAACCCCAAGAATTTCTATTCAAAGCATTGTTAGGGGGGAATCCAAAGAAGTTTAAGATGTGGTTCTTTCTCTGAAGTAGGGCAATATTTTTGAGATAAAACACATGGGAAACATTGTGACCAGTAATACTCCTAAATTATAAAGAATTATTTTAGCAAAAAAGAAAAAGAATTATTTTAGCAACAATATTTTCTTGTTGGAAACTTTGCTGGAGTATTAGAATATAAGCTCCTTGGAACTTAGCCTGCTTCAATTGGCATTACAATTATAATAAACTTTGCCCCTTGACTTGGACAAAAAAAAATAAGCTCCTTGAGGACATGGATTTTTTTTTTTGAGAGGGGAAAAAGAAATACCTTTGTTCCCCAGTTTCTTGAATAACTCCTAGCATATGAGAGGTGTTTAATAAATGCTTGCTAAATTGAATTGAGTTCAAGTGAGAGGGGCAAGCAGTAGAGTGGTTAGAGAACTGGACCTGTAATTAGGAAAACTTGAACTGATATCCTGTCTCAGACTCTTAGTAGGCTGGGTAATATTGGGCAAGTCACCTAGCTACTCTCAGTCTGTTTCCTCATTTGTAAAACAAGAGGATAAAACTTGAACTTGAAAGTCTCTAAAATTCATTTCATTTCTAAATTTGTAAACTTTTAATCAAGGGAATTTAAAGGTAAGAATTTCTATTTTCTATTTTTATTTTATTTTTTGTTTTTTACTGAGGCAATTGAGATTAAGTGACTTGCCCAGGGTCACACAGCTAGGGAATGTTAAGTGTCTGAGACCAGATTTGAACTCAGGTCCTCCTGACTTCAAGGCTGGTGCTCTATCCACTGTACCTCCTAGCTGCCCCAGGATTTATTTTTTCTTAGGGTACTTGCAAACAACATACCATAAAATTATAAATCCAGAGATGAAAGAGATCTAAGAGCCCAAATAGTCCAACACTAGATGGATTAATTTTAGGGATGAAGAATTTGAGACCTAGAGAGGTCAAATAATTTACTCATCAAGATCCAGAGGTTGTAAGGGTCAGCAATGAGAACAAACTCAAGTTCTCTAACCTTAGGGTCAGGATTTTTTTGTTTATACCACAACTTGTATAAGGATAGAATTATGATGACTTGAAACAGAGTTCCTCTTCTGAATAACAATTTTCACTCAATTTCAACTTTTTCAGTGAATGGACATTATAGGTCTTTCATTGTTTATTTACTATGTGTTTGCATCTAAAGACAAACATATATTTATGAAACAAGGAAATAATTTTAAATGTCTTTCCCTTTTATAGTAAGTGCATGCAAATAAAACTGGTTGGGAAAAATAGAGAAAAAATTAGATACAAATCAATGTTAGCCAAATTTGACTGTATGTGTAGGGTTCTTTATAGAGACAAAGTATTTAATTATCACTCCTTTGGGGACAAGCTACATCATTATAATTACATAGCATTCAATCTGATTCTTTGCTTTGATTCATATGATCTTTGTTTTTTGAGTGTTTTGACTCTAGAACAAAGTATCCTTCCAAAATCCAAATTAACCCCCCCCCCAACCCAATGAAATAGTTTACATGTGCTATTTTTGTACTTGCAGCTTTCATTCCTCCTTGTGTAGTCTAAGGAGAAAAAAAAAACCTAATGAAATCTCCAATTGATATTTTATATATTTAAAAGAAAATGTTTTGTAACATCAAAAAAAGACTAAAATTTTATCTTCATTAAATCTGTCTTTAGTCTCCTTTCCCACATCCTCAGATAAATACAAATGAGATGCATGCCTTTCTCCACCCCCTTTTTCCCCCTGTGGTTTGATTTTTATCACTGACTGGCTTCAAAGGTTAATCAATCATAGTTAGTCTTTCAAATGAGCTTCTGATGTGAAAATAGCTTGAGAGGAAAATCTACAGATTATGAAATTTTTATAATACATGATTATGCAATTGGAACACATTTATCAGCAACTAGCAATGAAATTATGCTTAATAGACAACTTTTTAAACACATTCTCAGTGGCATTTCTTCATGGGTTTGATTGGGGGGGGAAACTATTGATGTGATATTGTTGAGATTTTATTGACAGAAAGCTTTAAGAAATTGAAATAGTATGTGTTTGTTGGGAATCATGAAGGTAAGCATGGGTGGAGTTGGGGTAGGGCAGGTATGGCAAATGCTATGAGGAATTAACTCAATTTAGGGCAATCTTTTTGCAGTATTGGAGTTGTCCTTCACTTTTTTCTTCACAACTTAAATAAATACACAAACACAGACTCCTGGAGAGTTTTTTGGATATTTTATTATTTTTAAAAAATATATATATTTATATCATTATATATTTATATATACTGTTTCATTGATTCAGAATTTCATTGCTCTGATTATTTTGTCTACCTCTGTGTATTGTGATCATTTTAAACCTTATTAAATGATTTAAAATATTTTTGATGTTTTTATATCACTTTCATTTTTTATATGATTCTCTTTCCTACCCTACTTGTTGTAAAAAAGTTTTTTTTTAAAGGAAAGAAAACAGCAGTGTGGGAAAACAAATCAATGTTAGCCAAGTTTGACTGTATGTGCAGGGTTCTTTATAGAAACAAAGTGTTTATTTATCACTCCTTTGGGGACAAGCTTCATCATTATAATCACATAGTATTCAATTTCTTTATTTCTCTTTCTTTTTTTCTCTTTCTCCTTTTTTCCTTCCTTTTTCTTCCCTTCCCTTCTCTTTCCTTTCCTCTTCATTTCCTTCTTCCCTTCCCTCTTCCAGGTGACAGATGTATAGTCCATAATTAGACCTGCATATGAAGTCTTCCTAAATCTTTTAGAATAAGTTCTCCTTCAATAAAACCATTAAGAATTCAGGGTTACTTCTATACCATGAAAGCTATTAATAAAGGAAATACATGCCTGTGTACGTAAGTATATACATATAATGTGTATATACATATGATTATTACTACAAAATTATTTATTCCTTCTTAAAATAAAAAATTAAATTGTCATTTGCTTCAAACTTTCAGCTTCAAGAAAAAAAACACTTTAACCTGTAATAAACTATGTTTCTAAACTTACAAACCTATACTTGTAAACCAAGGTCAAACACAATAATTATACCTGTGTAATTATACATTCAACATCAGTGACAGTTGTACCATGTCATGACTATGCTTAAGCATACTTAATTATTGGGAACTTTGATCAGTGCAATAATTAACCACAATTCTGCAGAACTGATGATGAGGCATGTTACCCACTTTCTGACAGAGAGGTGATGGACCCAAAATGCAAAATAAGATGTAGTTTTGGAATTTTGTTTTGCTTGATTATGCAAATTTATTTTAAAAAATCTTATTTGGGTGGGAAGAAAAAAATGCTGGTTTACTAAAATTAATTAAAAATAAATACAATATACTTAATTGCATTAAGGAATTGAGGATTGATTTAATGAATCTGTATGGAAAATCCTTTATTTGAAAAGTACTGTAGCAGAGACAACTTCATTTCTTTCCAAGCCTTAATCACTAATTAGACATTTCCTCAGTCACACTGAGACCTGTTAAAGACTTTAATTTAAAAAGGCCTAGATCTCCCATTGCATTCAGGGCCATCTCCACTCCTCTTGATCTTTATCTTGCCACTGGACCCAGATAGCTCTGGAGGGGAAAGTACCTCCCTGATGGTGGTCCTCTTTGAGAATGAAGCACAAATATCAACAAGAATACAAGATGGTATGCAATCTCATACTGCCTTTCTTATGTGATTAACTTGAGCCTGGAAAATTTGTCGCAGATATATTCTTTTTTTTTTAATATATAAAGCTTTTTATTTACAAAACATATGAGTGATTTTTCAACATTGACCTTTGCAAAAACTTTTTTTTCCCAAGCTTTTCCCCTCCTTCCCCCCAACCCCCACCCCTAGATAATAACAGGTAATCTAACACATGCTAAATAGGATAAATTATATGACATATACAATACATGTATACATATCTATACAGTTATCTTACTGCACAAGAAACATCAGATGTAGAAAGAGAAGAAGAAAAAACAACCTAAGAAGGAAAACAAAATGCATGGAAACATTCACAAAAAGCGTTAAAATGCTGTGTTGTGGTTCACACTCAGTTCCCACAGGCCTCTCTCTGGTTGTATATGACTATCTTCATCGCTGAACAACTGGTCTGAATCACATCATTGTTGAAGAGAACCACGTCCATCAAAATTGATCATCGTATAGTCTTGTTGCTGTGTATAATGTTCTCCTGGTTCTGCTGATTTCACTCAGCATCAGTTCATGCAAGTCTCTCCAGTCCTCTCTGAAATCCTCCTGTTGGTCATTTCTTACAGAACAATAATATTCCATAACATTCATATACCATAATTTATTCAGCCATTCTCCAATTGATGGGCATCCTTTCAATTTCCAGTTTCTTGCCACTACAAAAAGGGCTGCCACAAACATTTTTGCACATGTGGGTCCCTTACCCTCCTTTAAAATCTCTTTGGGATATAGGCCCAGTAGAAACACTGCTGGGTCAAAGGGTATGCACAGTTTGATAACTTTTTGAGCATAGCTCCAAATTGCTCTCCAGAATGGTTGGATCCATTCACAGCTCCACCAACAATGTATCAGTGTCCCAGTTTTCCCACATCCCCTCCAACAGTTATCATTAGTAGATATATTCTTGAAGTAAGGAATTTTTTTTTTTTTGCTTAGGCAATTGAGCTAAGGGCTCAGGGCTACAGAGCTAGGAAGTATTAAGTGTTTAAGACCACATTTGAACTCAGGTCCTCCTGACTTCAGGGCTGATGCTCTAAGGAAAAACTTTTTAACACTTAGAACTTGTCCTGAAATAGAATAAAATGTCTTGGGAATTGTGTGTGTGTGTGTGTGTGTGTGTGTGTGTGTGTGTGTGTGTGCATTTGTAGTTCTTTATTACAAGTCTTCAAACAGGGGTTAAGATGATCATTTCAATCAATTAATCAACAACAAACATTTTTTAAAACACCTACTATAGGAAAGGCACTGTGTTGGGCACCCAGAATGGAAGGACAAAAAAAAGTAATTTCTACCCTCAAAAGGTTTATAATCTAGAGGGGGAAACAGCATATACACAATATATATACATATATATATATACATATGAAATAAATACAGAAGAACTTGAAATCAGTAGAGGCAATCAGGAATGGCCACATGTAGGGAATGCCTCTTGAGTTGAGGCTTTTGAAGGGAATTGAATATTGAAAGAAGCAAAGATGAAGAGGAAACTTTGGTTCAACTTCGGCAAAGGTAAGGATACAGAAATTGGAATGTTGGATATGAGGAACAGCAAATAGAATGTGTAAAGCAGCATGATGTAAAATAAATTTAGAAAAATAGGTAACATAGTCAGACTGGAAAGGGATTTAAATAATAAACAAAAGAAACTGTATTTTATCCCTGATGCAATAGGGAAGCACTAAAGGTTTTTTGTTTTTGCTTTAGTGTTGTTGTGGTTGTTGTTGGTGGTGGTGATTGTGTGTGTGTGTGTGTGTGTGTGTGTGTGTGTGTGTGTGTGGTTTGGAGAGTTAAAAGACTGAATACTGTGAGATTAATTAGAAGAGAATTATTGCCTTAGATCTGATAAATATTATTAAACTTAGAATCTAAACCTCCTGATCTTTTTTATATAAATTTCTATCTAACTGTAATTCACAGACCTACTTTTTTGATTATGCTCTGGTGTCCATTAGAAGGAGAGAGGCTCTGGGTACAGAGACGGAAATGAACCAGACTGAATATATTCATATACTTAACAATAGGCATCATTTTCAGCATACAGTAAATAGGATCACATTATCCATAAAACACAGTAAAGTTACAGTGTCATTCTTGAAAGAAATATGAAACTATTTAACACTGTGGATGAATTTCCAGATATGTACACATCTGGGTAACCACACTGCATGCACTTTAAAAGTAAGACTGTAGATTGACTGGGCATGTTTGCTAGGTCTCTTTCCCCCAGTGGATTATGAATTTTTTATTTCTCAACATATTTCTTTTCAAACAATGTGGCTTGCATTCTTCATCATGAACCAGATATATGCCAAAGAAATACAACTCAAGCAAAAATATACTTATATATCCCAGATTCTAAAGTATGTCTGAGAAATTCTTCCATGCTAAAAATACCCTTTTACTCATATGTGAATATATATGTATATATATGTTTAATATAGAAAAAAGGAAGGAAGAAAAGGAAGGGAGGGGGAGAAATAGAGCTAGAGAGACAAAAGAAAGGTGAAAGACGAAGGGAACAAAGAAGGGAGAAAAGAAGGGAAGGAGAAAATAAGGGAGAGAAGGGTGGGAGGGAGGGAAAGATGATGGAAAGAAGAAAAGGAAAGAGGGAAAGATGAAAGAAAGAACATGGAAAGATAGAAGGAATAAAGGAAGAGAATAATGAAAGAAGGCAAAGAGGGAAGAAGGAAACAAAGGAGGAGGGAGGAAGAAAGATATGAAAAAAGAAAAAAAGAAGAGAGGGAAGAAAGGAGAGACAGAAGGGAAGCAAGCATTTATTAAGTGCCTACTACATACCAGGTATTCTGCTAAACACTTTACAAATACATTCTCATTTCATTCTTACAATAACCTTTAGAAAGTAGGTGATATTATTATTCTCATTTTACAAAAGAAGAAATTGAGGCAATGCTCTATTGACTGTGACATTTAGCTGCTTAGCCAACTACATATAAAAATACATATGGCATAAATGTTCAGCAAATAAATATAAACATATACAAAGCAATTAATAAAGGTAGTTTAACAGTTGGAGTTATTAAATTGAATGTAAGAAATTAACAAAATACAATTTTATGTTGAAAAAGTTCTTAGATCATCTACTTTACCTGCCTACTTAGTTAAAAATTCTTCATAAAAATTCTTCATATTCCCCAATAAAGAACTAAATTTGAATTTACTTAAACTATACCAGGAAAGAGGTATTTATTATGTCGTGAGACTCTCCATTCCAATTATGGACAGATTTTCAAAGAGGTGCAACAAAACCCCTCTCCAACTCAAGGTGGGCTGAAAAAACTGCAAGAAAGGTCCGTCTCACTGGACTGAAAAGGGCGGTCAGCCCACTCAGAGAGACTCTGGGAAAGACTACTTATCCACAGCAGAGGAGCACAGCAGGGGGGCAGCTTCCAGTCCCAGCTCAGAAGCAAACTGGGAAACCAGGAAACCAGGCTGTTTCCTGAGCAGAGCAGGCAAAGCTACCGCCTGCAAACTCAAGGGGGCGCTCTGCTAAAGCTCAGAGCTGCACAGGAAGCTGGGGACAGCGCCCCCTTTATACCAGGAGCAGAGCCCCACCTTAAAAAAAAAAGCAGAAATATTAAAAGAAAAGGAAAGACAATGAGCAAGAAACAGAAAAGATCCTTAACCATAGAAAGCTACCCTATTGACAAGGCAGACCAAAACACAAACCCAGCCCAGCACAGAATGTACACAAAAGAAAATGTGAGATAAATTGGTCTCCCGCCCAGCGGAGCTTCTTGCAAATGCTCATGAAAGACTTTAAAAGGCAAGTAAGAGAGAGAAGGAAAAATGAGAAGGAAAATGCCAGGTGCATGAGAGAGCCAACGGCTTGGAAAAGGAAGGAAAAAAAATTACCTGAAGAAAACAACTCCTTAAACAGCAGAATAAACCAAATGGAAAAGGAGATACAAAAGCCAACTGAAGAAAACCACACATTAAAAACTAGAACAGGGCAAATGGAAGCTAATGGCTTTGTGAGACAGCAAGAATCACTCAAACAAACTAAGAAGAATGAAAAAATGGAAGAAAATGTGAAATACCTCGTTGGCAAAGCAGCAGACCTGGAAAATAGATCCAGAAGAGATTATTCTGAAATTATTAGTCTATGTGAAGGCCATGACCAAAAAAACAAACAAACAAACAAACAAACAAAAACCTGGATAGCATTCTACAGGAGGTCTTTAAGGAAAACTGCCTCAGTATTCTAGAAACAGAGGGAGAAATTCTCATTGAAAAAATCCATCAATCACCTTTGGAAAGAGATAACACAAAGAAAACCCCAAGGAATATTGTTGTGAAACTCCAGAACTATAACATCAAGGAAAAAATACTGCAAGCTGCCAGACAAAAACATTTCAAATATCAGGGTGCAACAATCAGTATTACCTAGGATCTAGCAAAACTACAATAAAGGATTGGAGGGTCAGGAATACCATATTCCAGAAGGTAAAGGACCTGGTTTTATAAACAAGAATTAACTACCCAGCAAGACTTAGCATCATCTTTCAGGGCAGGCAATGGAGCTGCAATGAAGTAAAATACTTTCAATCATTTCTATTGAAAAAACAGAATTAAGAAAATTTAATCTACAAACACAGAAGTCAAGAGAAGCATACAAAGATAAACAGGGGAAAATACATATTTAAAGGTTAAACTGTTTACATCCCTAGATAGGAAAACAGTATCTGTAATTCTTGTGAGCTCTTTCTGCCACTGAAGTAGGTAGAGGGGGGCATCACATGGCCTGAAGGTGTGGTTATGTATGGTCCCTGATGTGATGATATCAAAGAAAAAGACATTAAATGGTGGGAAAAGGTCTGTACTGGAAAAAGAAGAAAGGGGAAGTATTAAGGCAACAACTAGGTCACCTGAAGAGGTGTAAAAAACCTATTACAATCCAGGGAAAGGAGGGAGGGAGGTGAACATTGTCTGAAGCTTGATATCATCAGTTTAGGCTTTAAGAGGAAATATTAATCATTCAGTTGGATATAGAAATTTTACCTGTCCATATAAAGAATTAGGAGGAGAAAGAGGAAAAGAAAAGGGAGGGGCAAGATAGAAGGGAGGGCAAAAACACTAGGGAAAAAGATAAGAGAAGGGGGTAAGGGGTGATAAAAAAAAATAAGGTAGGAGGTAGAGTGAGTTAAAAAAAAATCAATACCAAGAGAAGGGAGAGAAGTGATAGGGAATAAAGTAATGGGTAGGGTGGTTAAAAACACACACACACAACTAAGGACAGAGTGGAAAGAGAGAACAGAAGTATACACAGGGAGAAAATAGAAATGGAGGGCTGGTAATCATAACTGTTAGCGTGAATGGGATGAACTCTCCCATATAATGGAAGCGAGTATTAGGGTGTATTAAAAAATTCTACAAAATGTTGTTTAAAAGAAACACACTTAACACAGACACATACATACAGAGTAAAGGTAAAAGACTAGAACAGAATTTATTATGTTTCAGCTGAAGTAAAAAAAAAGCAAGGGTAGCAATTCTGCTCTCAGATAAAGCAAAAGTAAAAATAGATCTTTTTAAAAGAGATATGGAAGGAAAGCACATCTTGATAAAGGGTACCACAAACAATGAAGTAATAACAATACTAAATGTTGTGTGTACCAAGTGGTAGAATAGGCAAATTCCTAAAAAAGATTTTAAGCCAGTTATAGGAACAAATAGTTAGCAAAACTATTCTAATGGGGGACTTCAGCCTTCCCCTCTCAGAATTAGACAAATCTAAACACAAAATGAACAAGAAATAAACTGGGAAGGTAGGATTCAAGAAATCCTAAAGATAATAGACATCTGGAGATAATTGAATAGGGACAGAAAGGAATACACCTTTTTTCTTGGCACTACATGGTATCTACACAAAAACTGACCATGTATTAGGGCATAAAAATTTCTCAATCAAATGCAGAAATAGGAAATGTTTCCTTTTCAGACCACAATGCAATAAAATCATATTTAATAAAGGGCCAGGAAAAGATAAACTAAAAACCAATTGTAAATTAAATAATCTAATTCTAAAGAATGAGTGAGTCAGACAACAAATCACACAAACAATCTGTACTTTTATCCAAGAGAATGACAATGAGACAATATACCAAAACCTATGCAGTTCTTAGGGGAAATTTTATATCTCTAAATAACTACATGAAGAAAATATGAAAAAGAGGAGCTCAATGAATTAGGTGTGCAACTAAAAAAGCTAGGGAAAAAACAAATTAAGGACCCCCAATTAAATACCAAATTAGAAATTCTGAAATTCAAAGGAGAGATTAATACAATAGAAACTAAGAAAAGCATTGAACTAATAAATAAAATTAATAGTTTTATTAAAAAAACAATAAAATAGATAAACCTTTGGTCAATTTGATCAGAAAAAGGAAAGAAAAAAACAAATTACCAGCATCAAAAATGAGAAGGGTGAATTTACCAACAATGAAAAATAAATGAAAGCAATAATTAGGAGCTATTTTGCCCAACTGTATGGCATCAAGTCTAAAAATCTAACTGAAATGGATGAATATTTACAAAACTATAAATTGCCCAGGTTAACAGAAGAGGAAATCAATTATATAGTCTCATTTTAGAAAAAGAAATTGAACAAGTCATTAATGAACTCTCTAAGAAAAAAATCTCTAGTCAGGAGGATTCATAAGTGAATTCTACCAAACATTTAAAGAATAATTAATTCCAATATTATGTAAAGTATTTGGAAAAATAGGTAAAGAAGGAATACTGCCAAATTTCTTCTATGACACAAATATGGCACTGATAGCTAAACCAGAAGAGCCAAACCAGAGAAAGAAAATTACAGAACAATCTCCCTAATGAATATTGATGCAAAAATTTTAAATAAAATATTAGCAAAGAAATTACAGCAATTTATCAGTAGGATAATACATTATGAGCAAGTGAGATTTATATCAAGAATGCAAGACTGGTTCAATATTAGGAAAACTATTACCATAATTGACCATAACAAAACCAACAGAAATCACATAATAATATCAATAGATGTAGAAGAAGCTTTTGACAAAATGCAGCACCCCATTCTTATTAAAAACACTAGAAAACATAGGGGTAAAGGGAGGTTTCCTTAAAATAATAAGCAGTATCTATCTAAAACTTATATCAAGCATTATTTGTAATGGAGAGAATCTGGACGCATTCCCAATAAGATTAGGGGTGACACTAGGATGTCCATTATCACCACAATTATTCAATATTGTTGAATTGAAATGTTGGCTTTAGCAATAAGAAAAGAAAAATAAATTAAAGGAATTAGAATAGGCAATGAGAAAATAAAGCTATCACTGTGCAGATGATAGTGAATCCTAGAAAATCATGCAAAAACCTATTGGAAACAATTCACAGTTTTAGCAAAGTTGCAGGATAGAAAATAACCCCCCACAAATCACCAGCATTTCTTTATATTACTGACAAAGCCCATCAGCAAGAGATAGAAAGAGAAATTCCACTTAAAATTACTGCAGACAAAATAAAATACTTTGCAATTGGGTTTCAAATTAAAACAACTCTGAGGTACCACCTCACACCTCTCAGATTGACTAAGATGATAGGAAAAGATAATGGTAAATATTGGAGGGATGTAGGTAGGAAAACTGGGACACATTGTTAGTGGAGTTGTAAAATGATCCAGCCATTCTGAAGATCAATTTGGGGATACTTGTCCTACCTGCCAAGACAAACCCAGGAATTATATGAACACAATTACAAAACACTTCTCACACAAATAAAGCCAGATCTAAACAATCAGAAAAATATCAATTGCTCAGGGGTAGGCTAAGCTAATATAATAAAAATGACAATTCTGCCTAAATTGGTCTGCTTGTTCAGTGCCATACCAATCAAACTGCCAAAACATTATTTTAATAGATCTAGAAAAAATAATAATAACAAAATTCATTTGGAAGAACAAAAGGTCAAAAATATCAAGGGAATTAGTGAAAAAAAAATACAAAAGATGGTGGTTTAGCAGTACTAAATCTAAAACTATTATAAAGCAGCAGTCATCAAAACCAAAGGCATCGTTGGAGTTGTGAAATGATCCAACCATTCTGGAGAGCAATTTATAGCCCAAAGGACTATAAAACTGTGCATACCCCTTTGATCCATTACTGGATGATTTCCCAAAGAAATCATAAAAGGGAGAAGGACCCACACACGCAAAAATGTTTGTGGCAGCATTTTTTTGTGGTAGCAAAGTATTGGAAAATGAGTAGATGTCCATTAATTGGGAAATGGCTGAACAATTTGTGGTATATTTTCTATAAAAAAATGATGAACAAGCTGATTTTAGAAAAGCCTGGAAAGATTTATACAAACTGATGCTGAGCGAAACAAGCAGAACCAGAAATACATTGTACACAATAATAGCAAGAATGTCTGATGATCAACTATGAAAGACTTGGTTCTTCTCAGCTGTTCAGTGATCCAAAGGAATCCCAATAGACTGTGGACAGAAAATGCCATCTGCATCCAGAAAAAGAACTAAGGAGACTGAATATAAGTCAGCACATCCTATGTTCACTTCTTTTTTTCTGTTTTTTTTATCTCCTCCATGATTTTTACCTTTTCTTCTAATTTTCCTCTCCCAACATGATTCATTAAGCAATGTGTATTAAAAATAAATAAACCTAGTAGGGAAAAAAGGAAATTCCTCCCAACCAATCATTTGGTTCCTACTCTTCAATTTCTGAGAGAGTTGCACTGAAAGGTTGTACATAATTTACCTGGAAGCCAGTTCTTTATGACTCTAAGGCAAGTTCTTTCTCTATCACATGTACTGCTTCTCTATACCTCCATTAATATACCTTAGCTTGTCCCATTCTGTAGAAAAGGAAAACAATTTTTTTGGTAAAATATTCCCTGGGTATTTGGGTTGTATAAGATTTAAACTCTCTTTCAAGTGTTTTGATGTTAGTACTAGTTAATAGTTTGCTTGAATATTGAGCTAATTTAGAGGTTAGCAACCTTTCCTTACAGATCTCACTAAATCTTCATTTCTTGCCCCTTTAGCAAGTGGGTGGTGTGGTGGGGAAATGCAGCTTTCCACAGGTCACTCTTCCCAAGGAGCAGGGCTCATTGTGATTCATTAGCAGAAATCAAATTATAGGCACCCTGGGGAATTGATTACTCTTCAAAATCCTAAGATCTTGCCTTTAGAATTAGAGGACTGAATATTCTGTAATGGGAAGAGAAATGGCAAGGTGGGGAGGATCTTGTTTTAGAACTATGTCCCCCCTATCTTTTTTTAGATATGTTCAGATCCTTGACCTAGCCTGACTATAACCTTTCCCATTAGCAAGGCCTTTCCCCATTGCTAACTCTAATTTTTCTTGCCATAATTTATGAACATTTTTAGTCTATTTCCTATTACTCTGTCCTCATTAAGGATGGAGAACAGCTGGTCAACACTCTCCATGCAATACCATGATGTATACTAGAGAATGGCTATTAAGTCACTCTTTCAATTTTTCTTCTTCATGCTAAATAATAGAACATAACTTTATTTTTATACATGCCTTGGCTAAAGGGAATTTCCTGCCTATCTCACATGGGTGTTGACAGGCTTCATCAATTAATGTACATAAAATGCTTGAAGCTCTATACAAGAAAGATCCTATATATTAAAACGAAACCTCACTGTGAGGATCATGGAGAGGAAGCCAATGTTTTATTTCAGCAATTTTTGAGATGTCATTTATTGAAAAATTGGAGAGTAATTATTTTTAGAAGATTCTTTTAACAACAACTACAGCAAACATATTACACATAGTTAATAATACTATATTTTATACAGATTGTCCCAAAAGCCTTAATGCCATTTAATCTACTAAAGAATAGAAACAAATAGATTAAAGAATAGATTAAAATGGCACTATGGGGATATTCTAAGTAATATACAGTGTTATTGATTAATATTTATAATTATAATGCATATTATAATTATAAATATAATAAATACAATAGTTCATTCTGGTTTTCATATTTCACATATGTTAACTGATATGATAACACCAACAACTCTGTGAGGTGGGTGTTCTTATTATTTTACAGATGAGGAAACAGATGCTGAGAAAAATTAAATGTCTTGTCCAGGGTCAGACGCATAGCTAGGAAGTATTTGAGGCAGGATTTGAACTCAGATCTTCTTGACTGTTAAATCTAGTGCTCTATTATACCATCCAAGAAAAGAAAAGTTGCTCTTGCTACCTCAATTAAGCATAAGATTTCAAGTAACTAATTATATGTATATTTTCAACTTTTTTGGAGGGGAGACAATCGGGGTTAAGTGACTAGCCTATGTCACACAGCTAGGAATTATTAAATGTCTGAAGCAGGATTTGAATTTAGGTTCTCGACTCCAGGGTCAGTACTCTATCTGCTGTACCATTTGGCTGCCATATTTTCCATTTCTTTAAGGATACTGAAGTAGAATTGGTGGATTAAATAGGAGTGAAAGTAAAAAACAAAGCTTCTAGTTCTGGCAGCTCCATCTCATCTTGGGCAACTCTGGTACATACTGGCATTGATAAGTAAGTATATTATGTATATATGCACATGTCTATGTGTAATATATACCCACATACATATATACATATATATATGAGTATAAAGATGGATGGATTATATCTATTTGCAGTACTGCACCCTATTTAGTCTTGCAACTTCATAGAAAATCTATATTGCCTCCTAAACTCTTTCAAAAGACATCCAGCTTTTTCTTTTCATGCACATTGCAGCCTCATTTCCCCAGTCATACAAGGAATGTTACCTCAGATATACCAAATCGGAAACATGTGCTTCAGGGCTAATGGTACTGCTGCTCTCTATAAGGTCAACTCCAAAGACTCAGTATAAAGACTCAGCTAATTTAAAATGAAATAGAAGCAGCTGTTGTGAAGAATGCAATATGTGTGCATGTATATACATACACACATTTATAAACTTTCATTTAAAGTTGTATAGTATTTCTCTTATTAATTTTAATAGCTTGATTCCAAGGAAAGTATTTATTGAACAAATCAAAGAAAGTCAAGTTTTTCAAGTACTCTGTGGTCAGATGAAAACAGATAATGCATGACATCATGGAGACAATGTGGGTCTTTTCTTCTTAAGAAGGTAGCCGCCCAAATGATTTTTTGGCAATAATGGTCACTCATACATTCAGCCCAAAAGAAATAACTCGAAGGGTGTTGGGTTTCAAATCCTAAGACTGAAAATATATCACATTCACTTCTGACAAAATGATGCCCTGCGTTTTCTATTGAGGCTGAACAAATTCTTTCCTATTATGCCTTGTTCAGAATTTAATTGCATGTTAAGATGAGATGGGATGGGATCCTAGCACATTATTTAGACAGTACATCAAAACAGATCATGTGCTCTCTGGGAGACCTCTATCAGAACTGATGGGAACTGACATTTGCTTGGCTTTCAATTAAGTTTTGTCTCTTTTTTTTTCTTTTCTTTTCTTTTTTTGCCACTTTCTATGTATTCTTCTTTTCTAAGTCCCCATCACTGCAACTGATCAGCACCACTTCTAAATCTAGATATTGATCATTTAAAAATGTTTAGAGTAAGGTGGTAGGAATATTTTGATTTTACAATTATGAATTGATCATGTTGAGGTAATTGAGTTTGGGTTTTTTCCTCATAATATTCTCAGAGAAGCATGGTATGATCTACCTATTCTCCACTGTACATTATATATGGCAATGATACTTTCTTGCCTCTGTCTTATTCTGTTCCATCTGTTCTAGGTTGTGAATTCTTGGAGAGCTAGAGTGGAATTACCTTAAAGAAACAGACTTGGAAGTTTTATATGATGCCAACAAGTTAGGCATCTTTGGAAGGATTGGCAGGCTATTCTTTCTTCCTCCTCGTGCCTCTTCAGGATTTCAATTTAATTTAACAATTCAGTGGGGCAAATATTTTTTGAACACGTACTACATGCCTTGTTGAAATACAGGATGAAGCTATTAAAGCTTAAGATCCCACAAAGATTTTCAGGACAACCTGTACAAATTTCCTTTCTGGCATAGTTCTATTTTTTCATCTTCTCCTATAAAAAGTGTGATTCACTAAGGGGTTTGTTCTAAAACATGAAATACAGTCTCCAATGGACAGGAGATGGCAGTGTGTCCCCTTCCAGGATATATGCCAGAGATAGCTAAAGCATGTCACTAGAATAATGATGGATGAATAAACAGTTCCCTGGGAAATGTTGAGGTATATATAGAGAGGTTTATTTATTAATGGAGTATACTATATGGCATCTCGGTGGCATGAGAGATTTAATATACTTATTCAAGGTTCTAATTTATACATGTGGTTAATTTACTTTTTTTTAATAGAGGCTTAGTACCAAATTATTTCCCAATATTTAGCTTGAAGAAGGGCTTAAGGGTATAGCTAATTGTCCTCTCATCTATCCCTTGTAAAAGAGAAATAGATATTGCCATATCCACCTTAATCTCTAACTCATATGAACTAAACACAAGTATTTCTGAATATATATTTTGGCCTATTCCTTTTTCAGAGGATCATAGGTTTAGAACTGGAAAGAGATCAGACGTTAGCTGGTTCAACTTCCTCATTATACAAATGAGGAAACTGAGGTCCAGAGATATTAAATCATTTGTCACATAGGTAAATGGTCAGATTCTGAACCAGATCATAGGACTCTAAATTCAAAGCTTCTTCTCTTTCCTTAAAATCATAGTTACCAACCTCCTACAAATTTTCTAGCCAAATATTTGTATTCACCCAATAAGTTGCAACTGAAGAATTTTTTTAATTAAAAAAAAACAACCTTAAATAAAAGTTTTGCTGATGCTTAAAAAAGCTATATTATTTCCAAATATACAACCCCCTCTAATTGAATTCTCTTTTAATAAAAGAAAACAGTTTAGTAAAATGAATGGGCACGGCAGCAAATATACAACATTCTGCATCCATAGACTGCCCCACCACTTCCCACCTACTGCCTGCACCCATTGCCTACCTCAGGAGTAAGAAAAAGGAAGTATGTTTTATGTGTTCTCTGAAATCAAGTTGGGTCATTGTTTTTAATGAGTCTGGCTACCTTTCAGTATTATTTTAATTGTTATTTTTGTAACCATTGTGCAAATAAATTTTCTGGTTTTGCTTTCTTTCCTCTTCATAAATTCATATAAGTCTTAGTGTATTTCTCTGGATTCCTCATATTGGCCATTTTTAAGGCACAATAATATTTCAATACATTACTATGTCATAATATGTTTAGCCATTCTAGAATGAATTGATATACACTGTGTATCCAATTTTTCTTCCCTAATAAGTGCCCCTGCAAATTATCTATCTATCTATCTATTTCTACGTCTTTTTCTTTCTGCCTCCTTAGATATATCCTGATGAATGGTATTTTTGGGAACAACATGGGTTTGAGCCAAATTTTTTTAGAAAAATGACATCTATCATTATGGAAATTAATATTTAAAATGTTTTTCTCAAATATTTTATATTTACAAATCCATCAAAACACAAAAGTCAAAACATTAGTGTTATTTTGAAATTAATAAGTTTAAATGAAGACCTATACATATTATTATTATTATATATTTTTTTGCTAAGGCAATTGGGGTTAAGTGATTTGTCCAAGGTCACACAGCCAAGAAGTGTTAAGTATCAGGCCACATTTGAACTCAGGCCCTCCTGACTTTAGGGCTGGTACTTTATCCCCTTCATCAACTAACTGCCCCCTGCATATTATTTTTTAAAAATCTTCTGCTCCTCTCCCTCCCTGTTTTGATAGTTTTCTGTACAAAGTGCAATGAATAGAACTAGGAGAATAATTTATATGGTGACAATAATATTGTAAAGACAAACAACTTAGAAAGATTTAGGAATTCTAATGTGTATGATGGACCCAATCACAGTTGCAGAGAACTCATGATGAAACATATACCTATCTCTAGAGAGAGAAGTGATAGATTCAACATGGAGGTATTATACCTATGCCTATAGACATAAAATATCTATCTGTCTATCTATCCTTTGTATTTTATTTCATACATTTAAAAATGTTATTGTGAGAAGGATTTCATAGACTTATTAGACAAAGGGGACCCCCCCAAAAAGAACTTCTGGATTAGATAATTTGTAAGGTCCCTTTAAATCTATGATCCTATGAGTACAAGATTACTTAGCCAAGCAGAAATAAAGAGTAACTGAAAATGTGTGAAAAGCGGCCATATATATTTCCCTATGTAAATTTTGTTTTTGTTTCTCTCCTTTTTTATTCCTACTGGTATCAAAGAAGAAAAAAAATTAGATGAAGGCATGTACCAATGTTTATTCATATTTGTATCTAATCCACTGGCTAGTGTGGTGCATACCTAGTAATTACTTAATGAATATTTTTAAAATGACAAAAGTATGCTTACAGTGCATTCAAATGAGTAGAAGTCACCACCAGATGGTGTTGAAGGATGTCTAACCAAAGTTTTCTCTTTTGGCTTTTTTTTTTTAGTGAAGTATATGCCATAGGAATTAAAAACAAACCACAATTCAGGTATCTTTCTATGAAAAAATAAATGGTTATTTTAAATAAATCATTTTTTCAGTACTTTGATGAATTTTTGATCTTGATTCTTCCCTCCCCTTCTATATTTACCCCAAGTTGCCAGTACTCTATTCCTCTCAAAATTTCTTTGTATTTCTTTGGATATACTTGGTATTCACTTTCTTGTGCGCATGTTTTATATATCTTCAGTAAAATGCTTCTTGAAGTCAGGGATGCTCTCAATATAAAAATTGCACAGGTGTTGAAGCATTGTGATCTATAATACTGAAACAAATACCCATATCAATGAAAATCAATCACTCAACAACTAATTATTAAGTTCCAAATAGGCTAGGGACAAAAAAATGGAATAATTAGGTACAAAATTATTGTTACAGATTATTATGCTAGGTACAAAAAATGGAGCAATCCCTGTTCATAATGAGTTTGCATTCTAGTGGAGTAGACAAGTACCAATAAAAATATATAGCACTGAGGTAAAATGAATAAAAACAAATCTATATGAAGCTGTTAATATTAATACAAAGTAGTTTGAATGAGAGGGCACTGGCAGCTGGAGGGCATCAGGGAAATTTTCATGAAGAAGATAGTCTCTGAGTTGAGTCTTGAAGAGAAGGACTCTATAAGAGAGGGAGTGAATTTCAAGCATTAAGCATCTTCTATTTGTCAATCACTCTGCTAGTCTCTGGGCATATAAAGGTAATAATGAGAACATTTCTGACTTCAAGGAATTTACATTCTACTGGGAATGTATGCAATAAGTGTACAAGAAAGTGAATGAAAAACAAAAGTAATTTTGAGACGAATAGAGTACTGATAAGTTGAGGGGGAGTACTGTGGAGTACTAAAAGAAATGATGATTTCTTTAAAATAACCATTTATTTTTTAAAAGAAAGTTATTGAATTGTGATTTACTTTAAATTTCTATTGTATAGACCTTGCTAAAAAAGTCGAAAGAAAAACACAGATAATGTTAATATGTGTTTTTATTTTTCAGTTCATATTCAGCCTGCAGGGTTCATTATGCATGATGTGATAGTACCTATTTCTGTCTGAGTTTGATTTCAGCTACTGGTCAAGTACGTTAGCAGGTTAAGTAACTTCCAGGTTGAGTAACTACACAACAAAAGATGTGTCAGAAATGGGACTTTAACTCAGGATTTCCTAATGTTATTTACCTATTATCTTTCTTGTTTTCCCTCTATGAAAGACCCCCTCACCCTTCTCAATCAATCATTCTCCCAGGAAATATTTTTTATACTACTTTTTGTACTTGACTTTTACCTGTCATGCCCCCTATATAACTATGAGAGAACTCATATAAGGAACAAAATCTTACACACATCCCTTCACTTAATACACTTTGAATGTGTTTTTCTCAAAAAGACACACTCTCCATCTTGTCAGACTTAATCTGCCTGCTCACACAAGTGAGCAAAGAAAAAGCTTTTTCCCTTCATGTTGGGAGTTCTTAAGTTTTTCATGAGGCTCTGATAAATTACTTCTCTGTTCCCATTGCTTTCTACCAACTAATTTCTTATTTGCATTAATTCTTTGCCTCTCTCATTGGGATGTAGATCCTGGAGTATAGTATGGTAGAGTGGGAAAGATATCAAAATTTGAAGTCAAAGCTTCAGGGTACAAATCTTGGCTCTGTAACATTACCTGTGAGACCTTGGAGCACATCACTCAAAGCTAGTGAGCCTAATTTCCTTTTCTGCAAAATGAATGGGTTGGATTAAATGGTTTCTAAATCTAGATGCCTTCCCCTCTAAATCTATGATCCTGTCATTGTATCTCCAGGGACTACAACAGTGCCTTAGCTAAAGGTGCTCTATCATGTGCTTAAATGAAACTTCACAGTATATCCAAGATTTTGATCTTGGATATCCAGTGGGCACAGCTACATCCTCCACAAGGTTTTAGCAGTGTTATTTATAAGTGACCAAGATGACCACATTACTATTGCCTTTCATTTCCTGTGTCTGATGTCTTTTGGATGTTGTTTTTGTCTGTCCTTTGTGCTCAGAGAGGACCAAAATGACATCATGATATTGAGATCAACATACAGTATACATTGGATGTAATTAGACAACCAATCACTGTAGATCTGCTTTTGCTATCCAGATATTTGTGTTCTCTCTGAATTTTATTCTATTTGTCTTTTTAATTTCCATGGTAAAGCATAGGTCTTCTTTTTTTCATTCTTTTTAAAAATATTTATTTAAAACTAAATGGAAAATAAGAAGAGACAAAATAGAACAAGACAGAAAACAAAAATTAAAAAAACCAAAATAAATATTGTCATGTGCCCAGCAGAATATTGGGGAGGATTCAAAATATATAACAATAAATTTCTACTTCAAGAAAGCAGATATAATAATAGAAGAGATTATAATCATGACTGTTCATCTTTGCTTCCTTGTATGTTAATCTTTTGTTTTCTGCTATAAACCTTTTCACTTTATTATTTTTTCACTCTTTGATCTCTCATCTCCCCCAAGCAGGCTACAGTTAAGCATGGATACACACACACACACACACACACACACACACACACACACAAAACCACTCACTCCACCCACACACGTGTATATACACACAAATATACATATATCCACCCAAACATATGTCTACATGCATACATAAACACACATACATATTTATACATATGTAGACATGAATCTAAAACAATAATAATATGGCTGACACATAATGTAGATTTGTCTTTTGATTGAATTGAAAAGTTTGGTTTTGTTTGAGATCAATGGTTACTTGCCCTACTTTCTTTTTCCAATAAATTCTACTCCTTATCCTTGTTATAGTGTTTGTATATGTATTTTATTTGCTATCCCTGCTAACTCTTTTACTTTAGTTCTACTCCTTAGCTTGCCTTGCTATTACTTAATCTTATCTCCCCCGTGGATCCCTTCCTTATCTTCTCGTTCTATTCTTTCCCTCCATCTTTATCCCTTTTCTATTAATCTACACATCTTGTCTCACTATCATAAATCTACTCACTGTCATAAATCTACACACTCTTCTATATCACATCTTATTTTATTCCTTCCCCCTTATTTATTTATAGATTTTGGAAAGTTGAAATACCTCTCTTGCTATGTGCACATACATATGTATATATGTATGTATGTCTCTCTCTCTCTCTATATATATATATAGTTCCCTATTAAACCCATTCCTGATGTGAGTAGATTTTCAGAACTACCAACTCTATTCCCCTGTCTGCTGTCTCATTGTTGGTTCTTTTTCTGCACCTCATAATTACTATTTTTACCTTTTCCTAGTCAGTTTTGCTTTTTTAGATTCAGCCTCATACTCAGCTTTGCACCAATCTTTCTTTTGTATTACCCAATTAATGATGTCAATCTTAAACATATGGTTTACATTTCCATGTAAAAAACATTAACAATTTGCCCTTGTTGAATCCCTTGAAATTAATCTTTGATGTTGGCTCTAATATGCCATATTTCTGTTGAGTTTTGGTTTGGTTGAGACGAAGTCCTAAAAATTTGCAATTTTGTTCAATGTTCATTTTATTTCATTCAGTGTTACAGTTAGTTTTGCTGTGAATGGGAGAAAGTAAGTAAAGTCTCCTTATAAGGAAGTGGCTTTGCCCTAATTATGACTTTAGTCTTAGCAATAACAAGTTAAGCTACAGCTAAAAAGCTGCAGATTTTTGATTGTCTTGACCCTTCCTAATTAGCATTTACATACTTCTTTTAAAGGCAATTTTGTTTGTTTCTAGAATAGATTTCTGTGTTTGGAGTACAACTGGACTCCCTCAGATAATAAAAGAAAAGGTTAAGGTGAGGGGGGGTTCCTCTTCTATTTAATCTTGTGTTTTGTGCTTTGCACTTCTTTATGACAAATACCTTGTCAGATGGGAGTTGTCCTTTCTCAGGAGATGATTGTAATAAATCCCTTTTTGCTTTTCTTACTCTGAAAGTCTCTGATTGTTTCTGTGATTGCTACTGTCCCACACTTAGAGGCTTGTTCCAGGGATATTTCTTGTTTGTGATAAGCCTCTCCCTTACTAAAGCTTTGGGCAGGAGCCCTCTGAAGAGTTCTCTGGTGGTCCTTGGACTTGGCTCAGAACTCCTGCTCTAATTGGGTAAACTTCCAAAGAGAAATACTCGGAGAAAGCAAATAATAATAATAATAGATTTTTAAAAAATGGAAGTGGATTAGCAAAGATAGAAGATTAATCAGCCCAGGATATAAGCCAGCTGAGAGAAGTTTGAAATCAGTCAGGTAAGTTATGCACATCCCAGGTGAGTGAGAAAACTGGTGAAGGGGAGAGGGAGAATTTAAGTGGTTAGATCTGTAAGAGAACTGTCCCTCTGCCAAGAACTAGTGAACCCCTGGGTGGCTGGGATTGGGAATGGAAGAATTTAGGCAATTAAAGCTCTCATTTCCTTTTGATATTGGAAAAACTCTAAGTGGTTCAACTCCATAAGGATTCTCCTATTTTCCTTTGGTAAGTTCAGGTGAGTCCTCCATTAAACAGGACAAGAAACTGTGAATTATGGGAAAGGAACAATCTAAAGTAGCTGGCTCTAAGAAACTATTTAGTATTCCAGAAGATAGTCCTTTAGGAAATATGCTTAAGAATTGGGATAAAGTACTAAACTAAATAGGGAAGGACAAAAAGAAAATGATTAAATACTGTTGTTTTTGTCTGGATAGGCTCATCACTTGGAGGAAATGTTTTTTGGCCAAAGTCTAGATCCTCCAAGATCTGGGTGTGCCAAAAATGAATCTGTATGTAAATTCAAAGGAGCCAGTTAATTCAGGGGAGAGTGAATATGCAGCCTTGTGGTTGCTGACTGTAGGACAATCTGTTTTGAAGGAGGAAGAGTAGCCAGAGAAACTCTATCTTTGGGGCCCCCTCTCAGCACTGCCTCTTCCCTCTGCCCCCCAGTCAGGCACTGCTCCTATGGCTACAGCTCTGGAACTCCCTTGCTTGAGGAAGGGACCTCAGTTGATTTAAAAACATTAACTATTTCCTCTCCTCCTAGCCCTCGTCAGAGGAAACTTAAGCAAATATTAAAAGACCAAGAAAACTTTCTGCACCACACAAAGACTAGCTTGTTCCCACTTAGAGAGGTCCTACCCACCCAGGGAGGAATCGGGTTTGTAAATGTTGTCCTGAGTAGCATGGAGGTGAGAACTTCTAAAAAGAAATGAAGGCCCTTTTAGAAGATCCATCTGGGTTAGCAGGACAGTTTGACCAATTCCTTGGTCCTAATATTTACAATTGATGTCAATTTTAGGGATCCTCTTCACTGAAGAAGAGTAGGGGCAGATTAGGAGAGCTGCAATGCAGACCTGGAATAATGCTCATCTGGTTGCCCAGGGTGGCCCTAGGGGAGAACTAAAATTCCCCTTCGGGATCCCAATTGGATCATAATAAGGACCTAAGACAGATAATTGTTCAAGGTATTAGAAATTCAGTCCCTCAAAATCAAAATATGAATAAGGTAACAGAAATTAAGCAAAAAGGGAAGAGACATCCCCTCAGCCTTTTAAAATAGACTACTGGAAGAGGAGCCTGACAATGATAAATGGGAGGTCTCAGAATAAAGGAGTTCAACAATTAAAGGAGGCTTTAATGTTTCTTCCTATGCTAGCTCTCCCCTCTCTAGGAAAACCCTTTCATTTATTTGTTAATGTGGATCAGGAAACGGCTTTGGCACAAAAGAGAAGGGGGCAAAAGAGACCCATGGCCTTCCTCTCCAGAGGATTGGAGATGGCCTATTTGTATTCAAGGTGTTGAAACTACAGTTATTTTAGTGGAGGAAAGCAGAAAACTCACTTTTGGATGTAACCTCATAGTCAGTGCTCCCCACCAAGTTAGGTCCATACTAAATCAGAGGGCCGGGAAATGGCTCACCAACTCCAGAATTCTGAAATAGGAGGCCATACTGTAGAAAAAAAGATGATTTGACATTAGCCCAGGATCATCATTTGAATTCTACCTCTTCTAACTGCTACTGCTAATCAGGAAGGACCAAGACAAGAACATTGTTGTTTAGAAATGACTGATTTTTTTCAAACAAAAGCATGGAAAAATCTGCAAGAATCTCCAATTCCAGGGATTAGTAATTTGTTCATAGATGGGTATTCCTGAGTGATGGAAGGGAAAAAGAGGAATGGGTGTACTATAATTGATGGAGATAGGAGTACAACAGTTGAAGCTGGGAGATTGATTAAAACCTGGTTTGCCCAGACCTGTGAACTTTATGCACTCAATCAAGCCCTGAAGTTGGAAAAGGAAAGAAAGAAGGGAATATTTATTCTGATTCTAAGTAGGCTTGGGAGGGTGCATGTATTTGGAAAAATTTGGGAAGAAAGAAGTATGATCAACAGTAAGGGTAAGGAATGAGCCCACACTACGTTGTTACTACAAATATTGAAAAACCTCTTACTGCCTAAGACCATTGTCATTGTACATGTGAATGGGCATTAACCTGGTCAGCCCTTTGAAGCTAGAGGAAACAGTCCTGCAGATGAGGAAGCAAGAAGGGCAGGGAATGAGGAACCTGAATGGGCTGATCCCTGATTCCCTCCTTTCCTGAGTCTAGCTGCTCCACCTTTGTCAAAAGAAAAGAAATGATGAGCCGGAGTGTTGGGAGCCCAGCAGGACTGTAATGGTAAGTGGTACCTGCCTGAAGGCTGGGAAGTGCTGAATAAGGGAAGTATGAGACATTTTACAAGAGCTTCACCAGGGCAGCCATTGGGATCCCAAACATGTGCCATGCAGTCTTGACCAGGTTGGTATCTCCTGGCCCATATCACCAGGCACCCAGCAGGAGGAAGGCCCCCTTGGGAATTATATCTTTTCAGAGCATACAAATGGACTTTACTGAGTAGCCTTTGGTAGGTTACCTCAGATACCTGCTTGTCATATTAGACCATCTGACCTCATGGGTAAAGGGATCTTCCTGGTGACCCAAGCTACTGCTTGGGTCATTGGTAAGATTTGGTTGGAACAAATTATTCTCAGATATGGGATGGTGGAGAGAATAGACTTGGACCAGGGGACTCATTTTACTTGTAAGGTTCTCCAGTCCCTGGCAAAGACCTTGGATATTACCTGGGGTTTCATACTCGTGGCACCCTCCTTCCTTGGGTAAGGTGGAAAGAATGAACCGGGAGATCAAGAGACAATTTACTAAATTAGCATTAGAATTAACTAGTGCATGCTAAAATTATGAACTTGTTTATTCTAGTATAAGGATTTAGAAATATGTTTGTATTTATATAGAAGTATTGTTACTAAAAATTTAAATCTGTATTTGATTT
The DNA here is from genome assembly GCA_023553655.1 of Myrmecobius fasciatus. Classification (NCBI taxonomy): domain Eukaryota; kingdom Metazoa; phylum Chordata; class Mammalia; order Dasyuromorphia; family Myrmecobiidae; genus Myrmecobius; species Myrmecobius fasciatus. Next base: position 490,135 of record JAJPUD010001065.1, read on the forward strand.
GATTTTAAGTTAAAAATTTTGATTCTCTGATAACTTACCTAAAGAGGTCACATGTTTGTATCTCCTAATTAGATGAAATATATTTGAGCTACTATGTTGCTTTCTAAATTGTATATTGGGTAATTTATAAAAATTGAATGAGCTTTGCTTTAACATTTTGTCAGCCCAGCTGGATTTGTGGTATAAATTTTGTGAAATTTAGTCTAAAATTATTTAGATATTACTTACATTCTGAATCTTAAGGTTTGTTTTGCTTTATCCCTTTAACAAAAAAGAACATTTGGCATATAGAGATGTGTGTAATTGTAAAACAAATTGTATCTGAAAGGTGTGTAATAGGTCTAAAGATAAATATGAAGATGTTGAGGAGGTGTCCCTCTGGAGGGAGGGAGCCTGGCTCCAAAATAACATCAGTGGGGAAACTGAGATATAAGTGGGGATAAGTAGAAACTTTCTCCTAGACTCTGCTGCTTTAGGAGGGTTAGCAAAATAACATTGGAACAAATTGTACCTAAGTATGAATTGGTAGAGAAAGGAACATATTTTACTTCTAAGATTTTATAAGAAATAATGGGGAGGGATTGCAAATTGTCCCCATCAGAGAAAGTGGAAAAAATGAATTAGATTCTTAAGAAATGGAAATTGTCTTGGACTAAATGTTTGCCTATTGCTTTGTTAAAGAAATAGAACTGTTCCCAGAAGTGACCTGAGACTTTCCCCATATAAGATTGATTTATTTTATTTGGGAAGAGAAGGGGAAAGACCTTCTTTTGAAACAAAAGATAAGTTTTAAAGGAATTATATACTGGCAGTGTCCTCACAGACAACATTTTTGGAGTTTGTAGGAGAGTGGGTGCTTACTAAGTCCTGGAAGAAGCAGAATGGAAGGACCTTACCATATGCTACAGATGACTGAGAGTCATGCAGTCTGGAGGCTGAGAACATTAGGCTTAAAGGAGTTATGGAGGAACCTCAAGAATGAATTGTTAAGGACAACTTATAACCTTTAAACCTGACTTGGAATTAGGAATGTTTTAGTGGGAAGGTAGATTAATTGTGCTTAGAGTTTTTTTTAAACTATCTTGATGTTTTAACTGTTATTTATATTTCCAGAAAAGTTTATAAAGACTCCTCAATTGGAGAAAGTTGAATTAACATTTTTTAGGATGAAGAAATTAAAACTCATACTTAATTTTTTTGAGTTTTAATTTGTTGTATTGAGTCATTTTAAAGCTGTTCCCATTGTTTAGGGAGATTCTGAGAACAGTGGTGTCTTTGTCCCTTTGAACATGATAAATATCTGAACATGTTTTGATATAGATTGGTTATTGAGCATCTTAAAGTAAAATGATTTATGTAATGTTGAATTTAAAATCCATCTAGTTAGATATGAAGATAAGCTGTGAACTTTCTAGGATGAATCTCTTAGTATTATCAATATAAGATTATAGACAATACTTATTTAGGATATGTGATTCTTGAGAGCTAAAGTCACCTGAAGCTTTGATTAATGAGCCTTGCTATTTGAGATAAAATCTCTTGGGATTGGAGTTTTGAATTCAGGGATGATTGTTCAATGATCATCAATTTAGTAATACACTATCTGAAAGGAATATGAAACAAGCTACTCAGAGGAATGTGATCCTGAATTGTTACAGTTGAAGGTTAGTACCTGGGCAAGAGTTGGGAGGACAACTTTGACCTCTACTCAAGGTGAGATTCTTTTGACTCAGTTTCCCAGTTCTTTGAATAAGAGCCCACTTGATTATTCCTGAGTCTAGTTATAAGGTGGAATTATTATTACATTCAATTATCTAAAGATACTTTATCCTGTCATATATGTGCTCTCAGGCTGTGGCCTGAAGGACCAGTATTTGATTATAATCATGTCCCTACTTTTTCTCTTATAGCAAATTTCTATGATCAGGGTAAGTGCTGAGGAGATGTAAGATCTTGCAGTTTTCTATCTGAAAATATATAGTCATCATATCATAAATAAGTAAGTATTTGGCATAGTCATTTGTCTGTTGTTAGAAGCATATATCTGTCTTTTTCTTTTAGCATTTTTGTTGTTGCTGACTTCCATGTTAGGCATTTTTATTTGTGAAAGGTTACCTACTCTAATTACTGGGGACACAAATGGTTGGGGGTGATAGATGGGGAGCTGGGGATACAGAACCCCAGTTTGTATGCTGAATAGCCTCATTAGACTCTAAGCCATAGTTGAAATAATTATAAACCAGACCACAAAGGCACTGGATTTGTTAGCAGATAAAGCCACTCAGACTCTAAGTAGTACCCCAGTAAAGAAAAAGGACAAATCAGATCCAGAAGAATTAGAGACTGAGAACAAGATGGTTGAGGAAATGTATCAAGAATGGTGTGAGGTCTTCAAAGATTAGTAAATAAAACTGAGGGACTGAATGGGAGAAACTAAATGAAGGCATGTGACTTCCACCTATGTCTTAGTTATGACTTGAGACTTTGCAATAAATTAAGTTATAGCTACAAAGCTGCAGGTGTTCAATTATCTTGAATAAACATTTCCTTCCTGTTTTCTGCCACCTCTTAATTAGCATTTAAGTATTCCTTTTAAAAGCATTTTATTCTTTTGTTTCTGGGATAGATTTTCATGTTTGTCTGGGGGAATCCAGGCTTATACTCTTACCAATAGGAGAAAAGGTCAGAGGAGGCAGGGGGCCTTATTTAATCTTGTGTTTTGCAGTTTCTATTTTATACTTGTTTACAAACACTTTATCAGATGGGAGTTGCTCTTTCTTTTGAGATTGTAATAAGCCCTTTTTTTGCTTTTATTACTCTGAGTGTCTCTGTTTCTGTGATCACTTCTGTCCCATACAGCTGGATATAATATTTTGGGCACAGACCTAATTCTTTTGATTGTTGATATATATTATTACAGGACTTGTGATCTTTTATTGTAATTGCTGATAAATCCTGTATTCTAATTGTAGCTCCAGCACATTTGAATTGTGTGTTTTAAAACAAATTATTTGTTTCTTATAAAATTTTCTCCTTGATCTGGGGTTTCAGAATTTAGCAATAATACTCTGTGTTTTCCTTGTAGGATTTCTTTGAAATGGTGATCAGTGAATTTTTTTTCTATTTCCATTTTCCCCTCATTTCTCACTCCCAAACAGTTTTCTTTAATTAATTCTTGTGCTGCGCCAAATTTCATTTTTTGGTCACAGCTTTCAGGTAGTCTAATTATTCTTGTTTTGTCTTCTTTGTCTTCTAGATCTGTTGTTTTTCTTATATTCACATTCTCTTCTATTTTTTTCATTTTTTTCTATTTTATTTTGTTATTTCTTGGTCTTAGCTTCACAGACTTCATTTTTAAGTAATATCAAATTTTTTAGGCAGGTAGCCATTTAATGTTACTCTTTGGGGTAGGAGGCTTTTTTTTTTTTAAACTTCAGTGTCCTCCTCTGAAGATAAACCTTGGTCTTTTCTATTCCCATAGTAAGTTTTATGATTAGTTCTTTCTTCTTTGTCAATTCATTTTTACTTTTTTGGTAATGATAACTATTAGCATAAGCATCCTTAATCCTCGTGTGGGGAATGGTGCCTTTAGCTTCACTTCAGTTCTCTTATCTGACCTGGAACCCCAAACTAAAAGGTCCACCCTCCTTCAAGTGTCTACAGCCAGAAGTATATCTGCCCTGCTGCTTCCACTCACCTGGTATGCTGGTTCCCTCTCACCCAGCGCTACCTCTCAGCAGCACAGCTGGACCTGGCATTTCTAATCAGCAGAGGTTCTCTCAGTTCTTGGACTCAGGATTCAGACCCCAGACTCCACTCACTGTTTAAAAGATGAGAGCTTCTGTGTTTTGGGCTAAGGCTACCTCCAAACCCATCTAGCCCCAGGGCTTCGTGCTAGCTGTTTCTGTGGAGCTCACCTGGGAGTATTTACATTTCACACTGTTAAACCACAGTCCTGGAGTTTTTCTTCTGGTCTTCTTGGGTGATCCCAGAAGGTTCTGCCCCAAGTCTTAATTGTTTTCCATTAGTTTATATACACCCTGTAGTACAATTTTATTTTGTTTGTGGAGGAAATCTGGAGAGTTTGGAATTTTCTAATCAATTCCAGCATCTTTTCAGAATCCTTCTTAAAGTTTAAATTTTCAATATAATTTTTTTTTTAGAATTTTGAAAAGGGGTTTAAAAATTGAAAGAATGCCATTTATTTTTCTTCATCTAATCATGTTTAAGTTGCCTGGTTTATAACAAGAGTATATATGGTATACTGTAAGAGTTTCTAAATCAACTAAGATAGCAGGCATGTGGTAAAGTAAAAATAGACCTCTTCAAACATTCCAGTTTCCATTAATGCCAAGATTCACAACAGTTTGTTGGGTTATATGGACAAATATGGCTTTTCTCTCTATGCATGATTTTTAGAAATTGTAATTCGTTTTTTCTCTTTTAAAAAGGTTATTGTTTTATACATATTTATGTGTATGTGTATATGTATATATAAATCTAAGCATATAATTATATATACAAATTTATACATACACATGCATATTTGTATATACTTTTAGATTGCCTGGTTCGTTTCTTTCTTTTTTTTATCTAATATGCAAGGGAAAAATTTTTAAGGCCAACATACCTTCAGAATTCCTTTAGAATGGCACATAAAATATAAAGAATTATATTCTTTAATGATAACAATACAGAATGCCTTTGAAAATTCTCTATGTTGGTGTTTTTGGATTCACAATTCAGAATTCTCTTCATAATTCTTTGGGTCCTCTCACTTTTATGTTTAGTTCTTTTTTTCTTATACCTCTCTTAAAACTCAAAAATTTGACTCAACCAAGTTGACTTTGGAGCACAGTGGCTAATTTAGCATTCTGTAAATCCATCTTGGAAAATACCTGACATGAAGAAAATCATGGAACATTCTTTTATGTGGATGTGCTGAGTAGTTTATTTCAAAGAGGATCCCTAAGTAGTGAAATCCCTAAAATAAAATTGAATTTAAAGAATTACTTCCCCCTAACACACATTATTTTACACAAAAATAGATAAAAACAAATTACCAGACTCATACTATGTTGTTTTCCTTGAATGGCTAAAGATCTAGATACAAATGGATACCTTAGCTTGTCCTTTAAAAAGATAACGGAATTTTTTTACATTGGTGTGAACATGCTTTTTAAAATAATTACTTTTTTGGTGGAGGAGTGAAGGGGTATTTCTTTTTTGCAGAGGCATTTGGTGGTACTCTGAATGGAGAATTGAATTTGCATTCAGAAAAACCTGAGTTAAAGTGTGACACTTCTTGGATGTATAATCCTGGGTAAGCCACTTCATTTCTGTTTGTTTCATTTTCTTCAAAAGTAAAATGAAGATAATAATAGTATCTACCTCACCAAGTTGTTGGTGACTATCAAATGAGATATTATATATTTATATATATATATTGAAAAGCACCAGCACTTGAAAATAAAAAGTTTTAATAATAATGAAAAAAAATTCCTGTTAACATTAAGTTCAATTTATACTATATATACTATACATGCATGTTTACCTGTTTTGTTTCCCATTGGAATCCAAGCTCCTTGAGAGCAGGAACTGTTTCTTCTTTCTTTTGTTTTGACTTTTGCAACACCAGATCCTGGCATAGTCCTTGATATATAATAGGTGCTTAACAAAAGCTAGTTGACGCTTCAAAAAAAGTACAAGCACTTACCATAATGCTTTGTGCATAGTAGGCATTTTACAACTCTTCTTCCTAACTCTTTTTTTTCTTCTCTTCAAAGGTTTTTGTTTAACTGAAATAGATTAATGCTCACCCTGGTAGATGTGCACAAACATTTCTTTCTAATTATTTCACTTGTTCTTTGTACTATCACTTTATTTTAATAAGCAAGATAAAATTTGGTTGATAAAAAAGTCCAGAACAAACTGTCTCTTAAAAAATATCTAAACATAGATTTGGAATAGCATGCTGAGTCAAGGTCAACTTGATTCAGGGAAGGCAAATACTCCTCCAGTGTCTAATATTTTTTTTGTAAAGTAAAACATTTAAAAAGGGAAATGATGCTAATTTTCTTAAAACCACTTATGTCAGCTTTTATTCTAAATAGAAAAACACTTAAGTGAAATTTCAAAACTAATCATGATTCTACCAAACATTCAAAGAACAATTGATTCCAATACTACACAAACTATTTGAGAAAATAGGGACAGAAGGTATACTGCCAGAATCCTTCTATGAGACCGATATGGTGCTGATAGCTAAACCTGGTAGGGTAAAAACTGAGAAAGAAAACTATAGACCAATTTCCCTAATGAATATTGATGCAAAAATTTTAAATAAGATATTAGCAATGAGATTACAGAAAGTCATCCCCAGGATAGTACACTATGACCAAGTAGGATTTATACCAGGGATGCAGGGCTGGTTCAATATTAGGAAAACTATCAGCATAATTAATTATATTAATAACCAAATTAACAAAAACCATATGATTATCTCAATAGATGCAGAAAAAGCCTTTGACAAAATCCAACACCCTTTCCTATTAAAAACACTAGAGAGTATAGGAATAAATGGGCTTTTCCTTAAAATGATCAGCAGCATCTATTTAAAACCATCAGCAAGCATCATATGTAATGGAGACAAACTAAAACCATTCCCCATAAGATCAGGAGTGAAACAAGGCTGCCCACTGTCACCATTACTATTTAATATTGTATTAGAAATGTTAGCTTTAGCAATAAGAGAAGAAAAAGAGATAAAAGGAATCAGAGTAGGTAATGAAGAAACCAAATTATCACTCTTTGCAGATGACATGATGGTATACTTAGAGAACCCTAGAGACTCAACTAAAAAACTACTAGAAACAATTCACAACTTTAGCAAAGTTGCAGGATTCAAAATTAATCCACATAAATCATCAGCATTTTTATATATTACCAACAAAGTTCAGCAGCAGGAGATACAAAAAGAAATTCCATTCCAAATAGCAGATGATAGGATAAAATATTTGGGAATCTATCTGCAAAGGAAAAGTCAGAAACTATATGAACTAAATTACAAAACACTTTCCACACAAATAAAATCAGACCTAATCAATTGGAAAAATATTAAGTGCTCATGGGTAGGCAGAGCGAACATAATAAAAATGACAATACTACCCAAACTAATCTACTTATTTAGTGCCATACCAATCAAACTCCCAAGAAATTATTTTACAGATCTAGAAAAAATAGTAGCAAAGTTCATTTGGAAGAACAAACGGTCAAGGATTTCAAGGGGATTAATGAAAAAAAAGGCAGATGAAGGTGGCCTTGCTGTACCAGATCTAAAACTATATTATAAAGCAGCGGTCATCAAAACCGTTTGGTACTGGCTAAGAAATAGAGCAGTCGATCAGTGGCACAGGATAGGTTATCAGGACAACCTAGGCAATAACCTTAACAATCTAGTGTTCGATAAACCCAAAGACCCCAGCTTTTGGGATAAATACTCACTATTTGGCAAAAACTGCTGGGAAAATTGGAAACTAGTGTGGAAGAAATTAGGGCTTGATCCATACCTAACACCACATACCAAGATAAGATCTAAATGGGTTCATGATCTAGATATAAAGAGGGACTTTGTAAGCAAGTTAGAGGAACGTAATATAATTTATCTCTCAGACCTGTGGAGAGGGAATAAATTTATGTCCAAAGAAGATCTGGAACTCCTAATTGAACACCAGATGGATAATTTTGATTATTTTAAGTTAAAAAGTTTCTGTACAAACAAAACAAATGCAGACAAGATTAGGAGGGAAGCATCAAATTGGGAAATCATCTTTACATTTAATGGTTCTGATAAAGGCCTCATTTCTAAAATTTATAGAGAATTGTCTCATATATATAAGAATTCAAGCCACTCTTCAATAGATAAGTGGTCAAGGGATATGAACAGACAATTTTCAGATGATGAAATTAAAACCATCTCTAGTCATATGAAAAGTTGCTCCAAATCACTATTGATCAGAGAAATGCAAATTAAGACAACTCTGAGATACCACTACACACCTGTCAGATTGGCTAAAATGACAGGAAAAGATAACGATGAATGTTGGAGGGGATGTGGGAAAACTGGGACACTGATACATTGTTGGTGGAACTGTGAACGGATCCAACCATTCTGGAGAGCAACTTGGAACTATGCCCAAAAAGTTGTCAAACTGTGCATACCCTTTGACCCAGCAGTGTTTGTACTGGGCCTATATCCCAAAGAGATCTTAGAGGAGGGAAAGGGACCCACATGTGCAAGAATGTTTGTGGCGGCCCTTTTTGTGGTGGCTAGAAACTGGAAACTGAAGGGATGCCCATCAATTGGAGAGTGGCTGAATAAATTATGGTATATGAATGTTATGGAATATTATTGCTCTGTAAGAAATGACCAGCAGGACGATTTCAGAGAGGCCTGGAGAGACTTGCATGAACTGATGCTGAGTGAAACGAGCAGAACCAGGAGATCATCATACACAGCAACAACAGTATTACATGATGATCAATTCTGATGGACATGGCTCTCTGCAACGAAGAATTGTCTCAAACCAGTTCCAGTTGTTCACTGAAGAAAACCATATACACCCAGAGAGAGGGAAATGAAATATGGACTACAACATAACATTTTCATGATCTCTACTGACATTTGTTTGCATTGTGTTGCCTTTCTCTGATTCTTTTTTTTTTCTCTTGTAGATAGGATTTTTCTTGCATAACTTCTCAAGCATTTCAACGTTATTAGCATGTAGTGGACTTCCTGCCATCTAGGGGAGGGGAGGGGACTGGGGGTAAAATTTGTAATGGAAAGCTTTGTAAAGATCAATGTTGGGGAACTACCCATACATATATTATACAAATAAAAAGCTTTAACAAAAAAAAAATAATAAAATAAAAAATAAATAAATAAATAAATAAATTAATTAAAAAAAAACTAATCATGAAAAATATGTTTGTAAAAGATATTCTTACATATATTAATATAAATTAAATAAATTATTTTTGTACCAAATTTTCCCTATATTCAAACCTCCACAAATTGTCTTAATACAGATTCAGGGAGATTTGGAATACCAAAGCCTGGTACACAAGAACTAATAACTCACAAAAATAAAATAAAGAAAGCTAACTTTATTGATAGAACACACAAATGAATGACACTAAGAGATGCTGGAAATAGTTAAGGTCCACTGGAACCCTGGTATAATTAATATCCCACTGGGGATCCCAAAAGAATGAGGATCTCTCCCCAACAATTAAGGTCTTCTGGATTTTATAGGGTCGATATTTAGAATTAGGAGGACCAAGCACTGGGTGAAGGGAGTGGGGTGCTTAGGTCTGTGGAATGGTGTTGATTCATGCTAGCAGATGATGTGGAACAGGAACTTTAATCAGCCCATTCTGTCTCTGTTGTCAGAAGTTTAATTTACCCATCCTGTTTGACACACATGCTAGTGTGTTCTCCATTTGGCTCCTCCCCAACTCTTTCCTAATTCCTCCCAGCTCCCTAGACTCTGCTCTTATTTCCCTCCCCATCCTCCCTGTGACTTTAAAAAGTCCATGATACCAGAAGCAGCTTGCTTAATCATATTTGGTTCAGCCTTTCTTAATCATATTTGACTTAGCCCATGAGCTGTTTCACAGAAGGCTTTTTTTGTGGCTGGGTAAATGTTTCATGGTAGTTTGTCACATATTGAACTGCTCTCCCAAAATGACTTCTTCATAGGTATGGGGGGTGGGTGAAGGAAGACTCCTGGGGTTGGCCACTAATTGATAGTTAAAATCCCTACTTGGTGGAAAAAGGACTTTGGATTGTTATTTCTGGTCTTATTCTGTACGGATGTCTCAGGGATTGCTGAGTTTCCTGGGATTTTTTTGCTCAGCAGAATGGGGAGACTTGTTTGTTCTTGACATCAGGGAGGTGATGCCAGGTTATGCAAGTGATTGGACTTAAGTGAAGGAGGGCTGGGCAAGGTCACCAGTTTCACTCTCTTCTCCAGAGCCAAGTAGGTCCAGAGGCAAAATATAGATCAGGATGCCTGGAGGTGGTCCTGTATGCCATGGGAGACCCTGGCCTTTTTTAAATGAAAGTCTTTAACATGTATCTGTTTGAGGCAATACCCATTCATTGATTAAGTCTAGCTAAGAACTGAGACAAAGAAAGTCCTTTTTTTTTTTTTTTTACCTAGTCAAGAAAAAAAATCAATTTGGGAGCGGAAAGCCCTCACAAAATAGAAATAATTGCTATTTACATTTACTCCGAGTCATCTGGGGAGCAAACAATGACCAATTGGATCTTGGCCAGACTGATTGTTGGCCAACCAATGAAAGCCAGAGTGACTTGGGTTTAAGGTTTGATCCTTAAGAAAGGAAAAATAGTTAAGCGAAAATGACTGGTAAAAGGATTATGTCTGATAACAGTAAAGCATAATAAAGATCCCAGCCTCTCTCCAGAGAGAGGAGAAAAGCAGGCTTCAGTATTCTTTCTTTAGAACCAGAATTTGACATCAATCATACTCAGAGCTTGAGAGCTTTTCAATGCTACTTTCATTTATGCTATTATTCTTACCAGGTATTCTATACCTGATGATCAAATTTATGCCATAGCAGACCTTGAAGCAAAGTGATTTTTAGAAACTTTTCATGGTAGTCATAACTATTATTCTTCTCATTTGTGCCTTGAGTAATATGTTTGCCTTTAATTAAACTAAGTATAGTATATGGAGGCAGCAAATGATGTGATGAATAGAGTCCTTGGCCTTAGAATCAGGAAGAACTGAAATCAAATTTTACCTCCGACATTGTCAATTCTGGAAGTCACTTAACTTCCTGGTGCTTATGTTAACTCATCTGTGAAACAGCATCTAATTCACAAAGTTTTCATCAAATGAGATAATATGAAAATCATTTTGCAAATCTGAAAATGATATATAAATATTAATGGTATTGATTAATTGATTAATTATTATGCAATATTAAGAGCCATAGATACACAATTTATACACATTTTATTTTACACAATGTACAAATATATGTAAATATATAAAGACACATGTATACGTGCACATACATGTATATGTAAATATATAAGTACATGTGTGTATTTGTTTATATATTTACATTCACTCACCCACACATACAAATATAATTGAAAATTAAGATGCATCAAATTTATGTCCAAAGAAGATCTGGAACTCTTAATTGAACACCAGGTAGATAATTTTGATTATATTAAGTTAAAAAGTTTCTGTACAAACAAAATTAATGCAGACAAGATTAGGAGGGAAGCATCAAATTGGGAAATCATCTTTATATTTAAGGGTTCTGATAAAGGTTTCATCTCTAAGATATATAGAGAATTGTCTCATATTTAAAAGAATTCAAGCCATTCTCCAATTGATAAAGGGTCAAAGCATATGAACAGACAATTTTCAGAGGATGAAATTAAAACTATTTATAATCATATGAAAAGATGCTCCAAATCACTATTGATCAGAGAAATGCAAATTAAGACAACTCTGAGGTACCACTACACACCTGTCAGATTGGCTAAAATGACAGGAAAAGATAACGATGAATGTTGGAGGGGATGTGGGAAGACTGGGACACTGATGCATTGTTGGTGGAGCTGTGAATGGATCCAACCATTCTGGAGAGCAATTGGAGCTATGCTCAAAAAGTTATCAAACTATGCATACCCTTTGACCCAGCAGTGTTTCTATTGGGCTTATATCCCAAAGAAATCATAAAAGAAGGAAAGGGCCCCACATGTGCAAGAATGTTTGTGGCAGCTCTTTTTGTAGTGGCTAGAAACTGGAAACTGAATGGATGCCCATCAATTGGAGAGTGGCTGAATAAATTATGGCATATGAATGTTATGGAATATTATTGCTCTGTAAGAAACGACCAGCAGGATGATTTCAGAGAGGCCTG
>JAJPUD010001066.1:0-115933 GCA_023553655.1 Myrmecobius fasciatus
ACATATAAATACTAATAAAATATGTACACTAACTACATATTTGATCTTGAGTAAATCACTAAACCTCTATGGGCCTCAGTTTTCTCATCAGTAAGATGAAAGGGTTGAATTAAATGGCCTCTAACATCCCTCCCAGCTCCATCTCTATGATTCTAGGGCTCCCAGAGCAGTATGTTTTCCACCATGGTCTGCTGCCCTGGGCTGAAGTTACATTGCCTAATAAATTCAGGGCAAAGTGTTCTAACCCCATTTCACTGAAGGTGTCTCATTCCCTAAGAATGTGAGGGTTTATTTATATTAAATTCCATTAACAACCTGAGTGCCTGAAATCATCCTCCCGCTGCCTTCTGATGACACTTTTCCCATCAGCAAAGTCTATATTCTTTTTAATCTTTGATGAAACGAACAATAATGTCAGAATAATGTGACGTTCAGGCAGTGATTCCCGATAAAAAGAAAAAGGATGAAGCACCCACCATAAAACATTCAAAATTATAACGGAGGGAAGGATGTGATGGTGTCACCTGATAGGAAAGTCAAATGTCCGCAGGAGAGGTTTTGGCACAGAAAAGTCGGAGAAGTGGAACAGTGCCTGAGTTTTCAGGCTTTCAATATCTTATAAGACGCTGCTGCCCAGGGTTGTCCCTCAGCAAAATGGTCCAGGTGGAAGTAGAAAGTCCTGTCTTTGGACTCGGGAAACCAATTTTCTGATCCTTTCTCTGACACTGGCTTCCAGTATGACCTCAGTTTCCACATTTGTAAAAATTAAGAAGCTTAAAATATAGATGTTTTCTGAGGTCCCATCCAGTTGTAGAATGATCTTATGTACCTAAGGACTTAGGAACCTTGATGTTTTCCTTTCCCTAACCTATTTCTCCCTATTTGTACAGTTGATACTATAGTGGATAGAATTCTGGACTTGGAATCAGGAAGATCTGAGTTCAAATTCAGCCTCAGTCATTTACTAGCTCTGGCCCTGGGTAAATTATTTAACCTGTTTCCCTTAGTTTCTCTAATTATAAAATGTAGATAATAGTAGATAATACCTCCTTATGTTGTTGTAAAAATCAAATAAGATAGTATTTATAAAAAAAAAAAAGCTCTTTGCATAGTTCCTGGCACATAGTAGATGCTATAAAAAATGTTTATTCTCTTCTCCCCATCCCATTTCTGTCCTCCCTGAGCCTACTTATAGAGTCACATAGAACAAGTGAAAAAGCAAGAGGCAGTAGAATGTGGGTCAAGTGTGGGAATAGAAGACCTAGATTTAAATCTTTGCTTTGTCACCAATATGGCCTCGAGCAAGTGACTTAAACTTTCTGGGCTTCAGTTTCCTACCTGTGAAATAAAGGTGAGATAACAAGCTCTCAATTCATTATCCTAAAATCTGGGGTTTTATCACTGCTGTTACTCTCTATAGAAGCACATGGCAGCCCTTCTATGCTTTAGGGTACAGGTAGCTAAGTTGGAAGTCCAGGTAGAGAGAGACAGAACATCCTCCACAGAAGAGCCAACTCTAGCAGCACTACTGCCAGTACCAATTGCACCAGCATCACCAGCACCACCAGCACCAGTATCAGCTCACTTTCCTATTGATTTGTACAGCTTGCAAAGTATTCTTCTTCTCTCACTTGGAGGTATTATTTATCCTCTTCTATCCCCCTATTATTTCTCCTATTTAAGAGAGGAGGAATCAGAAAGTCAGAGAGGAGGCCTGACTTCTGGGCATCCCCAAGTCTTGGGGAAGAGAAATTGAATGGTTTATAGATAAATATTTATAGCAAAAACAGGTTTCAAACTCAAGTGTCTGGCCCTAAGTCCAGTCCCCTTACCACACAGCGAGGCTATTTCTCAACTGGAAAGAAAAGTAATAATCCAAGGCAGGAAAAGGCAGTGTGCCACAGTGGATAAAAAGCTAGGATCCTGCCCCATAACATCAGGTGTGTGATTTCTGTCTGCCTCAGTTTTATCATCTATAAAGTGGGGTTATCTCTCATGATCACAAGTACGGGAGGGGAAAATGCTTGTGAAGCACTTTGCACACCTTACAGCACTGTGTAAATGCTATCATTATTGAAATCTCAGGTGAAGGTCCTGGGAATCCTTAGCCCATAGAAGAGCAGACTTGGGGAGAGGATGTGTATGAGAGGACATGAATGATATCTTCAAGTACCTATGGGGCTGTCATGGGGAAGAGGAATCACACTTAGTCAATGAACAACATGGTTTATAGACAAGTGTTGATTTTCTTTTGCATCTCCATCAATAGCTGTGCTCTTCTATTGATAACACAATTTCAGCTCTCCCATGGCTCGATTAGAATAAAATACCACCATTGGATTGGAGCCACTGTTTCCACTCAACTGCCTTCCCACTTGGTTCCAACCTCTGTATGAAGAAGGAGATATACCTAGGGATGGATACACGTCAAGGCAAGAATTCCCTTCGTGGCTTAGTGTCCCTGGGGACCAAGGGGAGATCGTAGAACTTCTGAAAAATGGAGGCAGATGACAGAAGATCTGCTCTTCCTGGGGATGATCTAATCTTTCTTGTAGGATGCCTTGCATCAACCCTCTCCAGCAGAGCAGTGGGGTTAAGGCATATTCAGTTGGCAGTTAAGGGCTGATAATGTTAAAGATGTCTGCTAGAAGGGGAGGCAGCCCAGTGACTTGGACAGTTCCATCCTGATTCCCAAAACTTCAGAACTGTAAGAGACCTCAGACTGGAAGAGTCCCAGCTCACTTTGTCCCCTCTACCAAGGTGGGCATGCCCCCCACAATGTCTCCAACATTCGGGGATACTTATTACTGTGGGCAAGTTGATCATCCCTCTTTGTACCCTAGTTCTCACCTCTGTAAAATAGGAGTGTATTGCTTAGATGGAAGTCCCTTCTAGCTCTGAATCTGATAATCTTTTTTCTTTTTTTTAGGGAAGCAATTGGGATTAAATGACTTGCCCAGAATCACACACTAGTAAGTGTTAAGTATCAAAAGCTAGATTTGAACTCAGGTGTTCCTGGCTTCAGGACTAGTACTCTATCCACTGCACATCTAGCTGTCCCTGAAACTGATAACCCTACAACTTCCAATGATGGGGAATTTACTCCCTCCCAAGGCAGCTTTTTCCCCTGTGAGACAATTTTGAATATGAGGAAGAATTAAAATCTACCTTCCCACTTTCTCTTTTAGTTCCTAATGCTGCTCTCTGAACCAATCAGAGCACGTTTTATCCAATCCCTGCAAATATTTATGCAGAGGTCCACTTAGAATAGCCTTTCTTGGATCAGGTGGTTAGCACAGTGGATAGAGCACCAGCCCTGAAGTCAGGAGGACCTGAGTTCAAATCTGGTCTCAGACATTTAACATTCCCTAGCTGTGTGACCCTGGGCAAGTCACTTAACCTCAATTGCCTAAGGGAAAAAAAAGAATAGCCTCTTTTTCTGCTTGACAAAACTCTTTGTCTCAATTCTGAGGGGAGAGCTTCTTTGGACTCTCACATATCTCAGCTTAGCGGAGGAGAATCGGAGCTTCCCCCTCAGTATTACTTTAGTCTTCATTTGATAGATGAGAAAGAGAGACTCAGAGAGTAGTAACTTGACCAAGAACACACAGCTAGTCCAGAGCTTGAGACTTGAGGGATCATTGTGCTGTTCCACTACACCACATGGCCCAGAGTGGTCTTGATTCTCACCATTGCCATGCTTGCCATCACTTACATTTACATGGCACTTCAGAGCAAAATGACCTGGCCAGGAACCTACAACCCTTATCCTAGTCATGGAAGAGACCGACAAAATGGTGATGCCCTTTGATGCTCTACTGGTCCAGAGTAGGCAATGCTTAGGAATGGAGCCATTGTGGTTGGCTCCCTGGCATTGTGTCAGGGAAAAAGCTTTTCAAGGTGGGCACGAGAAACCTGTCCCTCTCTGTCCAAATCATGCTTATTCTCTGCTTAAGGCAAAAGAGTTATCCTTTGCTCCTGGCAGGAGAAAGGATCTGAGCCAAGAAGAGAAAAAAGACAGTAGCCCCCTGTTTATAACAAACCCTAGGAAGGATGAGGAGGGAGAAGGCTGGGACAGGTGAGCACCACAGGGTGTGATTGTACTACTGAGTACCCAGAGCAATGAGGAGCTGACATCGAATAAATCTCTTAATAAAATTACTGTACTCCAGCCCAGCCAACGGGCCATGTGCAATAACACTCCTTACAATGGGCGCTGATAAGGGAATGAAACTATTCAGGGAAGAAAAAAAGGAAGCCGCCAACAATGGCTCACACACGCTTATGTGCGCAAGGCGATGCTACACATGCGGACAGGTACAAAACATATATGTGCTCTGTATGTACACAAAGCTCATGGTTGTAAAAAAAAAGTGCACGTATACACAGGTGTATCCAGAATATACAAGTCCCAGCACAACATGCACAATTTATTTGGGCAAAATGTTTACATACAAATCCACACACACACGTGTCTGAAATGCATGTCCATGTGCATATGAGACATACACTGCATTTAGGCAAAGATATGCAGCTTCTACTCTCAAGCACACACAGAAGCAACCTCCCCATAGTGATTATCAGACTGTTAAAATAATAACCCAGTGAAACAAATATGTCTGCCCCCAAGCAAATTATGTCTCTGCTTCCCTTATGGTGAAGCTTCCTCCACACCTGATAAAGGAATAGACCTGTTAAAGGAATGAATTGACTGTACAAGGAGGTTATCCCCAGATTTACGCTGGCCGCCTGTGATAAAGTTGCTGCAGCATTGGTTCAATAGATCATAGAATCTCTGGTCCTTTCAAACATGACGGTCGTAAATAGAACCCTGGAGGCCCCCCTCCTTCCCACTCTGGACAGAGCCAGGCGGAGGGACTACCTGGCCAGATGCTGGGTCCCTGCGTAATCTCAGAAAAGCTCATAGAAAACTTTAGACTCTCCTCCCCCAAATTCACCCACAGCCACAGCCTGGCCGGGCAGAACAAATCCAGAACTGAAAGTTAGGACACCTGAGTTCTGGTCTCAACTCACTGTGGAACCATGAGCAAGTCATTCTAGACCTCAATGTTCTCCTCAATGTAATGGGGCTATTTAATGAATTTTTTTTTGCTTTTTGCTGAGGCAATTGAGGTGAAGTGACTTGCCCAGGGTCACACAGCTAGGGAATGTTAAGTGTCTGAGACCAGATTTGAACTCAGGTCTTCCTGACTTCAGGGCTGGTGCTCTATCCACTGCACCACCTAGCTGCCCCATGACTTTTTTTTTAACCAATCTTATACACACACACACACCCCTCAGTGTTTAAGGGGAGAATAGAATGAGACTAGGTGGGAAAGTACTTTGGGTACTCTGTTTTTAATACCCTTTTAGCACATACTACCCCCAGCAGATGCTCCCTGCTTCTAAAACCCCCACCAAAAGATTTCAGATCCAGATTCCCAGCACTGTCTCAGATACAGCAGATTTATCAAAATTTCTATAGTGAAAAACATTTTCGTTCAAAACTTATTCAGTCGATAGATTTTTATTAAACACCTACTATGTGTCAGGCACTGTGCTAATTGTTGGGGATACAAAGAAAACCAAAAGACAGTCCCTACCCTCAAGGAGTTTACAACAAGCAAAAAATTATATACAAACAAAATATACGCAGGATAAATGGAAAGTAATTTCCAGAGGAAAGGTACTAGGATTTAGGAGGATTGGGGCAGATTTCCTATAAAAAGTGGGATTTTAGCTGGGTTATAAAGGAAATCAGTAGGCAAAGATGAGGAGAGAGAATATTTCATACCTGGAGAACAGCCAGAGAAAATGTCTGGAGTCAAGAGACAGAATGTCTTGTTTGTACAACAGCCATAAGGCCAGTATCACAGGATGAAAGTATACAAGGTGGAGAGTAAAGTATAAGAAGACTGGAAAGATAGGAGGGCTTTGAATGCCAGACATAAAATTGCCTCCTGGATGCAATAGGGAGCTACTGGAGTTTATTGAGTGAGGGGAATTACATGGTCAGATTTGTGCTTTAGGTAAATGAATGAAGAAAGGATAGGAGTGAGGAGAGACTTCAGACCCACCAGATGCTATTCCAGTAATCTAGGTACGAGATAATGAGGACCTACTCATATGTTTTGTAAATAAAAAGCTTTATATTAAAAAAGGGAAAAAAAAGAGATAATGAGGACCTGCACTAGAGTCACAGTCCTTTGTGACATGGTGACTTGATCCAGCTATTTGGCTACTCTAAGCCTCCATGAAATGAAGAGGCTGTGCTGGATGGCCTCTGGAAGGCCTCCTCTCTCTAAATCATAATCCTATAATTTTGACTTGTATCTTCCATCATGGCTGGCCAAGATGACAATCACAATCAGGGCCATCAGAGATAGCAAAAAAAGTTCATTTAACCCCTCCCTGCTTGGCTCACTGCTGATTGGGCAGAATACAGCTAATTGCCTTCTGAAGTGACAGCCTTTCAAGTACTTGAAGTCACATACCTGGAATCCCTGTGACTGAGGCTGGTGGATCTCTTGAGTTTGGGAGTCCTGAGTTGTGGGAGGGAGGGTTAAAGTTAATCAGGTGGCCACCCTAAATTTGGTACAATATGGTAAAACTCCAGAAGCAAAGTGCAGAGGGATGGAGAGGAAATGAATGGGTTATCCAAGGAGGGGTGAGTTAGCCTAGGTTGAAAACCCTGCAGTACAAAGATCATGGCAGAGTCAGGTTTATGAACGACCATACACTTTCAGCCCAGGCAAGATGGAAAGAACCAGCCTAAAGAAAAATACTTGGAGAGAGTGATTATGTGTGAAATTCTACCCAGCCCACTCCAACTCTTGTATTTTCTTAGTAATTTCCCTCACTGACTCATACCTTCAATGTCCACTTCTGTGCAGATAATATTCAAATTTCTATCTCCAAGCTTAATTTCTCCTTGGATCCAGACTAGACACTTACTAGTTATGTGATCTTGGGTAAGTCAGTCAATGAACCTCTGTCTGTCTCAATTTCCTAAATTATAAAAGGAGAATAATAGCATCTACTTCCCAGGATTTGTGAAAAAAAAACAAATGAGATAACATTTGTACAGAGCTTAGCATAATATAGTAGGTCCTTAATAAATGTTTTCCTTTCCCCCCTTTTATGCCAGCCCTGCTTGAACTTCCCACTCACAGCTTAAATCCAACAAAACCAGACTTAATATCTTTGCCCCTTCCTCTGCTTTTCTTTCTGATATGATTATTTCTGCCTCTGGTATCTCCATTCACTCAATCTCTCAGCGTTCCAAACATGAGGATAATCTTCACCATTCCTTCCTCTTAATATTCAGATTCTAAATCCTATGAATCTTATCTCTATGTATTAGTTTCCTTTCTTTCACAGTCACCAGCCCAGTATAGGCTTTCATCATTACAAACCTGGGCAATTGCGACAGGATCCTGAGTAGTCTTCAGCCTCCACTCTCTCCAGTGTACCCTTCATAGAACTGCCTAAGTTGTCTTCCTTTTTCACTCATTGATCTGATCATGTACTCAAAAATCTCCAGTGGCAGCCCATTACTTAGCTAGTGAAGCTCTTGCTTCTTAGCTTGACCCCCCCCCAATCATCTGGTACCAGACTACTTTCCCACTCTTGCCATTTATGATTCCAGACAAAATGGACAACATGCCCCCTGAAGCTGTCCTTCATTGACCTACATCTAGGATTTGGTCACACCATTCTCTTTCAATGGAATATCCCTTCTCTCTTCCCACTCCAGCCCTCTTTTGTGCTCTTGTCAAATTCCCATCCCTCCTTCAAAGCTCAAGTCAAATGCCATCTTCTCCAGGAAGACTTGAGGACCCTAACCCTCTTTTCACTCTCAGACCTCATGTAGCACCTCTCTTCTACACTGTTGTGTAACAGTCTAGTATCTGCTTGTGTGTCTAAGCCTAATCCTTTCTATATTACATGATTTACAAGGACAGTCTTCCTTTTCTAAACTCTGTATTATATAGCAGAGTGTTCTTAATGCAGTAGTGAATTAATTAATAAAGAGAAGAAAGGGGAAAAAAGGAAGACTAGGAGGATGAAGAAAAGGAAGATGAGGAGGAGAAAGGAGAAAGGAGAAGAAGGAAGAAGATGAAGAAGAGGAAAAGGAATAGGAGATAAAAAGAGTAGAGGATAGGAGGAGGAAGGGATAGAACTGAAAATTTTTAAGTACACGACCAGATCAATGAGTACATAAGAAAGACAAGTTTGGCAGTCATATGAAGGGTGCACTGGAGAGAGTGGAGACCAAAGACTACTCAGGATCCTATCACAATTGCCCAGGTTTGTGGTGATGAGAGCCTATACTAGGTTGGTGACTGTAAAAGAAAGGAGACTAATACATAAGAGGAGGAGGAAGAGGATTAGGAGGGAAGAGAAAGAGGAGAAAGAAGGAGGAGGAGTAGGGGGAAGCAGATAAGGGGGAACAAAAATACGAAGAAGAAAAAGAATATGAAGGGGCAAGAGGAGAAGGAAAAGTAGGAGAAAGAGAGAAGAAGAGAGGGGGATGAATCCAGTGTAGTAGAAAAAGTACTAACCTTGGATACATTAAATCAAATCTGGTCCAAGCTGATTGACTATGAGCTGCACTTTCCTTACCTATACAATGAGGATCATAACAATATTTGTGCTGATTACACTTCAGGGTTGTTGGAATTAAAGTCTTTTGCAAACTTTTAAAGCACTTTAGAAATGTAATAATGATATAGGATAGAAAGATAAATAAAAGACAGACAGATTGGATTGGTGGGTAGGATCTGTGTTGTAGTTCTCTACCTATGTCCACTGGGTATCACTGGGTTTTGAACATAGAAGGTGTGCCTTAAATGCTTATTGAAACTGTGTTGAATAGAACTATATAAATATATATTTTATACATAGACCAACAAAAATAAGAGTATCAGAGAAACATATGCATGATGACCTTCAAATAACGGTTTTAGAAAAAGCTAGTACGTGAAGATTTTTATTTTCATTAGGATGGGAGATCTATGTTTGCTTTCACAACTTGACTTTTATGGAAATGTTTTGCATAACCTCACATGTGGTTTCTGAATTGTGGGTGGGGATAAGGGAGAAAACATAAAACTCAAATTTTTTTAATGTAAAAAATTGTATTGAATGTAATTGACAAAAAATTCAATAAACAAAATAATTTTTTTTAAAAAAGAAAAAGCTAAATGGTACACACAATGGTGTTAACCTCGAAGTCAGAAAGATCTTAGTTCAAAGCTAGCCTCAGGCATTTACTAGCTGTGTGACCCTAGGCAAATAATTTAACCTCTGCTTGCCTCAGTTTTCTCATTTGTAAAATGGAGATAATAATAGTATCTACTCTCAGGGGTATTGTGAGAACTAAATGGAGCTATAATTGTAAAGCATTTAGAACCATACCTCATATATAGCAGGTATTATATGAGCTATTATTATTATTATTTTTATTGTCATTGTTATTTCTTGAATTAACTATAAGAATCCAGAGTGGGACAATGCACAGCTGCCTTAAGAAACACATTTGAGTTAGTTGCATAAACACTTGGAGAGAAAATTTTCAGGTAGGCCATGGAGAGAAAGAGACTTTTGTATTCTGTGAATTCAGAAATGGCAAATGGAAGCTCCTAAAGTTATGGACTTGTATAGGAAGTCATCCTCATCATGTTTCTTCCAGGGTTTATAATTCTAGAGACTGCTGAGTGGGGACCTCCCTTGGGCAAGATCATTCTCTTTCTCCTTGTTTGAACGGAGATCTTATCAGGCTCCCAGCTGAAGACTTCATTTACTCTTGTGTATTCTTTGCTCTAATCTAATCTGTAGAACTGCTCTAATTTCTGTTTGCTGTTTTGCTTGGATAAATAGGTTTATTCACTATTCATTATTTGGACTTTTGTATAACTACCATTTAATGGGAAGGGGCCAAAGCTTGCAGATGTAAGCAAAAGGCTATTCTCCCTCCTTAGGGGCTATCAGGGAAATGGTTTTCCTTCTGAATCTCTAAAAATATTGCCTTTAGATTAGAGTTATTTGGCAGGTGATTGGTAGATATAATTCTAGCTGGATACTACTCTTGGAGATAGGAACCTCTGTTGTCCAAGATCCTGTTTTCTCCTTTCCCTCTCAAGGTAGGATACTTTTAATGCAGAGACAGACCTATTACTACTTTCCATAATGGTAAATCATATATCTCCAGGCCATCCACAAGCAGTGTCTATATCAACAATATACATATACTACACACGTACCCAGAGATCCAGATACACTCTCAAGCATCATACCCACCCCTAGACCTTCTTCCTTTGGCTCTCTTCCATACCTGGGCAATATCAGGGGTTGCCTTGCCTTAGTTTACTACCTCCTAAAAATAATCAGCCAGCCAATAGTCAACAAGTATTTATTAAGCTCTCTATAATTAAGTAATAATTTATTATTAGTTACCAGTGCTAAGGTGCCTGTTCTAAGCTCTGCAAATGCAAATTCAAGCAAAGCAGACCCTGGTTTCCTGCTTCTCCTCTTCTGCTCTTCTCCCATCATACCTCCCCCCCCAACATGCACATATTGCAGCTGGCAAATACTAGGTCCAAAGCAAGTCTTTTATAACAACTTATTGGATTGGTAGATGGTAAAATAAACCAATTGCACCACAAAATGAATCCTCCAATTTCTATTTCTTTCTTCTAGGAGACCAAAGGAAAACTTAGAAGCCCTGGTTTCGAGGTTCAGATCTAATAATAACTATCTGCCATTGTTTTACTCTCTTCAGTTTCCTCATCCATAAAATGGGAGTGATGATATTTATAATATTTCATGGGGTTATTTGAGAAAAACATTTGGTAAATTTTAAAATGCTATAAAAATAGGAGTTGTTATTTTTGTGAGTTGATTAATAGACTGATCAAACCAACCTCATTGCTCCTTTTTTTGGGGGTCAGCCACATATTGGAGAAAGCCTCAGCAAACTTAAGAAGTTTATTTTCTATAAAGCCAGCCTTCACACTATGTCCTTTCTCAATTCCTGGCAAACCTAGAATTTTTTTATGGAGAAAAAGTTTTTTTTGTGGAAAATTAAGGCATTATGATTAATGAGCTGGAGGAATTCTAAAGTCAGGGAAAACCTCACACATCATTCCTCTCTGCCTGTGTAAGGTCAGATTATCTCAGTGTATCTGGGTCTTGTGGTTTCCAACTTAACACTCAGGGGAAGGGATTTTGCTCTTCATCCTGTACTCTATCTCTCCCAGAGTCCCTGGAAATCAATAGGGATGGAAGAACAATTTATGGATGTGGTTTTGTATGCTCCTGTTGCTCCACATTTTAGGAATGACAAGTTGACATCTATCCAAAGAAGGAGGAGAAGGAGGATGACTGGATTTCACTCCTTCCTTCTGGTTCTTAAAATCATTCATTTTCTTCAAAGCTCAGCTCAAGCATTACCTCCTGGATGAGATCTTCCCTCATTCCCTTGGCCATTAGAGACTCTGACTTTGTATTGATTTTGTCTATTCTTACTTATAAAATGGAATGGAAGCTTCTTGAGGACAGAGACTATTTCACTTTTGTGCTTAGCATAGTGCCTGATATATACAAAGCAATTAATAAATGCTTACTGATTGATCGTGAGGGCTCTGGGGAAGGCATATGAGGATCAGTGAAAAGTACTTAACCTCAAGGGAAGACTTGGAAGGGATATGCTAGCTGTTCGAGTAGCTAAAGGGCCATCAAGTAAAAGCCAAAAAGGCTCTGCAAATCACCAACAACATATCTATGGACAACTGACTTTCCCTCTCTAGACCTCCACTCCTCTTCCCACCATCACCCCAGAAGTCCAGCTCTTCTCTGAGGAAGATCCGAAAGCAGAAGATCCACCATGGTGGATCTCATGGTGGGCAATGCTTATAGAAGCTGGGATGAATAAGTAACTTCGTTCTATTCTACAAGCTGATAAGACCAAAGTGCTGATTACAGTATTAGAACCAGACCTGCAATGTTATAAATTTCCATGCATAGCACTCCTAGTCTCATGGTTCTCCATCTCAGCGGTGGGAGAAGTTAATTATGTTTATGGGCTCAGATATTGTATGAGGATATCAGGATATCTTGTCACAGGCCAGGAACATTGTACAGCAAGGAGCCCACCCCACGTGCAGAGAATTTTTCTAAAAATACTCTAAGTGACAGATGGATTTTTTGACCTGCATCCATCACTTCTTCACTGATGGGTCTCTTCCCACCTGCTCTAGGAACCAGGAGCCCGTGGATATTCCCGGTGGAACCGGGTTCCCTGGGACCTTTCGGTTGTTGGCCCTGCCAGAGTGGATGAAAAGGTTAATGGGAATTGGTAATTTTTTTCATTATGAAAGAATCTAAAGGCACGAAAGCCTCATGCCCAGCTCGCTAAGTGGCCCACGGGACAATCAGTAACCCTGGAGTACACTCAACAATCTTTTCTCTTTTTTTTCCAATTGCCCACCACAGCCTATATTACAAATACATAAATCATAATGTTTCAACAAAAGCAAAATGTAATTTTCTCCTTTCAGCTGTTATCGGGGCTGGGTGGGATATGGCAAGCTGCACCCGGCTCATTTATTACCCTAGCTGAATGGATAATGGCAGGAGAGCCGATTATAGCCAGCTTTGTTCGGCCTCTGAATGTGCTGCAGAAACCTGTGGCCGACCAAATCTCCTCACATCTGTAATAGATACACAGCACTCTATTATTTCATGCCAGAGCAGAATTAAATAGTTGTGTGTGTGTATATATGTATGGGGGGCGTGGGGGGTTCATACTAGGAAGAGGGGGGAGGTGAGCATCGTACCACTACAGGCATCTCCCATGTTCCTCCCCACGCCTGCCAGAAGGAAGTCACAATGAGACTAGTCAGAATAGTTAAGACACACAATTTGTGGAAACTGAAATAAGTTTAGGGACAAAATTGGAAACTGCTGCAAGCTATGGTGGAGCATCTGAGGTAGTCAGGCAAAGAGACTGTATTTTAACACAATCATTGTCTGTGGTGAAAAGTGAACAATTTAGAACTGGACGTCTCTGAGCAAGTGCATCGATTGGTCCAGTCGAAGGGCAAATGGGTGACCCCGTGTTTTGAACAGACCTGGGGGCTGTTTAGGGAACTCCCAAGTGAGGAAATTCCCTCCTCACAGCTCTGAAGCTCACAGGCTTGGAGAAGTCTCTGGGGTGCTGAGAGATCCCTTAGGGGTGAGAGGAATCTCAGAGATCAGGTCTTCATCCAAGGCGGAGGATGTCAGGGTCTGGAGTGGCTGACAGGGAAGGGGGGAGAGAGGATGGATTTAAATCCAGACTTTCAGGCTCCAAAATCTGTGTTATTCTGTGGGGTAGGGAGGTAGGGAGGACTGTGCATAGATAGACCAGGAATTAAACCCAGGATTGAAAGGAGGAAAGGAAAGGGACACTTTTTCTGCAAATCAAAGTCTCAGAGGGGTTTCCTGGTAATGAAAACTGAGTGACTTAGCTAGGGTCACACAGCCAGGACAGAAGTCAGGACTTGAAGTCATGTCTTTTTGACTCTGAGACTAGGTCACTATATAGAAAAAGAGAGAAGTGGGAAGGGAGTGTGGGGAAAGGAGGAAAGCAAAGGGAAGGAAAGAGAAGAAAGGAGGGGAGGAGGAGTAGAAAGGAGCAAAGGAGAGGAGAGATGAGAGTAGGAGTAAGAAGAGAGAAAAAGGAAGGGAGAATAGAGGAAGAAAAGATGAAGAAGAGGGGAGAGTAGAGAGGAGGGGAAAAGAGAGAGAAAAATAAATGAAAGAATAAATAAATAGATAGCTAGATGGAGAAAGAGAGACAGAGCCAGAAAGAAAGAAAAAGAGAGAGAAAGAGAGAGAGAAAGAGGAAGGAAGGAAGGAAGGAAGGAAGGAAGGAAGGAAGGAAGGAAGGAAGGAAGGAAGGAAGGAAAAGAAAGAAAGAAAGAAAGAAAGAAAGAAAGAAAGAAAGAAAGAAAGAAAGAAAGAAAGAAAGAAAGAAAGAGAAAGAAAGAAAGAAAGAAAGAAAGAAAGAAAGAAAGAAAGAAAGAAAGAAAGAAAGAAAGAAAGAAGGGAGGGAGGGAGGGAGGGAAGAAGAGAAGCAGAAAAAGAAAGATAGACAGACATTGAGACAGAAAAGAGAGAGAAGAGGGAGGGAGAGAAAGAGGGAGAGAGGAACAGAGGGAGGGGCTGCCAGAGATAGAAAATAGAGATAGAGATAGTCAGAAAGTGAGGGACAGAGACAGACAGAGAGACAGAGACAGAGATGGGGAAAGGAGGGGAGGAAAGGAGAAAGAAAAGGATAATCAGAGACAGACAGGCAGAGAGAAAGGGTAGAGGGGAGAGATTTTCTCCCAAGAAGACAGAAAACTTCTCGATCATTTTTAGCTTTTTTTTGGGGGGGGCAGCTCTGAAGCTCAGGCTTCTATCCTCCAGTGTCTCCCTTTGTACAGATGTGAGGTCTCAAGGTGTAGAGAAGACCATTTGCACCCCAGAACTGAAATACAATCATCACAGCTTTTCCATCTAGTTTCAGTGGCTCAGCGGGAATAAAATGCTGGCCTTGGAGCCCAAAAGACCTGAATTCAAATTTTGCCTCAGCTATTTAGCTGTGTCATTGTGCTGGACAAGTCAAGTTAACCTCTGTTAGCTTCAGTTTCCTCATCTGTAAAATAAGAAATAATAATAATAATACCACCTCCCTTCCAGGTTCTTATGAGGATAAAAGAAGATCACAATTGAAAACATTTTGCAAACATTAAAAGCTCTATAAATGCTAGCTATTATCAGAGAAGTGGAGTGTTTTACTGAAGGAGCAGCAGAATAGTAATTAAGAGAACTGGATCCCAGACCTGGCCTGATACCAGTTGTATGTCATGGACAAATTGTTCCATCTCTCAAACTCAGTTTTCCTACTCATACAATGGAGATATTAAGTCTTGCTGTACCTGTGCCATAAGTCTGTTGGGAGGAAAGGACTGTATAAACTATAGGACCCCATAGAAATGAGGGCATTATCTCAGGGGTCCTCGAAGTTACCAAAGTCTTTTGGGCTCCAAATCCATCCCTCTTTGAGTGTTCCTAGTATCCTTTTTCACAGTGACTTAAATGATAGTCATAACAAGCAATTAGTATTAGAACCTGGCATTGTGTAGACTGCAACCTTTTTCAAAGAGCCTTTATTTACTCCATAATCTCATCTTGTTTGAGACTCACAAATGAACCCCATTTTTCAGATGGTGAATCTGAAGCTCAGAGAGGCTGGGACTTGCTGACGGCTACACAGAGTCAATTGGAAAATTGGGACTTGATCCTGGTCTTCTAATTCCCACTAGAGAACTCTTCCCACTATAGCACAAATATCTCTTTTTTGTGTCTACGCATTTCATTTGAAGGAGGAAAGGACAGAATGTTGAATTTAGAGTCACAGTCCCTGAGTTTGAGGTACTATGTACTTTACACAGGACTTTGAGAAAGTCCCAACCTTTCTGATCCTTGGGTTCCTCATCTGTGGAAGAAGGGTTTAGGCCATATGCTTCACTTCCAGCTCTGGATCTCTGCTCTTACAGTCCTTAGTCCCAATGGGATCCACTTTCCATGCTTTCCTCTGGTTCTCTCAGGCACTGTGACTAATAAGTTACTGAAGAATCCTGTACTGGGGATCAGAAACCCAAAATGTGGGTCTCAGCCCCAATGTTGACTTGCTGAGTGACCTTTATCAAGTTATTTGCTTCTGAGTCACATATATAAAATATGAGGTTTAAATGGATTAGATTCTCTCTTCTTTCCAGTCTACAATTTGGGTTTCAGTCAGATATTGGGACATTAGCAAAAAGGATCTTGCAGGCACACTGCAAAGAAGGAAGAAAATAAGGAAGGAAGGAAGGAAGGAAGGAAGGAAGGAAGGAAGGAAGGAAGGAAGGAAGGAAGGAAGGAAAGAAGGGAAGGAAAGAGGGAGGGAGGAAGGGAGGGAGGAAGGAAGGGAGGAAGGAAGGAAAGAAGGAAGGAAGGAAGAAGGGAGCTGGAGTGAGGGAGGGAGGGAGGAAAGCAGAAAAAGAAAGACAGACTGAGACTGAGACTAACAAGAGAGAGAGACACTGAGACAGCCATAGAGACAGCGAGAAAGAGCAAGATAGAGATAGAGAGGAAGACAGTGAGAGACAGTGTGGCCACTCTACATACTTATAGTGTCACTCTAAAGAGGACATTTAAAGATCTGGACTCGATGGCTTAATGACGCACTTGAGACACAAAAAATAGAAAAGTCACCATTTTGAATAAAACTCTTTAATAAAGTTTCATCTCATTTGAAAAAAGTACCCCTTGCTCTAAGCCTGATTTCTTTTAAGCCCAATCTAATATCTTCCTTTGATTTCCAAAACCTAGCCATAACCGCCATGAAAGCCTGCTTAGAAACAACACTGAGAGTGTTGGAGCTAGATGCATCCTCAAAACATAGAATGTTAGAGGTGGAAGGGTTTCAAAATAGAGAATGTTGGACACCAAAGGTACCTTGGGATGCAGAATGTTAGTGCAGAAGGCATAACGTTATTGTGCCTTAGAACATAAATAAAGATCACTTGGGTCTTTATGACTCTTAAGGTTAGTACTAGGACCTTGGTGGAGACACAGTATGGCCGATTTGGGGTTGGAAACATGACCTGATGGCCTAATCTCCCACAATGGGCAGTGATTTTATGAAATGTTTTATCAGGGGAGGAGGGATCAGTGGAACTGACAAGCATTTAGAAAAGTTTTAGATAATTCTTTATGACAAGCAATGACTGGATTGGAGAAGGAGGGGCAGAAACAGATTAGGAACTGTAGATCATAGGAAAACAAAATAGTCCATTTTTAAAAGAAAAGGTTTAAATAAAATCCTATGCTGGGTAAACAAAGGCTTTGCTATGATGACTTATCAAAACCTTAAGGAAATATAGATGTCAGGGCCTGATCCATGAAGTCTTCACAGGGAGTCTTGAAGGAGGGAGGGCATATATTTTTTTACCACCAACCTCAAAAAAACTTTTCCATATAGAAACAATCTAGTCACGCTATCTGTCTCTGAAAGAGAAAAGAGATAAGGAAAGATGCTACCCTTATCCATAGCCCAGCGAGGCCTAGAAATGCTCTGTGAAAGAGAAATAAGGAAATATCTCGTAGCAGTTGCCATAGAAGCTTTATTTTGCATAATTAGAACACTCAAAATGAACCAAAGATAATAATGATCATCCAAAGTTTAATAGAACTCTGGATTACATCTATTTTATTTTTTATTTTTGCTTTTTGCTGAGGCAATTGGGGTTAAGTGACTTGCCCAGGGTCACACAGCTAGGAAGTGTTAAGTGTCTGAGACCAGATTTGAACTCAGGTCCTCCTGACTTCAGGGCTGGTGCTCTATCCACTTCACTACCTAGCTGCCCCTCTAAGATATTCTCACTGAAAATTACCCTATATCTATTTTATATCTTCATAAATATATTTATGTGTATATTCATATATGTGTATGTATACAATATGTAATGTTTTCTTTAATATTTGGGAACAGTTCACTAAAATCCTCAAGGACTTCCCCAGATTCAATATAATTTTTTTGAGGACAGGGATGATATGATTTAGCATAAAGAGTGAAAATTGAGAAGAGTATAACAATGAGAAGAAATCTAAATCTGGACCCAATTGTTGTTCAGTGATGGGTTTTCTTGGCAAAGATCCTGGAATGCTTTGCCATTTCCTTCTCCAGCTCATTCCACACATGAGGAAACTGAGGCAAACAAGCTTAGTGGCTTGCCCAGGGTCACACAGCTATTAAGTGTCTGAAGCCAGATTTGAACTTCTGAAGATGAATCAATCGTCTTGGTTCCAAGCCCACTGCTCTATGCACTATGGCACCACCTAGCTACCCCAGCAGGATGAAGTAACCCACTCATCTGATTCTGATAAAAAACCTTTATCCAGGGGTGTGCTAGTAAATGTTTAACAATTGTCTGGGGAGGGGGTGGGAAAATTGAACACACCCATTTTTAAAGTTTAATCTGAATTATTAAGATTTTCTCCATCACTTTCTTCAATCTAGGCAATGGACAAAACAATTTGTTGTGGTGTAAATGCTCACACTGAAAATTTAACAATTAGTTCTCAAAAGCCCCCTCGATCTGGCTCCAGCATGCTCCTGACTCACCTCCTAGCCTTTGCTTTGGATATTATTAACTAGATAATGACTGATCTTCCCCCTTTGGTTTGCAAGTGAAAGGAAGAGGCAAGAGCTTAAGAAGGATGCTCTAAGGTGGTTTTAGTGGCGCTGGTATCTCCTTGAGTTTGACATCACTGCTCTAAGACCCTTCTACCTCACTGTGACCATTGTCTGTGACCTGGGTCTCTCTGGGTATCAGCCTCCCCATCTCTCAAATGGGGACCACAAACCCTGCCCTGCCAGAGCTGGTATCTGGATCACAGGAGATGAAAAGTTGGATGTCTGTTATTGTCATTCTAAAGGTTTAGCCCAGGAGACCTAGGGAGTCCCAAGGAGGGAGAGAATGAGTGGACAAGCAGACAGTCTTTAACCTTGGCAGAAGAAAAAAAGAGAAGAAAAAAATCAAAGAACCATAAAGGAAGGAAAAAATATCTCTTGCTACTAGCAGAAATAGGATGTTTAGGATTTAGAAATGGGATTCTCATTCAGATCCTCTGATTACATAGCCCTCTGGTGGACACATAGGCTGCCCAACACTAGATAAGAGCAAAAAAATAATCCTCTCCCTAGGATATTCTAAGGTCAACAGTGGGCCATCTTGGAATTTCAGGAAAAATATGGAGTAGATATATTTTTTTTGGTCTTTAAGCCTTTTGTTGTTCTAGCCCCAACCCAAGACCTTCAGCTTCCTGCATCCCAGCTCTGTCCCTTCCTTTACAACGATGCCCTTCTCTTTCTCTTCCCTCCCTCCTCTCAAAGTCCTTTATGGATTTTCCCTCCCAAGCCACCATGATTCTCTGGACTTATCTTCCCCCCAATTCTAAACCATCAGAGTCCTTCAGTCTTCTTCCTCACAAACTTACTCTCAGGAAGGGGTCGGTGATTTAGTATTTACATTGGGCAAGAAGCCCTTAGTGCCTCCTGAAAGAGCACACAAAAGCATTTGTCTTTTAACAGTCAGAGCCCCTTCTAAGAGAGCCCTCTCAGATAGGGCCATGCCCCCAGCCAGCCTGTCCCTTCCAACCTCCTCATCAGATCCAAATGGAAGATGCTAGTTTAGGTGCCTGCTTCCTGCTTCCCTGTTACCCATCCTAAGTAAGATTTAACACCGGAAACAGTGAGATTTCTATGACATCTTCCACCAACTTCTTCTCCTTTCTGAGATTCAGATACTTCATTAGTAAAAACATTTCCTGAACTGAATCAAACTGTTGTAAGAATGAAACATCATTTTAGATTAGTGACAAGGTGAATGGACTCGAGAGTCATATTTTGACTTCATATCTTGTCTTTCGGTTTTCGAGTCCTAGCTTTGAACAGGCTCATGGCATGCCTCAGTTTCCCCATCTGTAAATGAGGGGATTGGAGTAGATGGTCTCTGAGATGTCATCTAGTTCTAAATCTGTCTATGGTCCTAATAAGGCTTCTCCTCCTTCCCTCACAGGGTTCTTATAGGAGAGTAATTTGTAAACCTTAAATTTCGTGGCAAGGGGAGATATGAGACTGGTCCCTTAAGTCTCTTACAGTTCTAAATCGAAATCTCTTGGGACTCCTTTCTGGAGCTATTCTTCCTCCTTGATAACCTGACAAGCAGTCCCCATGGGCAGGAAGCTGAGGGGCCGGAGTCTGAGAGAGGTGCTGTGAGAGGTAATTATAAATCTACATAGTGAAGCCTTTGCCCAGAACTTAATGGGATTCAGTAGAAAACATGATTCAGGCCCATGTCTCTCTGAAATTAGCCAAATAACATAATAGTCCTTTCTTCTCAGTAATCCTTCCCCTCCTCCCCCAGGTCCTCATCTCTTCCTAGCACCATTCGTTCGATCTCTGCTTCTGTTTTATCCTGGGAGGAGGCAGTGCTTTGTTGGATGGATGGCTAACCCAACCCCTAGAATAAAAGGAAAAAATTGATGAAGAAATGATGAAGACTACTATAAGCAGGGGCCATTTCAGAGAAGGTACAAAGAGATCCTTGGTAAGAGTGAGAGGGGGACAGATAATTTAATTGAGTAGGAAAAAAAATTTAAGCTAAGTGGAGCAAAAAGTTTCTTCCACCAAGTGAGGAAATAATCTTAGCTCTTTATGTCAATCCCATTTGGGGGACAGGAGTTCTTCCTCCTTATTTAAATAGCCCATCCCCAGGGAAGAAACCAATCAAAAGATGGGGAAGCAGCGTCCCTCCTGTGATTGGTCTTTCTGCTCCCTTCAGCATTTCTGTTAAAGGATCAGCTGCTTTCTCCATCCAAGCAAATAGGCTAATGTACCCAGTCTCTCTGCATCTCACCCTGCTGTTGGTTCTTCTGGTCAATTATAATCTCACCACTACTAGGCACCCATGGCAGCACCTGTGGAATTTCAATGAGGAAAATGCCCATTCCTGATCCCCCCAACTTATACTCTGTTTCTCAGATC
Source organism: Myrmecobius fasciatus (assembly GCA_023553655.1). NCBI lineage: Eukaryota > Metazoa > Chordata > Mammalia > Dasyuromorphia > Myrmecobiidae > Myrmecobius > Myrmecobius fasciatus. The sequence continues at coordinate 20,624 of JAJPUD010001066.1, forward strand.
CCCTGCACCGGGGTGCCCTTGAAGCAAGGTCTCTGCTCCCCAGGAAGTGAACCATGAAGGAGTAGTCTTTCCCTGCCTCTTCTTTGGGATGGGACAGTGTGGGTGCCACAGGATGAGCAGCCATGGGAGAGCTGTGAGATGCACCTGAAGACTTCATTACACTAGCTCACCCATAAAAACCCACTTTCAATTCTTCTGAACTTCTCTATTTCTGTCAGAAGCTCCACTGTTCTCATAATCTCACAATTTCTCACCCTTTCCATAGAGCCAGTTAGTTATCCAATCTTGTCACTTCTTCCTCAGCCATATCTTTTCCATGTATCCATCCCCTACTCTCACACAATCACCAGCCAAATTCAGGTTTTTGTCACGTTTTTGCCCTTATTGCTCCTTTTTTCCTCTGATCTCTCCCCTTTCTAATCTAGTCAAGGAGGTCAAAGATAGAAAAAAAAAAGAATTCCAAAATATCCTCATCACTACCTTTTATAATAGCAAAGAACTGGAATTAAAGTAAGTGGTCATTATTTGGGAACAGTCTCAAAAATTGTGATATGTGAGTATAACTGAATATTTCTACTTATTAAGAAGTAATGAATATCAAGCATTCTGAGAAACATGGGAAGACTTTTGCTTATTTCCTAAGCAAAATAAATAAAGCAACATATACAATTATTACAAATATGTAAATGTAAAGAAAAATAAAATGAAACCAAACCCTGGAAATTTATAATGTCCAAGTTTAACCCTTGCAAAAGCAAGAAGAAATTGTATCTCCCATCTTTCCCTAGAGAAGTTCAAGGGATTATGCTGCCAGATTATTACCAAATTGCATATGCTGCCAGATTTGGATTTAAATTCAAATCTGACCTCAGAAACTTAATTAACTGTATGACCCTGGTCATTTAACCTCTGCCTGCCAGCAGTTTTTCCAAATGTAAAATGTACATTGTGCTGTTGTGAGGATCAAATAGAATAATATTTGTAAAGCACTTGAAATAGTGCCTAGAATATAGCAGGTGCTTAATAAATGCTTATTTCCTTCCCCCTCTAGGTGATTATTTATATTTTAAGTATTTGATAATATGTGTTTATGAGGCTTTTATGTTTTAAACATTTCTTTTGTGTTAGTAGAAATAAATATCCATCATCTACTCAACACTTTGTATATTATGAATCTTTATTTTACATATTAAGTATCTTTATTAGAAGGGATCCTGTTAATTCCTTTTGAGATGGCCCTATGAGCCACATCTAAGCTGTATATTACTCTGGGGTGAAGGCAAAAAAATGTCCTTATTAGAGGAGTCATCCCTAATCCCAGAATAAATTTGGATACCATATAAGTCTAGAACCAGAGTCCCTCCTGGGAAGGGTCTCCTCTGAGTGAGATTCACATATAAATTAAGGAAATTGGAATAATTGGTCTTTATTGTACATTCCAGCTAAACATAGTAGGGGAGATGATATCATAGAACCATATAACGAGAATGAGCCTCAGCTCAGCATATAGCCCTTGATCATCTTCCTCCCCACACACAATCTCAACCATTTCTCCAAATAGCTTATCACCATGTCCCAAAGTCTACCAGTTAAGTTTCATTTCTTTGGCAGAAGCAAGCAATGACATCTCGGTTCCTCTGTTGAAGGACAAACTTCCAGAGATGGAAAAATGGAAAAAAGGGGGAAATGGGCTCATGTTCAATCCCCTCCAATTCAACGTAAGTTAGTGATTGATTTCACCAGTCACTTTCTTTCCTGATGAGAAAAATTTAGATTAAAAACTCTGGGGCATAGGTGGAGGGAACGCCAAAACAAGATAAGGGGAAAAGACTTTGCCAACCATCAGCCCAACTTTGATGGTCCTTCTCCAACATCTCCATTATATGAGAGAAATAAGAAAGGTCTTCACACTCCAAAAACCTGTCAAGAGGCTTTAATCCACTCTTTAACTGGTAATTCTTCAGAGTTAAATATTGCCCTCCAAATATTACAAATCATTTTCTTATCACCATCATTGACATCCGCAATTCTTCCCACAGATTGCCACCAGACTCAACTTGAATGTCACCAAATCATCCATGAAACTTTCCTTGATCACCCCCCAGCTTTTTTTATCTCTCTCTCTCTCTCTCTCTCTCTCTCTCTCTCTCTCTCTCTCTCTCTCTCTCTCTCTCTCTCTCTCTCTCTCTCTTTGCTTTTTGCTGAGGCAATTGAGGTTAAGTGACTTGCCCAAGGTCATACAGCTAGGGAAATGTGTGAGACCAGATTTGAACTCAGGTCCTCCTGACTTCAGGGCTGGTGCTCTATCCACTGCGCCACCTAGCTGCCCCCCCTCTCTCTCTGTCTCTCTCTCTCTCTCGGACTATAGCCTTTGGTCATACTCTTTTGCACTTAGATTCCAATTAGCCTTATTCTTCTCTGAGTACCTTCAATTCAACAAAGCTTTATCCATCAACCCACTTCTAAAACTGGGTGCTCCAGAGAAATTCAAACTAAACACCTCTCATAGAGAAGCAATATGGCTGCAGTAGAGGGATCACCGATCCTGGAGTCAGGAGGGTATGAGTTCAAATCTAGTCCCAGATATTTAATACTTCCCAACTGTATGACCTGGAACACTTAACCCATTTGCCTTGCAAAAAAAAGGAGGGAGAAAGAAAAGAAACTCAGCACCTCCCAAACAGAACAGATTCTCTTTTCCCTAAAAGTCTTCTTCCCAACTTTTCTATATCTGTCTAGAATCCCATCATTCTCTCAGTCACTTAGGCTTGAAATCTGGGGGTCATCCTCACTCACCCCATTTATTCAATATATATATATCTATATGTATATATCTGTGTACTTACACATACATGTGTGTATATATGTACATATATGTGTGTATTTATATGTATATCTATCAATCTATGTATTTTTAACTAGGTAAAAGTCCATTCTTTGCCTTATTTCTTACTTAGCCTTCATTACTAAATAGTCAAACTGAGACCTGTTAAAGATCTTAGCTTAAAAAGGCCAAAGTCTCCTATTTCATCCAAGGCCATCTCCAGCTTAATCTATATCCTGCTACTGGACCCAGATGGCTCTGGAGGGGAAAGTGAGGCAGGTGACCTTGCACAGCCCCCCTTACCTCAATCCAATTCACTTGCAGGCCATGGCATTCCTCCCTGATGTCATGGTCCTCTTCAAGAAGAAGGAACAAACAATAAGACCCTGCCTCAAGCCTTGAGTCTATAATCCGTTCTCCACCTAACCGTCAAGATGATTTTACAAACTTGATGGCTTCTTACTGACACTAGGATGAAGTATTATTTCATCTTTAATTTCATCCTTTAAAAATCTTTTAGTTTGTGCAAATATTATAGTGAATATACATATTCCCACAAGAATATGTTTGTAATATATAAATATGTAAATATACATTTATTTTTCTTTATGGGGAGCATAGTCTCAAAAAGAGTTTGAAGACCATGAACAAAGATAATAGATCTAAAGTTAGGACCTTAAGGTCGCCTAATCCAACTCCTTCATTTTATAGATAATGAAATTGAAACCTAAAAGAGTTAAGTCACTTGCACAATATTATACAAATAGTAAGTGACAGAGCTGGGATTTGAACCTGACTCAAATCCATCATACTCTCTACTTTGTCAAAGAGATGAATCATTGGTCTGCCTCGTTGGCAGTTATTACCATTTGAGGAGTTTTCTTCATTTATAGAATCATAAGCCAAAAATTAAATTAAAAAGACAGATGGGGAAACTGAGTTTTATAGAGGTAAAATGACTTAACCAAGATCACATGACGACCACAAGAATATAACTCTCCCAACTCCAAGCCTAAGACATTTTTTTGATATCTTAACTCAAGATAAGGTTTAAGATGGACAAAGTAGCACTTGAAGAAGAAAATCTATACCCTGGCAGTAATGGTCATAAAGCAATAAGGTGGGTGGGTAATAGTTCCTTGACTTCTAATTTGTGAGTAATGTGTGGCACAATGAGGTTGCAATTTTCTAATTGTGATTGCCATTTTAATTTTACTCACGGCTGTGCAGCTAACAATGGCAAGTCTAGTAATTAAAATTAATTGTACCTTCACCTGCATATTTCTATTAGGCTGTTCAATTTAGTCTGCAAGCTCAATGATTTTGTCCTCTGAAAGATGCTGAATTCATTTCACCGAGCCCAATTAGGCTACACTCTAATTCCTCCAGTGTGAAAAACAAGCATTTCACTCCGGGCCCTCCTACTCCAGAGTTTCCCCAGGCTCCCATTTTTTAAACCCACAAAGCCCAGCCCAACTAGCTTTCTCCAGCCTAAGAAGCCTCTGGCAGCAAACATGGCAGTTTGGTTCTGAAATGTGAATGACAGGGACTAGGAATAAGCCTTGGGAAAAATGACTGGATTTCCACATTTGATAATTCCAAGTTAGGTGGGAAGGGGTTTCCTCCCTTCTCCTGACCAGAATATCATTTGATCATCAAAACGGCCAAGAAAGGGAAGTCCTGGAGATAACATGATATGCTAGAAAGAGTCTTAAGAGAGAAGGAGGTCTGGGTTCAATTCTTGATACCAAGTGCTAAAGGATCTTTGAGATCCTTTAGCTCAGGGACTCTTAATATGGGGCCCATGAATGTCTTTATATTTTCATAACTGTGAATTCCAATATAATTGGTTTCCTTTGTATTTCTAGATACTTATACATTTAAAAATATGATTCTGAGAAGAAGTTCATAGACTCCATCAGATTGGATCCCATGACACTAAAAGAGCTAAGGATCTCTGGTCTCGTTCAATCACTCCTTTTGCAATTGGAGAAATGGAATCCCAGAATTGATATTAAGCAGCAGAATGAGGATTTGTACATCAGCCTATTTTCACTGTGTTGCTCCCAGAATGCAATATTATATTAGCGAGGTCTATTTTACAAAGTCTTATAAAGGCAGAATGTGAGACATGTCCAAGTTCATGTGGCTAGTGGATGATGGGCTCAGATTTCAACCAAGGTCTCAGCTCCAAAAACCTGTGCTCTTTTCCCTATACCTTATTAATTGATCACACAAAAGAAATAAAATCCCTCAGAGTGAGTAGTCTTCCCAACTCTTGACACCGTTGCATTTCTACTCTGTGTTGGGATTATTCCAGGAAAGATCCCCATAAAATGCAAACTTCCCTGTCCAGCCTCTTCTCTTTTTTTCTTCTATACGTATTTCCATAGTTTTTATGCTTCACAAGAAAATTCAGATCAAAAAGGAAAAAATGAGAAAGCAAACAACAACAAAAAAGGTGAAAATACTGTGCTTTGATCCACATTCAGTCCCTATAGCCCTCTTTCTGTTTGCAGATGGCTCTCTCCATCACAAGTCTATTGGTATCCAACCTCTTCTCTTGACCTCCATTCTGCCACAGGTTGTCTAGTCTTCTCACTCTGGGTCCCCAAACAGAGAAGGACATTCTTCTAGGACATTAGTCACAGAGATCCCCTTACTTGGAATGCCCTCCTCTTCCTCATTCAAATCCTATTGGTCCTATGAGGACCAACTTCTAATCTTCATCCTCCAGTACAATGCCATTATCCCCAGTATTCTTCACTCTTCTGAATATCTTTCAGGACCTCCTCAATTTAGTAATTCATCTTACTTTCTCTTAGTCTTTCTTATTTCCCTCTTCTTATGTCCTGGAGAAAGCCCATCTTGCAGATAATATACAACCATGGGCATTTTAGGAAGGATATTGGCAAAGTGGGGGGTAAATAGAATAGTGAAATCAAAAGGGGTCAACTCAAAAAGAAGCTGCCTTCCAATCAATCCATCAACAAGACCTGGGCACTACTGCCCCTAGCCTTGGCTGAAATACTTCCCATCCACAAGAACTGCTAAAAGGAGCCAGAAACCCAAGAACATCCATCAGGTCTGGAGGAGAACTTAGCAATCATGTCTTCCAATCCCCTCATTGTACAAAGGAAAGGAGAGGACTCTCTTTAGTCTGGTTCATACAGTGAATTGGTGTCAGGGCTAGTCCTTGGTCCCAGCTCTTCTGACTCCTTCCGCAGCTAAGTTCTTTCTTTTCTACTATTACTTTGCTATAAAGATTCAACTACAGAAGGCTCCAAAAAGCACAAGAGTCAGAAATCTGGGATAGAACATAATAGGACTGTTATGTTTTAAGGAAGGAAGGAACCTCAAAAGTCTCCTGATTCAACCCATATTTGAACAGAAATTCTCTACTGCATCCCTCAGCATCTCCACTTGAAGACTTCCTATGATGGGGCATTCACTACCTCTCAAGACACCCCCTAAAATTATTGTACTGCTCTGATTAGTAGGAATGATTTTCCCTTTTAAGTTAAGCTAAAATCTGCTTCTGTAACTTTCACATATCCCTCCTCATTCTGATCTTTGATTCCAAGAAGACAAGAATAATCTGTTTTGTAGAGAGATCCATTCAAATACTCAAAGCTTGTCTTTTACTCTAAATCTTCCCTTCTTCTGGCTAAATCTCCCCAAGTTCCCTCAACCAATTCTATAATGGCATGGTTTCAAGGAATCATTCTCTGGATGTTTTCCAGTATGTCCATGGCCTTCCTAAAGACCGAGAGCTACAATTGGCATCCCACATGGGAACAACAGGACAGAGAGCAGCATGGTTCCCAAGTGGCCTCAAGTCACCAATTAAATCCAACAAACATTTTGGTTCAGTCATTTTTCATTTGTGTCCAACTCTTCATGATCACACTCAGAGTTTTCTTGACAAAGGTACTGGAGTAGTTTGCTAATTCTTTTTCCAGATCACTTTACAGATGAGGAAACTGAGGCAAACAGGATGAAGTGATCTGCCCAGGGTCACACAGCTAGTGAATCTCTGAAGTTGGATTTGAACTCAGAAAGAAAACTCTTCCTGAATGCAGATCTGGCACTCTATCCCCTGTACCACCCAGCTGCCAACAAGCATTTATTACTCTATACTTGGTCTTGCACTAGATTTCACTTATTAACTACATGACACTAAAATGAATTATTTCAATTCTGTCTACCTCCATTTCCTCACCTCTAAAATGGGGTCAACAAAAATATCCATCTCTCAGGGCTGTTGCAAGGATTAAATATTTGTAATGGATTTAGTGTAATATCTGGCACATAGTAGGTTCTTAATAAATGTTTATTTCATTATCATCATCATCATTGCCATAATTGAGTATATAAAGGTGAAGATAGTATAATCCCTGCTTCAAGAAAGTTACACTGTAATGGAAGGAAAAGGGTATTTGACATGTGTACAATCACCATAATAAAAGGAAGAGAGTATCAGAAGCAAGATTAAAGTATTGTAGTAATGTCTGAGGTGAGGAAAGCTCAGGGAAGATCACTGGGGGACATCATGAGGATTCATGAAACAAGTGGCATCTGAGCTGGGCCTTGATGTCTTGGTAGACCTGGACACACCTGAATTGTGCATTTTGTGAAAATCATGTAATGATTTAATTTCTCTGGGCTTCCATTGCCTCCTTTGCAAAATGGACAAGATGATCCCTGAACTAGCTCCAAACTGATGATCTATTATCCATATGAAGAGAAGATCCCAAGTGATATTGATGAGGAGACAATAGGGATAAGGTGGAGAAGAAAGATCTTTGAGAACTTGCTGTGCAATCTTAGAGTAAATCCTTTTCTGTTTCTGTACTCCATTGTTCCCCTTGATAAATAAGAGTTTGGTCTCAGTGGGCTTGAGTATCCTTCCTAATTCTACCACTCCAAAGATGACAGAATGAAAGGCAGAGTTCTAATGATCAGCCAGGTCCTCATGTATCCCCTCCTTCTAGCATTCAAGAGAAGGAGCTATAGGCCTCTTCTCTAAAACCCTGTGCCCACTTACAGTCAATGGGTCCCTTGCTTAGGCCCTACAAGTGTAGTCCATGGCTCCCTGAGACAGGAAAAGAAGGATGATAATAAAGGAGCAAAATATATGGGAATCTTGGATGTGGTATTCAGAGGAGCTGGGGAACATTTTCCTCCCCCCAAAAATGTTTTTTCTTCCTCAATATTCCTATCCTTACTACCATGAGCCATTACCTGGAATCCCTTCTGGGCAGAGCCCTGGGGAGAGCTCAGGATGTTAGGCAGCCCTCACATGGTAGAAAGAGTCAGAAGAAGGTTTAAATTCTAGGTTTAACTTTCAGCTCTGCTGATTATTAACTGTGTAGTTCTGGACAAACCCCTTTCTCTTCAGGTTTCCATTTCCTCAAATACAAGAAGGATTTTGCTTCTGGTTCCTTTCAACTCTACATTGATTCCAGAATGTAAAACTCTGAAAAGTAGAACCTGATACACTGAAAGGAAAGGGATGAGTGGGAGCTCAGAGCTCTTCCTGAGAGGGGAGAGTGAAGGGCCTGGGAGAAGGAAGAAGGAAAAAGAAGTCTCTTTTGGAATTTGGGGGTCAGGAAGGATGAAATAATAGAGGTCAGGACCCTTCTGAAAACAGATTTGGAAGCTAGAAAAGAGGGAGGGGAAAAAAAGGGTGATAAAAGGGGGAATGGTAGAAGGCCACAGAAAAAGAACAGAAAGAAGGGAGTGAGAATATTTATTAAGCATCTACTATGTTCCAGGTACTGCATTAAGCACTTTACAAATATTATTTGATCCTCAGAATAACCCCAAAATATAGGAGTTATTATTGTGCCCATTTGAAAATTGAGGAAACTGAGGCAAACTAATTTAAGTGCTGAGGGTCACAGAGTTAGTGAGCATCTGAAGCTGAATCTGAACTCTTCCTGACTACAGGCCCAAGTGCTTTATCCACTGCACCAAATTTCCCTGATTGACCCTACCCAACCTCTTCCTCCAATAGTTTGAACATAAAACATATCTCTGCTCAAAAATTTCTCCTTGCACCTGAACCTGACTTCCACTGACTATCCTTGGCCCCCAGTCTGCCCTTAACTCTTTACCAAGGCCTGTCATAAGTTTAAAAACAACCACCAAAAGAAAAAAAACACTTAAAACACTGTATAGATTTTGTTATGGGTGATGGACTTTCAATTAGTATGTACAAAAGATTCCTGGAGAATTAATTGCCTGCATGCTGGCCAATCAGCTGCCAGGGTTGTCTCTCCCAGGGACATTCTGCCTATTATCTTATTTATTGAGTACAGTTGGGGGTTGGGAAACCGTTAGAAGGCTGCCTTTGTTGAGCTTAGACTGAGCCACATGGCCAGTGGCCTGTAAGTCACAGAATGCTGTTCCCCCTTTTTTCCCCCACCCAAAGAACCAGTGTAGGGATGTTGGGAAAGACATCTGAGTGACTTCCCTCCTGCCCCCCACGTCCCAGGGGTAGACTTGGGCAGCCAAGAGCACTCCTAGTGAATCCCAGCTCCATTACTGAAGTAGACTCCATTCTACCCACCAAGTCATGGAGAAAGATGGATCCATTTTTAAAAACTGGTTTCCTATGAATTGAGCCTGAAGCTTATTATCCACCTTCAGAAGCAAAGAAGATACTACTTTAGAAAGTTTAAATAACTCTACTTCCAATGTAATAAACATTTGTAATTATTTTCTAATTGAATTGAACTGGTTTTTCCTATCTGGACTTCAGAGCATCATCCCCTCCTCCATACTCCCACTGTCTGTACTCTAGAACATACCTTCATTTCCACCTGCCTCAGTTATTGGGGTACCCCCCCAAAAGATTTTAATTTCATTCTCCCACTTTTAATCCTTCCTTTGTTTACTACCACATGAAAGGTGTGCTCTCAAGAAGTCCGATTGCCAATGGCTGTGCTTGCCAGAACTGAGCTGGAAAGCCAGCCACCTGAGTTGGCTCATCACCATTGTTCACAGGATCTTCCAAATAGAGCTGGAATGGGCTTTAGAATTCATCTTGTCCAGTGGCATTTAATTTGGAGACAAATGGAACCAGGATCTTTTATGGCCCCAAATTGATTTCAAAAAAACACATATTAATATTATCTACATTCTGTTGTCCAGTTCCTGGACACTGGGGTATGTATACCTCTGTAGCAAATTCTCACCCTATTTTACAGACCAGTGGAATTAAATAGTTTGGCCAAAATCATTCAAAGAATAAAGAGCAGGGCTAGAATTTGAATTCAGATCCATAACTTTAAATCCAACATTGTTTTCTCTATACTGTATGTTCATCCAGGGTGAATCTGATTGACAGTTTGTCTTTGATCATCCCACTTTCTTTCCAAAGCCCTTCTCTCATATCCTCAGCAACTTTCATGCTATCTTTTTTCTCTCCAATTTCTCATGTCCAGAGTGACCCCCACAACCTGATCAGTGCTCCAGGATGCACGTACTTCCTCCCCACTATCTGTATCAGTATTTCCCTTTCCTCAAGCTCTGCCTTCAGTTGTCTTTCCCAAGAAAAACCACCTGATAACCAATTCATATTAGGGTGTTAATGACTGATGGCAACTTAATGAGAGACATCTGTGGCTTAGTGGCCTGAACAATGAACACAGGACAACTGGATTATATTCCCAGCTCTGCTCAGAATTTGTGAGCTGACCTTCCCTGGGACTCAGTTTCCTTGCCTGTAAAATGAATAAATTGGAATGAAAGATTGTTAAGCTTTCTCCACCTCTAAAACTGTATATTTCTATTAATAATGATTCCTCTCTCTTTCCCCTAAAGTCTTCCTCCAGTGGTCAGTATCTTACAATGATGTTAGGCTCCAAGACCATAGCAGTGGAGAGTAAGCTCTTGAAAGTTCCCCCACCCTGGGATAACTTTGGGTACCAGCCAAAAAAAACAGACTATTTTTGTTGTGAAAGAACCAAAACCCCTCCCCACTGAAGAGAAATTTCTCACCAGAAGATGGGCTAAGACAAGCCATAGAGACTGGTTTATTCAAGGATGGAAGCGCTTCTGGCTGCATTGGTGGATGAAAAGCCCATTGAAGAATTCACAGATCTCTTGAAGTTTCAGTGACTTATCACAAGAATATTTACATTTGGATAGGGGCTCCAAGAAAGGGTATGGCCTTATCCCCAAAATCTATCTCAAATGATAGGATTCCAGGCATTGTTGTAGGCCAGCAATGGCCTTCTGGTAGACCCCCAAATAGCATTTTGTGGGTCACCACCCACCCTGTATATTAAAAAGACCAGTTCTAAGGAAACATAAAGGGCAGATTGGTATTTAGGAAAGAAGCCTGATCTGGGGTCAGAACCTAGATTCAAATCCTGTGCTTAATTTCTTCCAGAATGGGACCTTGAACCTCAGTTTCCTAATGAAAAGTTGGGATTGTTTCATTCTTTGTATTTGTAATCCCAGCACCCAGGTCATTGAGCAATGTGGTAATGCTCTAGTACATAGAAGGCACTTAGTGAATACTTCTTGTCTGTAAGATGAGAGAACTGGACTAAATAATCTCTCAGGTTCCTTGTAGCTCACAATCTATGATTCTAGGGCATAGACAGAAGGGAAATGACACTTGGAGATGAAGATGCTTTCTTTCAAGCTGAGTCCTTATAGGGGCTATCCAGATGTCTAAAAGGGTCCATATTTATTTTGGACACTTAGTTGTGATCCATCTAGTGTTCTAGTTCTAGGCTCTAATTCACTTAGTGAATACTTCTTGTCTGTAAGGTGAGAGAGCTGGACTAAATAATCTCTCAGGTTCCTTGCAGCTCCCAATCCTATGATCCTAGGGCACAGAGAGAAGGGAAATGACACTTGGAGATGAAGACTCCTTTCTTTCTAACTGAGCCTTACAGGGACTATCCAGCTGTCTAAAAGGGTCCATATTTGTTTCGGACACTTAATTGTGATCCATCTAGTGCTCTAGTTCTATGCTCTAATTCACTCAGTGAATATTTCTTGTCTATAAAATGAAAGAGCTGGACTAAATAATCTCTTGGCTTCCTTGTAGCTCACAATCCTATGATCCTAGGGCATAGAGAGAAGGGAAATGACGCTTGGAGATGAAGACTCTTTTCTTTCCAGCTAATTCCTTATAGGGGCTATCCAGCTGTCTAAAAGGGTCCATATTTATTTCGGAGGCTTAGTTGGGATCCACCTAAAAATGACTTTAATGGAATATTGGTATCTTTTGATGCTCGCCCTGTCCCTTTAAATAAAACGTTTACTATGTCACAGAACATCTACTGGGGAGGAGGAGAAAAGAAGAAAAGGGGGGGGCCGGGCGGAGATTGACTCAGGAGTGCCGCTTTGTAAAGACAGGGAAACATCTTCTAATTTAAAAGAAATTTGAGAAAATAGTTCTATTCCCCCTCTCCATTATCTCCCTGCGGGTGCCCGGCTCCCAGACATCAACATGCAGACCGGGCTAGGCAATCGTAGGGCAGAAATTAGCTGACAGCCATCAGGTTAGATAACGGAGGGCTGCAGCCGCCACACTCGAGAGTACATTAATCTTTCCCAAATTAAAATCTGCGAGGCTGCGTTTAAGATTGAGGCCACCATGGTTCAGCGCTGTTTGACCGCCAATTTTGATAAAAGTGTTTTAAGAGAGGTGAGACGGAGATAAATTGCCTCCACTCCCTTGGCAGCTGCGGGGGTAAGTGTTGGGGCGCACGGCTGCCGCCATGATGTTGATGATGCTGGGTGTCAAGCCAACGTCGGCGTGTTTACACAGAGTGGCAAAGGGTGGGAAACACCCAGCCAGGGAGCCAACAGCCAGGCAGCGGACAGATGGCATATTTCTTGGAAAGTGACATCAATATTATATTTCATCCCAGGCAGACAAATACACTCTCGCATTTGGGTAGTGGCTGATAAGACCAGGTTTGCTTGTAAAACAAATGAATATTCTTCCTGAGTTGGCTCTTGGGTTCCGCTCGTTCTTTTCTGTTGTTCCATCAACAAAGCAGCGAGGGGATCCAGAAGCAGAACCAGGAGGAGCCCTTGCTTTTCAAGAGGTAGAAGTTCTCAGAGCTAGGAAGACTATGGATGGGATCATAGGAACAGGAGCCCCAGAAGGTGACCCCTGGTCTTGAGCCCAGCCTGGTCCTAACTTTAACTCCCCAAGACTGATCTTGGTTTTGACCCAGACTGAACCTTGACCTCACTTCAGCCATTAGAACAAACTGACCCCTGACCTAGACTGAGCCCTAACCCTAACCCCAAACTAAATCCCTATCATATACTTAATCTTGACCCCAGGCCCAGAATGAGGTCTGATCCAGATTAAAGAGTGAATTACAGAATTCGAGGTGGAAGTTCTCAGAGCTAGGAAGACTGGAATCATAGGAACAGGAGCCCTACAAGATGACCCCAGACTGAGCCCTGGTCTTGATCCCAGCCTGGTATTAACTTTAGCTCCCCACCCTGATCTTGGTTTTGACCCTGACCTCAGGTCCCAGACACACATTTAATCTTGACCCCCAGGCCCAAAATGAAGTCTGATCCAGATTAAAGAATGAACCACTCCCTTCAGCCCCAGCTGGAGTCTTGAACTGACTGCAGACACAGAAGAAATCCTGCCCACTTTCTCTTCTCAACCCCTGTCCCTGACCTTAGCAAGGATTCTAATCATATACTGAACGATGACCTGACTCAACCCCTTTCCCAGATCAAACTCTGACTAGAACCCATATAGCCCTAGCACTGATCTCAGAATTACTACACACTAAACCCTAACCTTAGCTTTAAATTAAGCTTTGACATCATCCTCAGAATGAGCCTTGATTCCAGCTACAAACTGTGACTTAGCCCTAAATTAAACTTTGACACCATCCCCAGAATGAGCTTTGACTCCAGTTATAAGCTGTACTTTAGTTCTACCTACACACAAGACCTATCCCCACCTTGAAGAAACTCACAATTGACTGAGGACACAAAAGAAAAAAAATAAACTTAGGCAGTTACTGCTCAATGAAAATCATAAAATGGCAGAAACGCAGATTGTCAAAGACAAAGGGAACACAGCCATCATCTAGTCTAATCCCTCAACCCTCTTCAGTCCTTCTCTCTCCAGTATCCCTGACAGGCAGACATCAATCAAGGTTTGAATAGAAGCAGGATTCTCACCATCTGACCAAGCAGCCCGTCCATTTTTAGATGGCTCCAGTGGTGACCGCTCCAATCTAGGTAACTGAATTCCCCACTGTTCCTTCTTCCTTCCAGCATCCTCCATATTCCCCACCTGGCCAAATCCTACTTTTCCTTGAAGGTCTAACTCAAATGCCACTTCCTTCAAGAAGATTTCCCTAATATCAGAGAGTAATTAGTATCTCCTTTTTTGAAAACTTCTATGGCGCTTAGCACCTATTCCATTGAAATTAGGACTAGACACACAGACTGTAAAGTAGATAGGATAATGACGTTTGTGTAGGGGTGGTGGGTAATAGAAAGCATGTTAATAAGAGAATACAAGGAAGAAAAATGGGAGTTCCCATTCTTCCCAACATAGCCAACATGGGAATGATGAGTCCCTCGGTAGACAAGTTTTGAAAGTCAGAAAATCTGACTCAAGCATTTACTAGTTACACAACCCTGAGAAATCATCTCACTTTTCTAATTTAACTTTTCTGACAGTTTGGAACTCTGTCTCAAAATCACTAAGTCGTGCATCCTCTTCGACCTAGAAATACTACTTAGTCTTTACCCCAGAGATCAAAGAGAGGGAAAAGAACCCTATATACACAATATTTACAGCAACATTTTTTTTGCTGTCAAAGAACTGGAAAGGAAGAGGATACCCATCAACTGGAGAATGGCTGAACAAACTATGGTATATAAATGTAATGGAATATTGCAAGAAATAAAGAGATGATTCCAGAGAAACCTGGGAAGATTGAGCTAATGCAGAAGGAAATGAGCAGAATCGGGAGATCAGTTTGTTTAGTAACAATAATGTTGTAAAGGTAAATAGCTCTAAAAATCTTAATAACTCTGATTAATGAAATAATCAGCCACAGTTGCAAGGGATGGATGAGAAAGTTTTCCTTTTGAGAGGGGGTAACGATGCAGAACGTAAAATGAGATGAGTTTTTAGACAAGACCAATATGGAAATATTTTTTTGCTTGATTATGAATATTTGTTACAAAAGTTTTATTTAAATACTTTAGCTTAAAATGGCCAATGTCTCCCACTGCATCCAGGGCCATCTCCATTCATCCTGATCTATGTCTTGCCACTGGACCCAAAAGACTCTGGAGGAGAGAGTAAGGCTGATGACTTTACTCAGCTCTGCTTCACTTAAATCCAATTCACTTGCAAGGCAAGACATTACTTTCCTGGTGTCATTGACAAACAACAATTATAAACATTTTGTTTATAATTTGTTTTGTACATATTAGATTACATGTTGTCTCAATAGATTTTAAGCTTCTGGATCACAGATACTCTCTTATTCCTCATCTGGAATCTCTGGTACTTAACAAATACCTGACACATATTGGGTGCTTAATAGTTGTTTATTGTGATTTATCCCAACTCCACTTTTAGACATTTCTGATTATTAAGAAGGCTGTTCAGGTTTTTTGAACTGAGTTGAAATCTGCATTACTTTAATTTCTATTCAGTAAATATTTACTAAGCACCTACCATATACATGGCATTGAACAAGGGGATGGAGACAAAAAGACGGAAAATGAGACATTTCTCTGCCCTTAATGAGCTTACAATCTACTGAAGTTTACATTCTGCTAATTCCATCCTTCTCTATAGTCCATGCTGACTACCACCACCATGGTCAAGCTTCCTCTTTTCCTTCCTTAATCATTCGATGAAGGCTTGCTCCCCTCTTGGGGCAAATGAGATAAAAAAGGAATTTCTTTCCTTATGGATCTCACAATCTTGGGAAAGGGGACTAGGGAGAAACAAAATCCCCCAGGGAACTTATAGTTCATAGAGAAAAGATATAATCCTAAAACAGAGACAAGACAACAGAAAAGAATTTCATTGCAGTCCCAGAGTTCTTTTTTGGAGAGACACAACTGCAATATTTTGGGCATTCTACTGAGTCAGTGCCAAAGGAGTTCCAAGTCTACAAAATGAGACAATACCCCATTTATTTGCCTTGTCAACAGCTAAGAAATGGATGCAATGCTCACAAACCCAGGAAGTCTGGATCCATCCTCAGCTCATCCCCTTCCCTCCACAAACTAGCTCACAGGAGCAATCCCTTTTCTTCTTCCAGTCTAGCTTCCTCATCTACAAAATAGAGCCCAGATAAGACTCCTATCAGCAAACTCTGGCATCCTATGTTCTAAGCTCCCTTCAAGCTGTGATATTCTTTGAGTATACAGCTTAAAGGACCCCCGAGAGTCTTAGCAGGAAATCTCACTGATTTTAACCAGAGGGCAGAGCCATAGATTTGGATAGGGAGAGGACAGAGGTAACTAGTTTTTTCTTATAGAGTCCCATGGATAAAACTGAGGACAAACTAATTTATAATTACGCAGCTAATATGTAGTAAGTGCTGGCTCTCCAGACTCCCATCCCAGGGCTGTTTTCAGTATGCATGCTGTCCTTGGTGTGGTCTTCCTTAGAAGTGGAGGAGAAGGGAGGGCGGACACTAAGCTACCAACTGATTTCCCAGAGGACTCAATGTGAGCATGGAGGCTGGGAACAGCCTCTTCATGTCAGCTCTCCGTTGGCTGCATCCAATCTCCAAATTGAGATTTTTTTTTGCTGTGGCCACAGTCATGGGTTTTCTGAAGTGGGCTTTGTGCTAATCTCTGCAGATGGAGGAAAGACCACCTAGGTCAGGTCCCTTTAATTAGTAGAGCAGAGCTCCTAATCCTGTACTCATTAGATACGGGCCTCCTTAAGACGGGTCATTTGCTGGACATATTCTAGGGGCTCAGCTAGTGAAGCATCATTATATGGAAACAGAGCAAGCTCTCAACCACATCTCACATTACATGTAGCATGGAGGACTAATAAGAATAAGATCACTGGTCAAAGGCACATATGAGCCAATTAAGTTTACTTTTCTAAAAAGCTCTGCTCCCATCCCCAGCTTAAGCCTTAACCCTAAACTAAACACTACATGAGACCCAGACTTGGCTCTCTGACCCTACATCAGATTTACCTCTTGATCTCTGCCCCAGACTGAGCCTCTGACCAGCCTAAATAAGACCCCCGTCTCAAACTGACTTCTGACCACAGTCAACTACACCCAACACTATATCTAGATCTATGAAGTTTCTATCACATTCAAAAGCTAATAACTCTAAAAGGTGGAGAAGAAGGTTAAGTCATTCTATCTTTCACATATTCTTTAATCAAATCAACAGGCTTTATTAAGTGCCCATTGTATGCCAGGCACTATGCTAAGTGCTACGATACAAGGACAAAAACTAAACAATCCCTTCTCCCAAGAGAGAAGCTGGGAGAAGAGAACTTATTAAATAGATTTATATACAAGTATATTAGCAGGTAGGGCAAGGGCTGGACTGACTCGTGATTTCAATTGTCTCTAGGAAACTCCCAGGTGAAGACACTTTCCTGATGCAGGTTAGCAGCTTCTAGCAAAACTCATAGTCTTATTTCTTTTCTCTCTCTCTCTCTTTTTTTTTTTGCTTAGGCAATTGAGGTTAAGTGACTTGCCCAAGGTCATACAGCTAGGAAGTGCTAAGTGTCTGAGACCAGGTTTGAACTCAGGTCCTCCCAACTTCAGGGCTGGTGCTCTATCCACTGTGCCACCTAACTGCCCCAGTCTTATTTCTTTTCAGCAATGCCATGGTCCAGGGCAATTCCAATAGACTTGGGAGGGAACATGCCATCCATATCCAAAGAGAGAAATATGGAGACTAGAAGTAGATTGAAGCACGATATTTTCACTTTTTTTTGGTTTGCTTGCTTATTTTTTCTTTCTCATGTTTTTTTCCCTTTTGGTCTGATTTTTCTTGCATAACATGACAAATATGGAAATATATTTTGAAGGAGTGTATATATTTAATATATAAATTTTGGGAGGGGGAGTAGTGGGGAAGGGTGGGAGAAAAATTTAGAACAGAAATGAATGTTAAACTATCTTTACATGAAAAGTATCTTTATATGTATTTTGAAAAAAATTTTAAAAAGATTGAGAAAAAAGGAAATAATTCAAAAGACCTCATAGTTTTAGAGAGTTGTGTGTGTGTATATGTGTATATATGTATGCACATATATACACACATTATAGATTATATATATAAACATACATGTACACATAAAGATATATCTGAAAGAATGGAGGAAAGAAGGGAAAAGAAGGAACACATATATATACACATTATAAATTATATATATATATAAACATATATATACATAGAAAGATATATATGAAAGAATGGAGGAAAGAAGGGAAAAGAGGGAACATTTATTAATCACCTGATATTCACCAAGGCACTGAATTTAGCATTTAACAAATATGATCTAATTTGAACCTCACAATAACCCTGAGAGGTAGGTGCTATTGTTATCCCCATTTTACAGGTAAGAAAACTGAGCCCTAGGGAAGTGATGTAATTTATTCAACATCATGCAGCTAGAGGATACAAGAATGAGAATTTGACTCCAACTAAGGACTAAGAACTTGGCTGAGTATCACTGGTATGTGCTAATCCTGCTCTAACAATTCCCTTGAACTATTAGCCGGGAATACCTTACAGCATCCAAAGCCTCTCAACTGAGTCCCAGCTCCCTGATGGGGAGGAGCTGGGAAGGGAGGAAAAGTCCCAGAGCCCTGAAGCCCATGAACTAAAGGAGTTTTGGCTCATGAAGGTTTATGTCTTCTAATAAATGCTGTAAATTGGACATCCTGGTTCCAATCCCATTAGAAAGGAGGAACAGAGCTTAACCATTAGAGAATTATGGACCATGGGCTCCTCTGGCTGCTTGATGGTTGTTAATTTGAAATTTTTCAATAAAATCTTGAAATTGGAAAAAAAATCAACCTCTAGCAGAAAGTCACCTTATAGCTTGAATAAAATGATAAGTCTTACTCTCCAAGGGGTCATAGAATCACAGAATTAAGGCACTTCAGAGGCCACTAGGTGGCGCAGTGGACAGAGCTTTGATCTCTGATACTAGCTGTGTGACCCTACATTAGTCATTTAACTTCATTTATGAAATGGAAATATTAATAGCAAGATGTAGAGTCTACGGAACTTTGCAAATCTTAAAACTCTAAATATAAATGCTAGCTTTAGAAATGTCAGCTATCACCCAAAATCTCGTTCAACACTTCTGGAACTACAAGTATCTCATAGGAGTTAATGTTTTCATATACAATTCTCTTTAATGCTCTCCTTTGTATTAAAAATATATTCATGTTTGTAGGTGATTAGGTTTATAATACAAATGAAAATTAAATTTTTGAAAATTAAGGGATCTTTAGTGAAAGGCTCCAGAGATTAGTTGACTCCATTTTTGGACAGATCAAATTGTTTGGAAATATCTCCTGACGTGGGACTGAAATCTACATCTCAGAGCCTTCTGCCTATTGTTGCTATTCCTGCCCACTGAGACCAAGCAGAACAATGCTGACCCATTTTCCCAAGACAGCCCTTCGATTAATTGAAGAAGAAAGGGAAGGAGGAACAAGCATTTATTAAGCACCTATCATGTGCCAGGCTCTGTGCTAAGTGCTTTGTAAATATTACTCATAATTGCACCTGTTTAACATATATTGGATTACTTGCCATCTAGGGGAAGGAGTGAGGTGAGGGAATGGAAAAATTAGGAACACAAGGTTATGCAAGGGTCAGTGTTGAAAAATTATCCATGCATATGATTTGAAAATAAAAAGCTCTAATAAAAAATATTACTCATTTTATCTTCACAATAAGCTTTTATTATCCCCATTTTATAATTAAGGATAACAGGTAAGTGACTTCCCCAGGATCACACAGCTACTATCTGTAGCCAGACTTGAATTCAGATCTTCCTGACTCCAGACTCACATATGAAGATCTCTATCTTATCCTACTTCCTCCCCCAAGTCAACCCAAGTTCTTCAAATAATCCTCAAATAGCAGTAACCCTCCAGTTTGCTCACTATTCCACTCCCTTCTTATGGACATGTCTCAGCTGAGAAATTTCTTTGTTTCCAACGTTAACTATTTTCTTTTGATCTTCACAACAGCTCTTTGAGGGGGGTCTACTCATGTGGTAGACAGTGCAAGTATCATTATCATTCCCCAATTTACAGATAAAGAAACTGAGGCTCAAAGAGAAGGAGTGATTTGTCCAGTCACCAGGTTGCCTTTTCTGGAAAGGATAGATGCACACTACCCACCTTCCAGGATTGCTTTTTTTTAATGGCTTTGTAAATCTTAAAGATTTATAGAAATACACATGATTGCTAGTAATATTATTATCATTATAATTATCAGCCAAGATATGGAAGAAAAGCAGCCCCAGCCTCTTCCTACCACCCATTTGCAACAGGCTCCTAGGGTTTTTCTTTTTTCTCCTCAACTTGAGCCAGTGTGAAATTGACATTTAAAACTAATTGTATGGTAGAAATCTATAGGATTCCAGAAAAGGTATGGGCAGAGGGGTATTTGAAGAGAGGAGAGAAGGACGGAGTTCCTTCCTGCCCTGGGCTCTGTCCCTGGGAGTGAAACCGCTAAAGGGGATTACTGGACCCCAGCAGGGAGATAGAGAGCTGGCAGTTAATCTGCATGGCTTATCTGAGGCAGACAGGGCTCTGTCAGCCCTAGTCCCCCTCCCCACTCTGATGGCCAGCCCCTCCTTGTCTCCCCCAACCCCCACTGCTCCTCTACCAAGAACGACTCTCAGCTCTTCTAAACAACCAATTACTGACCCAAACAGATGTCTGTGGCCATGATCAAATAATTTAGCTGAAGTGGAGAGACCTTAAACAGGTCAATTTCATTCAGTTAGACATGGTTGGTCTCTGACCGGAGTAGAAAGTGGGATTGTATGGGGAGCCCCCCTTGTGAGCTTGAAGGCAGGGGAGCTGCTGGGGAAATGAAACCTCTGGCATCAAAATGTACCCCTGGCTCTCAGCCACAGTAACAGAAGGACAATTAGCAAATCCAGGAATCTACTGACAGTTACAGCTTCAGTTCCCAAGCAGCTATGTATTTGTCAGCTCCAGCCTTGATTGGAAGTGTCCAGATGTTGGAAAACAATAGCTGAGCTTGATTCCCTGGTATAAGTCATAATTCTCAGCTCTGAGCCTCAGTTTCCTCATCTGTCGAGTGATATTCATAATATTTTCCTGGCCCTTCTCTCAAAGTTATTATGAGGAAATAAATCACTTTGCAAGCTATGAAAGGCTCTCCCATGACAAGAAAGTGGATGTGGACTTCAGAGGATTTCTCACCTTTGTGACTTGTTTACCCACTCTCACGGGTTCTGGAACTTAAATGTAGTGAGGAACTTATCAGAGAGTGGGGTGACCCTATGGACAGCTGATCTTTCCTTTTGCTGTTGGGAGGATGTCTATGCAGATTTTTTTTTCCACCAGTGACTTGGAAAGCAGAATTGCCTTCTTGCTCCCTTGAATTTACATTCGCTCCTTCCCACCTCCTCACCTCTCACTGGAAAAGAAAAAAAGGAAAACAAAACTCTTGTAACAAACATGGGTAATCAAGCAAAGCTAATTCCCACATTGGACATGACCAAAAAATGTATGTCTCGATCTGCATTCTGAATCCATCACGTCTCTCTCAGGGGCTGAGTAGCATGTTGCCCTAATCTACGAGGGTTCACTGAGAGGGACCCATAGACTCCATCACTATAAAAGCTAAGCAGTGCATTGTCACTAGCTGCTCTTATAAGCATGTCATTCACAAAGCTCAGAGGTAAAAAAAAATAATTATAAATTGGAGGAAAGCAAAAAACCATGGAAAATAGAAATTTGCCAATGAGCAACTCTATCCTAGAGTCCTACATGGTTTCAGTCCCTTACAGCTATGCATCTTCCATCAGGTATCACCTGTCAAAGTCATTGCACAATATCTACTATAGTTCTTTCTAGCTCCCAGCAAATCATTCTCATCCTTCTTCCTGTAATTTTCCACAGCTTTGCAGCTAGCAGCATCAATTAATCCCATTCCCAGAAGAAAGGGAAAGTCAGCTGTCTGAATACTACAGAGGAGAAGTAACTCAGTTTCTCTAGTCCCCAGCCAGACCAGGGTGGCTCCTCTCAGAAGCCTCTCCTTTATGCTAAAGTTCCCACCAAATGTGAGTGAAATGGAATATTATTGTTCTATAAGAAATGATGAGCAGTCTCATGATGAGCAGACCTACATGAAATGATGCTGAATGAAGTAAGCAGAACCAGAAGAATATTGTACACAGTAACAACAAGATTATGTGATCAACTGTGATGGATTTGGCTCTTCTCAACAATGCAGTGACTCTAATGTAATCCCAATAAATTTGGGATAGATGGAATCCAGAGATAGAACTATGGATATTGAATGTGGATCAAAGCATAGTATTTTCACCTTTTTTATTTGTTTTCTTTCTCATAGTTTTTTGGTTCCTTTTCGATTTTTCTTTCACAACATGACAAATATGGAAACATGGTTAAAATTATTGCACATATTTAATTTATATCAGATTGCTTGCTGTTTTGGGGGGGGAAGTAAGGGAGGGAAGAAGAAAAATTTGGAATACAAAGTTTTAGAGAAGTTGCATGCTGAAGATTATCTTTACATGTATTTGGAAAAATAAAATATTATTGAAAAAATAAAAAATAAAGTTCCTACCAAAATCTGTCCTTATTAAAGTTCACCCAGCACTCAGGACAACCAATCTGACCCTTGCATCCATATTACCTAGTCTGTGTATTTCCTGCATGTATCAGTATTTTCTATGAACTGAAAATTTTAACAAAGTAATTTAATTTGTCTTTAATTGTTTCTCCCCTATATGTTTTTCTGAGGCCTATTGAGTGACCAAAGTAGGAGTAGCATTTTTTTGGCCACAGCAATTCACAAAGACTGTCTACTAAGGATTATAATCTATACCCACCCAGTGAAATCATGGATTTCCAAAGTGAAAAATATGATTATTTTGAGATATAGTCAATTTCCTTTTCATATATATAGATATATGAATATCTATATATCTATATCACTAACAAGAAACGAGCTTGGCATGTGAATGAGGTTTAGCCTTGCAATTAAGGAGGCTTAGGTTTAAGACTCTTTGAGTCTCACTACTCATCTATAAAATGGGGATAATGCCTGCAATACCTACCCCTCAGAGTTTTTGTGGGTCTCAAATGAGTTGGTATATGTAAATCACTTTGTGAGCTTTTAAGTGCTATAGAAAAGCCAATTTTTATTGTTCTTTTTCATCCTTTATTTTTAAAGAAGATCAATGACACCATGGGCTGGTGTCTTCACTTATTCATGAATTAGATTTAAGGGAGGCAGAATTGCACCAAGTCATGGGTTTCACTCTCTCTTCCAGAGTTAACAAAGTCCAAGGGCAGGACAGAAATCAAGATGGCGGGTGATGGCTGGGATGCAGTGAATGGTCTTGGTACCTTTGATGTCTGATCAAGTGCTCCAGAGCACCTGCTTCAGCTGCCTTCAAGATAGTTGGAACAAATTGTTCTCATGTCCCATACCACCAGGGGAAATCTTCACACAATTGAGATCTGTTGGTTATCCTCAATCTGGTTTAGCCCATTTGCCAAGATAATTTATCAGAGAGTGGCCACTGTACATGTTATAACATCTTGGAGCCACAGGTGACAGTTGGAAGAATCAGTTGGACACCATAGTGGATGAAGAGTCCTAAAAAGGCAAACCCTCACACAGAGGTGCACCCCATATGCCTACAGTTTTAATTGACTAAAAGAACCCTGAACTAAAAGTTATATACAAGCCTTTGTTCTGCCCCCTTGCTAGCTATGTCACCTTTAGTAAGTTCCATCACCTCTCAGAGTCTCAGGAATAAGGGAAAGAGTTGGATTTTGAGTTAGAGGAACTCAGTTTAGATCTCTCCACTGTGATACTAACTTGAGAACTTTTGCAAGTATCTTCCCTGGAACTCAATTGCTCCCAAGAATCAAGGCAACACAGCCCCAGGGTAGAAACTAGGGTCAGATTGGGAGGGTCCAGAAACATGGCAGAAGATTTCTGTAAAGCATTGTCAAGGCTGATGGGATGACCAAGGGATGAATTGGGGTTTCAGCCCTAGAAATTCACAAAGGTTGTCTACTAAAGGCTAAAGACCACAATCCATGCAAGAGAAGGGAATCACTCTCCATGTGAAAAGTTATTACGTAGAATGGACAGCATTAGACCTGACTAAATTCACATCTCCCCACTTTGGGGATTTCATTTACAAAATGTCTTTGCCATAGTCATATGGACTATCGAATATAGAAAAGTAAGAGTCAGCGGCCTTGACTTCTCAACCCCATCATTTCTATTCCCTGAGCCTCAGTCTCCTCAGCTGTAAATCTGGATTGAGACTATTTGTGCTCTTGATCTCACAGAGAAGTTTTGAGAAAATTGATTTGAAAACTAAGATGCTTTAGAAATAAGTGCTTCTATTATCATCTGGACAGCATCTAGTCCAGAGGTTTCTATATTTGAGGGTTATTTGTGATTCATTTGACCTTAGTCTAGGATTAGAATCAAAGATCAGTCTGGATCTAGTCTACAGCAAGGGTCAGCATCCAGTCTTCTACCATTCTCAGGGTTCTGTCTAGAATTTATGGTAATTCATAAAAACTCTTGGATTGGGTCTTGAGAGCTGGCTCACTTTACTTTCCTATCTATTATCCCAATATATAAAGCATAGTTTGAGTAAGTCCTAAAGGAGAATAAATGAAGAGAATCCTTCTTGTCAAAAGGGCTCCTAGCTCTAAGATAGGACTTCAGAATTGAAGGACATCAGAATTAAGAGGAGATTTCTAGTACCTAGAGTGCAAAGTGCATTTGAAGAAGAGAAGGGCAGAATAAAAAAAAACCCAACAAACTCTTGACTAAAACACTTTTATACTGGTTGTCTCTGCTATTAGGATGCAAACTCCTTGAAAAAAGAAACTCTTGTATTTGTATCACCAGCACTCTTCACAATGTCTAGGACCCTGCCTTAAGTATCCTGCTAGACTGCAAGGGACCTGAAGGTAGAGACCATGCCTTATTTATCTGTTTTCCTCTCCTGGACCAGCACAGGGCATACAGTAGGCACTCAAGAGATGTTTCAATAAATGGATGTTCCAAGTTAGGTGTGTCAAAGACTTCTACTTGGAATTTAGCCAGATGTGTTGGTAGGTGATAGCTATGGACAAGTCAATGGGAGGAAGTGACACCTGAGGCAATGAGGTGAGGAAAGAATGAGTTCTAGACTGGATCAGAACCAAGGCATAGCAAATGGTCCATTAGGATTTCTATCCAAGCAGCCTATTTTGCAAGTTATCTCCTCTTTCCCTCTCTCTGCAAGGGAATGCATCTGTTTAGAGTTGAAAGTCCTTCAAGTACATTTGATCTAAGCTACTCATTTTATAGACTTAAAAAAAATCAGCTGAGGCCCAGAGAGGTCATCTGACTTAGCCAATGTCACACAGCTGTAAAGTAATAAAGCTGGGATTGAAGCCAGATCTCGCTCCCAGACTCCAATGTTCTTTCCATTTGCCTTTAATTCTAATCAGTGAAGAATTTTCCTGGGGGAGAAGGGAGGGAACAGGATTTCAAACCCTCCCTCCCCACCAAGGGCAGGAATTGCTTTTCCATAATACCTAATAAATAACCTGGATGTAATTGAATTAATATTGACAATTAGGTAATTGTACTTTGTACCTCAAACCTTCCATGGTTAGGATGGAGGGGAGGGTGGGAAGCTATTACTTTAAAAATAAAAATAAACCAGCTATTTCCATGTCTCCCCCCCCTTTTCCCTCTCCCCAACAATTCTATGGGAGTAATGAGGGATGTTGATCTAATCTGTTCTTCCCCAGAACTGCAGCCTGGCTCCCCCCACCTCCACCACTCCCCACACACTGATCGCCAAAGTCCTTTGTCCCTGTGGGCTGTTTCTGGGTAATTAAAATCAATAGGCTCTTCGTCAGTGATCTCTTTAACCTCATCAACACCCTGAGCCCTCCAAGCTTAGAACTGTAAGACAAACAAACGGAGCCCAGGCCTTTCAGTGGGGGGGGGGGGAGGGTGATCAGGGTCAGAGAGAATAAACAACCCCTTTCCCTGCCAACCCTCCCTTCTCCCCAAGAAACCTGCACCAGTCTGCCCACCACTGATCTGCCTACTTCTACCTCCCTTCTGCTGCCTCTCACCCACTCTGTTCCTTCTCCCCTCCCCCTGCACCATTCTCCCTCAAATCCCCATCTTTGTCCTTGGGAAACCGCTCCCAAGTCTCACACAGAACCTTGGTCATCCTCCCTAAGGTCATGGGAAGGCAAAAGCTCCATCCATCTTCCCTGGGAAGGGGGATGGGAAGCATGGACTGGCTTCCAGAGGTAGAAGTGGTATAGGGACTGGAAATCAGAAGACCTTCTTAGGAACTTGTGGGAAGTCATAGTCCCTTCCTAGGTCTCAGTTTCTCCATTTATAAAATGAGTAGGTCTGTTTCTAAGTTTCTTTCCAGCTTTGACAGTCTAAATTTTGTGCTTTGAGATCCCTTCCAAACTCTAAACTTCTATGATCTCCTTAAATTATCCCACCAGGGAAATGACTTTAGGAACTGAGAGAGGAAGAACAGGATTTGAGGGTGAGTTTTTTGGGTTATCATTTTATCTTGCTTGGTTTTTATAGCTTTGTATCCATCCACAGCACTCTGCATGGAGTCTTATTGTGCAAATTTTTGGTGAAGTTTTTTTTTTGGTTGATTTTTGTCTTTTTAAACTGGATCTCCCTCTTTCACCCAGCTTAGAAGCCTAGTAGTCACTCACTGATGGGCATGGAAGCATTAACTTGCTCCATTTCCTTTCCACTTTCTTTAGGCAGTCTGGTGTGACCTCCACCCACTTTCAGAAGCCCACCATACTGGTACTATATACAGTGGGGACACTTGGCCAACTTTAGTCCTACTGCAACTCAAATTTCCTGAATTCAAGTGATCCACCACAAGCTTCCTCACCCCGGGCATATCAAGAATACTGGTGTCTCCCACTATGATCAATAAAGTTAAACTGAATTCTGGTACGTACAAATTCAATGAACCTTTTGAAATGTCTTATGTGCTAGAGATACAGATAAAATGAATGATGCAGCTCTGCCCTCTGGGAGTTTCCTGTCCAAAGGAAAGGGGAGGAGCTAGGACATATATACATAAAAGGATGAGAAACAGTAGAATATATCAGGAGCAAAGAAGAGATCAAAGTGATTGAACAGTGTTTGAGGAAGAAGAGATCAAAGTGATTGAACAGTGTTTGAGGAAGAAGAGATCATAAAAACTATCTTAATAGTAATTTTCATTTCTACAGCCCTTTGAAGTTTTCAAAGCACTTTCCTGAGAACTCATTCTTACAGTAGATAACGAGACTATTATTATATCTATTTTACATTAGGTATCGAGGGACAGAGATGGGAGTGAAAGCAAGGCTCTTGAATCCATGACCAATTCAACTACTTCACAATGTCTCATCCAACTGTTCTCTTCATTTAGGGATCTTCTATACGACCTCCAGGACAGGCAGGCAGTCATGTAGTTCATACTTGCATTTCTTTAGTATTAGAGTGATTGATACCCACCCAGTCTGGTTTTGAACTAATGATTGAACTACAAAACTAATAAATGAGGGCAATATTGTCAATATAATTTATGTAGGTTTTAGCCAGGACAGCTAAGTGACACAATGGATAGAGCACTTGGCTTAGAATCAAGAGGACTCATCTTCCTGAGTTCAAATCTGGCCTCTGACACTAGCTATGTGATTTTCTAGACAAGTCACTTAATCCTGCTTGCTCAGTTTCCTCATCTATAAATGATCTGGAGAAGGAAATGGCAAACTACTCCAAAATCTTTGCCAAGGAAACCCCAAATGAGGTCACAAAGAATCACACACAAGTGAAAAATAACTAAACATATTTTAGCAAAACTTTTGGTAAAGTATTTCATGCTGTTCTCATGCAAAAAATAAATATAAAATCAGACTAGATGTTAATGCCATCAGATAGATTTACACTGAGTAGTTGGACTCAAAGTCATTTTTACCAATTAGTGTCAAAGTAACAAGAAGTCCCCAAAGGACCTTTTTTTAAACAATGACTTGGATAAAGGCATAGATGGCATGCTTCTCAAATTTGCAAAAGACAA
This sequence comes from Myrmecobius fasciatus, assembly GCA_023553655.1. Classification (NCBI taxonomy): domain Eukaryota; kingdom Metazoa; phylum Chordata; class Mammalia; order Dasyuromorphia; family Myrmecobiidae; genus Myrmecobius; species Myrmecobius fasciatus. The sequence continues at coordinate 48,817 of JAJPUD010001066.1, forward strand.
AAACCTCAAAGGGACAGTGAACACACTGAAATACAGAGTTGAGATCCAAAATAATCTCATCAGGCTCAAGCCAATTAGACTAAATCAGAGTAAGGTGAAATTTAGTAGGGATAAATGTAGTCTTAGAACTGGATACCAAAAATTCACTCTTACATGTATAGTATTGAGGAGACACAAATAGAAATCAGTTTTCTGAAAAAGATCTGGGAATTCTAATGGACTACAAACTCAGAGACTGTGATATAATGTAGCAATCAGAAAAGCTAATACTCTCTTGGACATAGCAGCCAGGAATAGGGAGATCACGGTTCCTTTGCATTCTGCCCTTATCAGATTTCATCTAGAGGATTGTGTTTAATTCTGAGACATTGAAAAACTGGAAATAATTCACCAGGGCAAAGGGCTTCAAGGCTGTGTTGTTTGATTATTGGTCCGAGGAGTCGAGGAAGTTTAACCTGATGGAAAGAAGATTTAGGAGGGACATTGATAGCTCTTTTTTGGGAGGCAATCTGGATTGATTTATCCAGGATCACATTACTAGTAAGTATCTGAGGTTAGCTTGAACTCAGATCCTACTGACTGTGTGACTCTATCCACTGTGCCCCCTAGGTGCCCCATGATAGCTCCCTTAAAATAATGAAGATCTCTCATGTGGAAGAAGAATCAATAAGAGAGAGGACTGATGGGTAGAAGTTGAAGAGGTGCAGATTTAAGTGGGAAATTTTTACTAATAATTAAAGCTATCCCAAAATGGAATGGTTCCTTATCTCTAAAAGCCTCCAAGAAAAAGTCAGATGACCCCTTGTCAGTGATGCTAGAGAAGGAATGGATGCTCTGTTCTTGGAACTCTTCCACCTCTGAGATAATGTGATTGTAGAAGATAAAAATGACTTGTTCATATGCAAGAGAACCCTGCTAAGTGCTTGAAAAGTTTTTCCCTAAAGCAGGTTAAATTTTCTTCCTACAATCTTGTTTATACTCTTCATTTCCTCAGCAAATCCTCCATGATGTAGTAAATAGATGCAATGGATTTAGAGGCAATAGATCTGGTTTCTAATTTTGTATCCTTAATTTATTTGAATAGATCACAAATCTACCTGGTCCTCAGTTCCAATTTTCTTAGGGTTCTAGACTGAGGAATATCTAAAGTCCTGTGAGTTTTTAAATATTATGAGGCTTTGATTATTTGTTCCTCGAAACTCAAAAGTCCAGCATGGTCCAGCTCTTATCCAAAACAGAAGGATTCTGAATTAACCCAGGTCAAATGAATGAGATCTAACTGAAACATGGACTTTCATAGAGCAAGTATTCCTTCTAGTAACAGAGATTTTGATGAATGGATGGACAGGTACTGAGCTGAGTTGTTGGAACAGCAACATAAAGAAAGCCCCAATGACCCACCCTACAACTAAAAGGAAATCACCATCAACAATTCACATTGGCTCCTTAGGACCAATGAAAATCAGTGGCAGAATAGCTCTATCATTCCCTGTTCCCAGGAGTGATTTAGTCAGTCCTATCCAGCTCATGAAAATCAATGCCTTGTCACAGCTAGGGGCACAAATTCTTCCCATAAATTACCCAAGTAAACTTACAGATTCTCTCTACGGGCTTCTGTTCAGATATGATCAGTGTTAGTACAGTGCCTGGCACATAGTAGGTGCTTAATAAATGTTTTTTTTGATTGATTAATTTGAATAGAATGGAGAGAGAGGACCAGGAAGAGGTGTTCATGGCACATTTTCCCCAATAAGTAAATTCTTCTGAGATCCTCTGTCTCCCTACTTAATAGAGCAAGCTCAGCACCTTCAGCTGAAGTGACTGAGGGAGAACAATATTAAGGGATCAGAAGATTAAGGACTGAGGAGACCCAGGAGATCATTGAAGCCCTAACCTACCTACCTCTCCTCCATTTTTACAAGTGAAGAAAAAGGATTGGGGAGGTTATTTGCCCAAGGGCACTCTGGCAATGAAGTAGGAGAGCTGGAATTAAAATTCATTCCTGCCATTCCTAATACAGTGCACTCATTTTCTACTCCTCCTGCAATCTCCATCTAGACTTCAGGATTCTCCTTATTCACTCCAAATCCTAGGATTAGAGAACTCAGATCTAATCTAACACATGCACCAAAGGAATCTCCACCATAACATACCCTACAAGGGAATCTCCAAGAAGGTGCAAGTCACCATCTCCTGAGGCAGTTCTTCCCACATATGGACAGCTCCAAGTGTCAGCAAATAGTTATTTCCCATCACACTGAAACTGGTCTCTTTGTATCTTCAACCCATTGATCCTTAGGAATACTCCATTCCATTCAATCACCAACTCTTCCTGAAAAATTATATTTTCTTCATGGCAACATCCTGGTTCTTGTGATATGTATTTTAAACTGGAAAATACTTTTTTTCAGCTGCATTTAAATCCCTGTAGTTTTTCTCCCTGCTTACCTTCACAATGCAGAACACAAAGGGAGAAAGAGAAGCAGAAGGAGGAGGAGGTAAAGAAAAAATACAAGGAGGATGAGAAGGAGAAAGAAGAGAAGGAGGAAGGCAAAATCATAGATTTTCAAGCTGGAAAGGACCTCGAGGCCATCTAGTCACTCCCTTTCCCCATTTTACAGATGAAGAAACTGAGGCCAAGGAAAGTTAAATTTGTAGTAAGTAAAAAGCAGGGATTCAAATTAAGATCCACTAATCCCCTTACTATACTACTATCTCTCAATGCCTTTCCTCCCCTCAGGAAACTTCCAATCTGACTAGGATAAGATTAATAGACACTAAATAAAAATAGTAATCATCCATTCACTTCTTCTTCTAGTACTTTCTGGGGGTGTAGAACTGCCTTCTGATTGTTACATATTAAGCCTAAGGAGTTCAAGCTCTATTGGGTCCTTAAGGAGAAAGGCTTCCATTCTGATCTTGGCAACAAACTGGAATTCTGAGCCTCTCAGAGTGAAGAGCAGCTCCTTCATTGTTTGGTCACTAGCTAGTGGAAAGTTTGGGCTACAAGAATTCATGAAGATCATTAATTGAGGCATGAAATAGATGAGATCAGCAGCAGCAGGAGAAATCTAGATGAAATTACAGATCCTTGACGGAAGCCATTTCTTTTAAGATTTATGGAGAAATCCTTCCCTCTGTGTGGTGGATAGTACAAGCATGGTTATCCCCTCCCTCATTCTGTCTGCCTTAATGAACAGAGAATTGGCCTTGGAGATAGGAAGAGCTGCATTCGAGTTCTTCCTCTGATGCAAACTGGTTTTATGATCCTAAACAATTTTTCTAACCTCTCTTAGTGCTCTTAGCAGCTCTCTATGTTATAGGTGACATTAAAGGAATCTCTTATATCAGTTAAGTCACAGGTTAGTTCCTATCTCTTAAATACCCTCAGAATGGGAAAGCAACATGCCCATAATCACAAAACCTTTGTCAGAGTTGGCAGCTCAGTGACCCCAAATCTCCTGACTTCAAGTCTAACATTCTTTTTACTACACACCATTGACACCATATTACCTTCTGGAAAATCACCTCATCTCTCTAAGCCTCAGTTTCCTTATTTGTAAAATGAGGAAATTAGATTTACTATCCAAGAGCTTTGACCGTACTACTACTATCTAAGCACCCAAATCACTGAGTTTATTGTTTTATTGCCTAAGGCAAGTCATGTTTCTGAAGTCAATAACAATGGATGGATTGATTAAAAGTATTTACTAAACACTTAAAATGTGCCAAGTGAACTCATACTCCTGGTGTGCCTCGTGGGCATCTAAAGGAAACTGGTGGAAAGGTTTAAGATAAAACATGATTTATTTGACATGGGCAAAAATCTGCTTTGATTGCCCATTTTCCCAATTATGTTTGCACTCCATTTTTTTTTAATTCAGTAAGGAGTATATGTGTATGCCTATATCATTCAGCCTTGTTCCCTTTGTTCTAGCACAGAGGCTTGCATAAAATATATGCTGAATAAATATTTATTGAATTTAATTCAACTAAAATGAAACAGAAGAGCTCAGGTGACCCCAATTCAACATGTTGACTGCTGATCCTATTCCTATGTCAGTCTATGTCCTCTGCATTTCTAGGAGGATGTGGTGTAAAAAAGTTGAAATTCATCTAATGTCTATAAAGAAACAGGAACAGATAACAGAAACCTGAGTTGTGATTCTATTTAGTATCTAGTTCCCAAGGCTAATATAGAGAGTGTCAATAAGGACAGATTTTTGTCTTAATTATAGCTCCTAGAAAATTATATTGAATTTGATTTTCTATCTTCTTTTTTTTTTTTTTTGGCTGAGGCAATTGGAGTTAAGTGACTTGCCCAGGGTCACACAGCTGTTACGTGTCTGAGACCAGATTTGAACTCAGGTCCTCCTGACTTCAGGGCTGGTGCTCTATCCACTGTGCCACCTAGCTGCCCGATTTTCTATCTTCTTGTATTACTGAATTCCTCCCTATCAAAAGTCTAGATTCAGAAAATTGTGCTCAGAGCTCTCTACTCAAAGCAAAAGTTATTATTTAAATATTTATGCTGTGCTTAATATTCCTTTTAGAAACATATGTATTATCATTCCTATTTTCCAGGTAACAAAAAAATTAGTCTGTTCTCTGGGAGCTTTAAATGGCTAAGTTCTAGAAAAAAATCCAGCAGTTTGAGAGTTAGAAAAGTTACAAGTTAAGAGCTCTTGTGGTAGAGACTGATCCCTTCAGGAACAAAGGAGAGAATTTATCTCTCTTCCATCCCTTATTATCAAAGTGTCTTTGAAGAGAAGCTATTCAACTTGTAGAAGACCCTATATTTATTTGGGGAAGCATAGAACTACACTGCAACCACACAGGTATATAATAAGGGAGTTATTTGAAAAGTATCAGGGGTAGCAATTCATCCAAAAGAAATGTTGCACTCAACTACATAAGGATTCTACAAAGAGAGAAAGAACATCCAGACTATGTTGTAAAAGGCATTGTAATTTGCCTTTGCAACAGAAGTGTGTTGGACAAAAGCACCCTATAGTACCATCATACTCTAAAGTTGTTCCACTCATTCCACTGATAAAGTATGCGTTCATGGGAAAATGTGCCCCAAATTTGGGGAAATGTTTTATAGCGACTGTAATAACTTTGGCTTCTTAATAATGTCTTTGCAAAGATTATATCTGGTGGCTGTTAGTAGGAAGCATATTAAAAGAAGTTCATGAGTTATAGTGTTGGGTGTCTCACTCTATTAGATTTACCTCTAGAATCCAAGGTAAATATGTATACCTAAACTAAGTCTGAATGAAGGTTGAGAGAATACCTTGGGAGGAACTGTCGGAGTTATAATACAAATTTTACAACGTTGCTTTGAGAAAAGAAGAAAAAGAAAAAAATAGAAGAAAAATGAAGGAAAAGGAGGAGGAAGAAGAAAAGTAGTAGTAAGAGGAGTAGGAGTAGTAGGAGTAGGAGCAGTAGTAGTAATAATAGTAGTAGTAATAGTAGGCGTAGGAGTAAGAGTAAGAGTAGGAGTAGTTGCTATTGTTGTTGTAGTATAGTAGATAAAATATTTACTTATTAGGATTTTATTTGCATACATTCTATAACATTCAATTTATAAGAACAGTTGGTCAATTGTGTGAAGAAAGACCCAATTAAAAACTAAATCTTCAGTTCCAGAAAAGGTAATGAAAGGAGTAATTATTGTCATTAAAATGCATGCTGTAATGGAGAAAAATCGTGGGTCTTGGAATCAGAGAATCTGAGTTTAGATCCTGATTCTATTACTATAAATCTGAATGGCCTTAAGTAGTCATTTCCCGGCTCTGGGTCTCAGTTTCTCCATCTTTAAAATTAAGAATCAGAGAAGAATTCTTAAGATCCTTTTTAAATTTAAATGTTATGACTCTGTTTTTAAAAAAAATTATCACCAAGTGGTCCCTCATTTTGATAACTCATGCTTTGATTTACAAATATTCTGTGTACTGCTTTGGGGGATTAGTGAAGTGAATCACCACTTTTCTGGCTCTACGCTGTCCTGCCTGTGATGAACTTACAGATACAGATGTAAATGATCATATATTGTAGTATATCTGTTAGTTAGACTGTGACTCCTTGAGAGACTGGTCTTTTGCCTCCTTTTTTATCCCCAGCACATAGTAGGTGCTTAATAAATGTTACTGATTGATTGATTTCCACAAATGTATTAGCACAGAGATACTAAAGAAGCACATATTCAAAGCCTAAATTCTACATAGACACAGACTACAGGGAGACCTGACACACCCACAAGCTATCAACTCATCTACACAGATGACTTTCATTACATGGACAGGTGATAAATATGCATAAACATAGCACAAACATATTCCTCCATGTCCTAATATCTCTACACATTCAGGGACATGCACAGAAAAATCTATATACTGTATATGTATAATTATCAGCATGTGTATATATGTATATATTTAAATATATGTTTTGGTACGTGCATTTATTCTGTGTTTGTATGCACATGTGCAAGTTACCATGTGTGAATTGTACATGTATGGTGTATGCATGTAATATTGTATTGTATATGTGTGTAAACACCTTAACACATTCACATTTGATAATGAAATTGTGTTTATTTTTCTCTTCTCTACTATTCTTGAATCCTCTTCAACATATAGTCAGATTTAGAAAACTGTGTTTAAGACTCTCCAGGCTCAGACACTTAACATGACCCTGGGCAACTCACTTAATCCCAAATGCCTCAGAAAAAAAACAAGACTCCAGGCTCTGTGACTCTTCAATATACATTCATTGTGTATGTACACACACATACATGTATATGCACATGTACATATATACACATGCACATGTGTATACATATACACATAAATACGTGCATTTTGTGATGTGTGATATATTTGTGTTATCTTGTATACACACATGTGTAAGTGAATGTATGCACATGTGCATCTATACATGCACATTCAATGGTTATATATTGAAGATATGGAGACCCTGGGAGCCTTGAGCACAATTTTCTGAATCTAGCCCCCTGATGAGGATGAATTCAGGAATACAAGAGGAAAGGAAAAACAAACACAATTTCATTATCAAATGTGTCTGTGTGTACACAATACATAATATATGCACAAAATATATTGTACACATAAATGTTACATTACATACATGTATACACAGACCATGTGTATATTTGAATATGTATTCAAATATATACAATCACACCCTGCATTTCATACATAGATATATATGTATATGCAAATTTATGCCAAATATACATTACAAGCTACATGTGTACCTTAGACATAAGCACATACATATAATCACATGCCTCAAATTAATGTTTATATATGTGTGCATGTATGTGCATATATGCCATGCATGTGCAAACCACCTGTGTAGCCTATAAATCTACACATAACACAGTCACATGCATCACATCTGTCCATGTACTGCATGTATAAGCATACTGCATACTCACAAACTACACATACATCCTATACATACATGCATATAGACATACCACATTAGTGCATGCATTTTCATTTGTGTACATGCAACACAATGCACAAATTACACAATGTTCTATAGAGTAATACAGGTGCACATTCATGCACATATATGTACATGCATGTATATTGTTGCACCATGTGTACATCACAAGCCACATTTATATACTAAATATGCATACACATAATTATATGCATCATATTCTTATTAATATGTGCATGTACTGAATATATCACATCTACACGGACAGACTATACTGTGTCCTATCCATATGCACATACATACAGGTTCATGCATTGCATTAGTGCATGCATGTGCATATGCTTGTGTACCTCATATACATTTACAAGGCTTATGTGCATTCTATACATTGTAGATATATGTACATGTATGTGCATATGTGTTGTATATAAAATATAAACCCTGTGTGTATCCTTTACATATACACAAATATATGCAATTTCACATCACAATCATACATCACAATTTCACACAATCACATGCATATACAACACAAATACCCACACACACATACATTAACACATATATTTGTGTGCACAAAGCTCCATGCATCACACAAACAAACATAAACATTCATCTATCCATCCTTGTCTCTGGCCCTTGCAGTCCCTGGTCTCCCCATGTTAAGGGATCTCTCTCCTTCTTATCAATACTTCTAAGTTGAACACACTTAAAAAATTTTCAGGGTCTCCCCATGTTAAGGGATCTCCTCCTTATCAATACTTCTAGTGAACACACTTAAAAAATTTTCAGGGTCTCCCCATGTTAAGGGATCTCTCTCCTCCTTATCAATACTTCTAGTGAACACACTTAAAAATTTTTCAGGGTCTCCCCATGTTAAGGGATCTCTCTCCTCCTTATCAATACTTCTAAGTTGAACACACTTAAAAAATTTTCAGGGTCTCCCCATGTTAAGGGATCTCTCTCCTCCTTATCAATACTTCTAAGTTGAACACACTTAAATTTTTCAGGGTGAGAGGCAAAGAGAGGTCTCTTGCCTTAGACAGCCTTACTGTCTTGGAGTTCAAACAGTCCTCCCCAGTGCTAATTTTTGAAGGCTGGTGAAGCCCCTCACCCACTGAGCCTCTCGGCCACCATCAGACGCCAAACATATTCTCCAGCATCCACAGAGCTAGAGCTTAACGACTTGTGGCTGCAGCTCGGAGCTCGTCAAGGGGAATTACTTGACTGGTGAGACCAAGCAGCAATTAGACACCTCAGCAGGAGCGGAAATGAGAAATGTGCTGTTTGGTCTTCAGAGGAGAAGATGCTCCCTGGCTGCCCAAGCTCCCTAGTGAGGCTGATGGGAGGCAGTGCTGCTCCTTTGGGTTCAAGGAGGGATGAGAATCCATGTGAACCAACCAGGCTATTCTTTCTAAGACTAGTCCAGAAAGGAGAAAGATGCGATCTACCCTCAAAACATCTTCTTTTACCATTATTAGTTTTCCCCAGTGCCTGAAATTCCACCACTAACCATTAAACTCATTTGGTTTAAAACACTGAAAATAGGAGGAAAAAAGTTCCAGCCAAAAAGATCATCGGTTTAGAGCAGAAAATTACATTATCGATGATCTAGTCCAGCCACTTCAGTTTATGGTTAAGGAAACTCAGTCTTGGAGAGAGTAAATGACTTATCCAGGATCATTCAGCGGGTAAACATCCAATGCAAAATTTGAACTTCAAGCCTTCCTAATCCCAAACCTAGCATTCCATCCACTATACCAAATCACCTCTCAGATGATAGCCTTATCCTCAAATTAAATAAGGATGACATCATACATTCTTATCATTCACTCAGTTTTCAATAAATTTTCACATGACAATAATTATATTATTATGCTTGCCTTCCCATAATTTAATGACATGTGTCAGAAGCTTAGAACTCAGTAAGTGCCTTTGGCCTAGACACACAAACCTAGAGAAGGACAGAATCCCTGACTTCTTCAAGAAGCTTGTACTTTACTGGGGGCAGGCAGAAGATGAAATATCAATATAAATTAGATTAACAAAAGATTAGGTATGATGAAAGGGGAGATTCAGCCTCAGATGACATGAGAAAGGAGAGATCTCTCATATGGGGATCAGGGAAAGTCCCATGATTTCAGAGCTTGAAGGAAAGCCTTAGGGATCATCTAGAACAAAGTCTCTCCTCACTTTACAGATGCAGAAACTGAGTCTGAGAAAGATAAAATAACTCATATGCAAGCTCACACAGGTGGCTCAAGAGCAGATAAAAAATCCCATAGCTAATATTCTTTCTTCTTCTACACCATGGCAATCAAAGAAGGAGATGGCTTCTTGAAATGGGTCTTGATATAATGAAATAATAATAAATTAATAATAATAACTAACTTTTGCATAGCACTTGAGATTTATAAAGTATTTTTCAAATGTTATTTCATTTGTTTCTCATGATAAGGTAAGTGCCACTATTATCTTCATATTATAGACAAAGAAACTGAGACAGGCAAAAGGCAATTTTCACACCCAGCTAGAAAGTATAGAAGACTGGATTTGAACTCAAATCTTCCTGATTCCAAGCCCAGTGATTTATCAACCATGTTGCCCACATTGGTCTGTACTAGGTCTAAAAAAGATGAAAGATTGATGATGAGACTAGAGGCATGCCATGTGGATAACAGTTGAAAGAATTGGGAATATTTATCCTGGAGAAGAGAAGTCTTATGCTGGAGGATGGTGTCTTCATGCATTTATAAAAGCATCATGTAAGAAAATAGCACTTCATCCAATTGACCCAGAAGGAGAACCAGTAACAATGGACCGAATTTGAGAAAGGCAGCTTTTTGCTCCCTGTAAGGGAAATAAAATCACTAGATTTATCCTAAAGTATAATAGGCTACTTGAAAAGACAGTGGTATTATCTTCACTGGAGATCTTCTGATAGAGGTTGAATGGCCACTTTTCAAGGATGGGAATGTCATTCAGAAGCCAACTAATCTGATACCCTCTGAGGTTCTTTTCAGATCTGAAATTGTGGGATCCTGAATCTGCTTCTCTTTCTGGGTCTCCCAATTGAGCTTATGCCCTAAGCAGTTCCAGCACAAGTTGGGGTGGAGGTTGTTGTGAGACCATTGAAACAGTTTCTTGATGAGTCTTCTTTCCTTCAGGCACTCTCATATCCAACTTTCCTTCATACAGCTATCAAAACAATTTCCATAAACGAACAAGTCTAATTTTCAATCTTCTTTCCAAAAAATCCCTAAAGTAAATCACTGTTGACTCTAGTCAACCTGGCATTCAAGACTTTATACAATTTGGTTCTAACTTTGATTGCTAAGTTTGCTTCTGATTGCTTCTATTCATCTACTCTTTGTTCCCAATTAACTATACTACATGTTTGTTTCCTAATCATATCGTGCCATCTTCCATCTCCCACCATTAGCCAAGATTAGTACAGGCCCCTTCCTCATCTCTACTGACTATAATCTTCTTTTTCCTTCAAGGCCCTACTAAAGTGCCACATCCTCCATGAAGCCTTCCCTGACCCACACATTCACATGTACAGCTGAAAGTGCCATCTTCCTGACTGGATTTTCTTGAAATACTTCTTCTGAATCTATCTTTTGCCTCTATCACTTCTACTGAGAATCATAGTTGTGTGTATTTCACAGGTTTCCTATAGAAAGCAAGCTCTTTTCATCTTTGTATCATCAGCACCAAGGACAGAGCCCCGTTCTTCGTATTTCTTTATTTGAATTGGGTTCTCTCTTCTTTTGGCTCCTATTCCAGGAATTTGTGAAATCCTTTAGATCTCAATCTTTCCATTAGAAGAATAATTTTTAAAGCATCCTCCCCACTATCACCCCCAGAATTCACTGACATCACTGACTCTTGTGTTGCTCTGAGAACAAACATGTATAATGTTTTCCTATGGATCACCTCCCATAGCTGTTCTGATGATGAATGGCTCAGAGACAGAACCAGAAATTATAATGAGCTATCTCTACAGCAGCAACCCTGATACTCCCACTCTAGCTCTGCTTCCCTTAGGTGGCTCTCCTATTGGTATCCTAAGTCCAATTTTCTCTTCAAAAGCAAGGCAGAAATTTGGAACTATGCCAAAGGGCTATCAAACTTAGCAGTTTCTCTACTGAACTTGTATTCCAAACAGATCATAAAAAGGGAAAAGGACCCACATGTGCAAAAATGTTTGTAACAGCTCTTTCTGTAGTGGAAAGGAACTGGAAACTAAGTGGATGCCCATCAATTGGTGAATGGCTAAATAAGTTATTATATGTGAATGTTATGGAATATTATAGTTCTATAACAATCAGCAGGATGATTTTGGAAAGGCCTGGAGAGACTTACATGAACTGATGATAAGTGAAATGAGCAGAAACAAGAGATCATTATACACAGCAACAACAAGATTATCCAATGATCAGTTCTGATGGACATGGTTGTTTTCAACAATGAAATGATTTAGGCCAGTTCCAATGATCTTGTGATGAAGAGAGTCATCTACACCCAGAGAGAGAATTGTGGGTGGGGACTGAATGTGGATCACAGCACAGTATTTTCACCTTTTTGCTGTTGTTTGCTTGCTTTTTGTTTTCTTTCTCATTTTTTCCCTTTTTGATCTTATTTTTCTTATGCAGCATGATAAACATGGAAATATGTATAAAAGAATTGCACATGTTTAATCTACATTGGATTACTTGCTGTCTAGGGGAGGGGGTGGGGGAAGGGAGTTAGAAAAATTTGGAACACAAAATTTTGCAAAGGTAAATGTTGAAAACTATCTTTGCATGTATTTTGAAAATAAAAGGCTATTATTTAAATTAAAAAACCAGGACAGAAACTGCTGCTGATCTCTTGCCACAAGACTACATACAGGGGGCCATCCCAGATGGAACTCTCTTGGATAAGTCATAAAATCATAGCAATAAGAAATTAAAGGGTCATTAGACAGACTGTAGTCCAACCTTTTATTTCTTAGTTGAGGTAACTGAGGTCCAGAGAGAAGACACATAGTCATATAGTGAGATGCTGAGAAAGTCAAGACTCCAGATTTCTTGACTCTGATTCAGTGGTCTAGACACTCAACCATGCTATTTTGCATAACTTTATGAACACATGTCTGTTTCTGTCCACACAAACTAAGCCAATATTTCCTTCATAGCCTTACGCAGTGGAGCTCGAGGAGGAGCATTACAGAACTGGAATCATGGACTATGAAAGCTACAAGAGATCTTAGAACATATGTTAGAGTTAAAAGAGATGATAGAACAAAGAATTTCAGAAATGGAAGAGATTAGAAACAGAGAATATTAAAACTTGCAAGAGACATTAGAACATAGAATGGAGAATGTCAGAGCATAGGATTAAGGATTTCAGAACTGGGAGACTTTATTTTGTAGGTGAATTTGAAGATATGAGATCTAGAGAGACTTCAGAAGATTGACATCAAAGCTAAAGGAAACCTTTGAACATAGAGTGTCTGAGCTGAAAGTTGCCTTCTGGATGCTTCTGTGAGGAACACAAGATTCAAGATCTGGAAATGAAAAACCTTAGACAAATAAAACAACATGATAATTATAATATACCTTAGAACATAGAATCAAATTCAACCTAACCAACATTTATTATGTCCTACAAGGTGCAACACAATATGTTTGTGAGGATACAAAGACTGAAACCAAATGGTCACTGCTCTCAAGGACCTTAAAATCTACTTAGAAGTTGCAACATATACACGAGAAAGGTCCAAAAAGAGCCTTAGAGAAATAAACAATATCAAAGCTGGGAGAGTCCTTGGCACCTAGAATACGAGAGCTAAAAGGGGCCTTAGCTCATAGACTGAGTTGAAAGGTGCATTTGAGACCATTCAGTTCAACCTCTTCATTTTTACAGATAAGTGTACTAAGGCCCAAAGAGGACAAATGAGTGAGATTAGTTAGAGTTAGTGGTGCTGGGTTCAAATTTTAAACTCAATACTTCCTAGCTTAGTGTAATCTAATCTTTAGCTTTCTCTTTTGTAAAGTGAGGACAATAATGCTTAAACTACTTAGAGGTACTAAGAGGAAAATAATTTGCAAACCTTTTCTGTTTTATAAAAACAAGCTCTGGGCTCATTCTCACAACCCTCACTGTACTAGCAGATTGGGACCCCAGGCCAAGACTACCTATTTCTTCCCTCAGGATTTCTAGGAAAATGTCAGAGACTGAAGATGGTTTTCAAGTTTTATAGCTCACAAACCTCCATCAGTGTGCTTCTTTCATTAATTGTCAGTTGATATCAATTAGTTAACCAGATTTAATGAAATGATATTATTTACAAACATGACATAGTAAAACTATTTGGCACAAAACTGTCCCCAAAAGTCAGTGACATTTTCTCACAAGTATATAAAAAATCCAGGGGGAATATGGCTGAAGTCTATACAACTCACATGGCAAAGAGGGTAACTTACAGGTCCTGGTAATCATTTGCTTCCCTACCCTCACCCACTTTGTAGAACATTCATGAAATTTCCCCAAAGACATGATGTGTGTGTGTATTTCTGCAAAACTCTATGTAGAGTTCTTTAGTTGCTTTTCCTTAGTGTTAAATTTATTCCTTATCACCTAATGCAGACATAATTAGCAATCACTGTTATTTTGGAGACACTGCTAAGTAGTTGATGGTAGTCTTCCAAAGTTTACAAGATTATCTTCTGATAAAGAGAGGTGGTAAGGACCTCTCACTCCACCCAAGCAGGGATTGTATCAAATTGTTTTCTCATAGCTCACCACTGCAATGATAGAATCTGGAGAACATTGTACACAGCAACAGCAAAATTAAATGATGATCAATTCTGATGGACATGGCTCTTTTCAATATCGAGATGATTCAGGTTAGTTTCAATGGTCTTGTGATGGAGAGAGACATCTGCATCCAAAGAGAGGACTGTGGGAAGTGAGTGTGGGTCACAACATAGTATTTTCATCTTTTTTGTTGCTGTTTGCTTGCCTTTTTTCTTTCTCATTTTTTCCTTATTATCTGATTTTTCTTGTGTACCATGATAATTGTAGAAATATGTATAGACTGAACTGCACATGTTTAACATATTGGATTATTTGCCATCTAAGGGAATGGGGAGAAAGAGAAGGAAAAAATTCTGGAACAGAAGGTTTTGCAAGGGAGAATGTTCAAAATTATCTATGCATATATTTTGAAAATAAAAAGCTTTCATTAAAAAACTTTAAATCATTAAATCAATATCAGTCAGCCTTAGTTTTCTCATCTTATCTCAGCATCCTCATTTCCCACATAATAACTGCCTCCAAGGGTTGAGAATAAAATAAAGTGCTTAAAGAACTATATAAATGCTATCATGTTTGGCATTTGTATTACTTGGAGATTTTTAAGAATAAATCCCAAGCCTTCCCTGCTGTTGTTTAATAATTTTTTATTTTTTTGATCCCACTTGGGGTTTTCTTGGCAAAGATTCTGGAATATGTTGCCATTTCTTTCTCCAGTTCATTTTATAAATGAGGAAACTGAGGCAAATAGAGTTAAGTGACTTGCCCTGGGCCACACAGCTAATAAGTGTCAAAGATCAGATTTGAACTTTCCAGATTCAGTGTTCTAATCACTGTGCCACCTACCTGCCCTCAAGTCTTTTCTAGTCCTCCTTAATCTTAGTGCTTTTCTTCTGAAACTACCCATAATTTATCCTGTTGGTATCTTGTTTATTCCTGGTAGTTTGCTTCTTGTCTCCCCAGTTATACGTGAACACCTTGAGGGTAGGGGGCTAGGATTTTTAGGGGGTAACCTTTTGGGAGTGGGAGATTGTTTGGTTTTTTTTGCCTTTCTTTGTATCCTTAAACACCTTGGACAGTACCTTGCACAACCTATAGCTTATTGGAGTCCAGTTGAGAATTGTGACCAATTGGACGCCAAAATGTGGAACACAGACAGGAAAAGGGCTCAGCAGTCCTCATAAGAGGTACTAGTCTTCCCTGAATATACATCCCCATTATCATGACACTGCCTGAAACATAGTAGGTGCTTCATAAATGCTAGTTGATTGACTGGCTGGGTGATGTGACTTGAAGGTATCACAAATAGCTGTTCCAAAAACCTCTTGTGCAAAATAAACATAAAACAATAGAGAGACAGAACTATGATATCCTAGTGATGGAGAGATAGAGGGGTGCACATGCTCCCATTATTGGACAGGTGAGGGTCTATGGGTATAGGATGCTGCCTGTACTATAAGAAGAGGCTGCTTCATTGGTTACTTTCATTTAACTGGTTTTCTTTTTCTTTGTTACAGAGGAAGGCTCACCAGGGCATTCTATCTGGAAATTATTGCGATACAAAAACATCAATAAAATATTTTTTTAATAAAAATAAACCACGGTAGGTCAAGCCAAGCATTTTCCAGAGGAAAGGGAGGGGAAATGAAACGTGTGAACTGTGTGTTCTTGTCTCCAGCAGATGGAGAACAGAACAGATCTTGTTAAGCCCTAAGACACAGAGATCTGTCTGGGGCTGAATTTGGAGCAGGGAGGGAGAGGGAAAGGGGGGAGGGGAAAAGGCTCCACTTGTAAAAAAAAAAACTGACCCTTACATGGGAACAGACTCGGTTTGATTATGGGTGTCAAGTGTCCGCACGAGAGCAATCATCGGGCAGCCAAGGTTCAGGCTCGGAGTCTCCCTGTGTCACTCGATCCATTTAGAGAGAAGGAGAAAAGTGAAAGCATCACTGGCTTCATGCTTTACTCTCTGACAGTATCCATCTTTCCAAATTGATTTTTGATATCCATAGTGACCTGGAAGGGAGACACAGCGATAACTCTCAGAAAGTGGAAAACAATATTATCGCCACAAATATGAATTACTGGCCGCCAGGTTAAATCTACTGTGCAGTGAATTATGTGACCCTGGAGCTCCTATAATTCTTTTGAATTTTATAGAGTCGGGAGTGGGGCCTGTGGGCTTTGACAAGCACTTAACAGCCAAAATTGGGCCTAAACAACTCTCTGGGACATTGGATTTGGCCCTCAGAGGCTCGGCACCACTTCATTTGGCTTTGAAAGTAAAATATGACATTCATGCACTTCTGAAGTTAGAGGCTTCGTTTGCTGATTTTTATTGTAATTTCTCTAGGCCTCAAGTCTGGTCTAGACTATCTTGCTAGTATAGCAAGGAAATAAAAAAAGATGCAGCCTGAAGATGTGGAACAGAAAGCCTTAAAACCCTGAAAGCATGATGTAGGGAAATGAACAATGGACTTGGAAATCAGAGGCCCTGGGTTTGAATTTTAGCTCTTCCGTGTGCTGGCTGTGTGATCTTAGGTAAGCCTCTTCCTCTCTCTGGGCCTCAGTTTACCCTTTGTAAAATGAGCTCACTAAGCTCTTTAAAGTCTTGTTCAGATGTATGTGATTCTTCATGACTCCATTTGGGGTTTTCTTGGCAAAGATAGTGGAGTGGTTTCCCATTTCCTTCTTCAGTTCATTTTATAGATAAGAAAACTGAGGTAAACAGACTTAAGTGACTTGCCCAAAGTCACACATCCGAGGACAGATTTGAACTCAGGAGAATGAATCCTCTGACTCCACATGATGCTCTGTGCACTATGGTGTCACCTAGATGCCCATCTCTAGAATCCATCATCCTGTGAAACCCATCCAGGAGAGTGGGCTGCTGCTCACACTGGAACACCTGAGACAAGAACCCTCAGCCAAGTCTAAGAATTACAGAGACAGATGCATCTGCATCTTTGAGAGTGGCTCCCCAGCACCTATATAGTGCTTGGGAAAATGGTGCTTAATTTATCAAGCACAGAGGTGTTTAATAAATGTCAGCAAATGATATGTAATTCTGTTTTGTCATTCTTTCCTTAATGCCTGGTTAAGTCAATTAGTTCAGTAATTTTCAGTTGTGTCCAATCTTCATAATCAAATTTGAGATTTTCTTGCCAAAGATATTGGAGTGCTTTGCCATTTCCTTCCCCAGCTCATTTTACAGATGAGGAAACTGAGGTAAACAGGGTTAAGTGACTTGCCTAGGGTCACACAACTAGTAAGTATCTGACACCAGATTTGACCTCAGTTTGCTCTAATTCTAGGCTGGCATTCTATCCTCTGCACCACTTAACTGCCCAATTAATTTAATTAAACAAGCATTTGTTAACTTTTTATTTATTTTTTAATTAATTTATTTATTTATTATAAATTTATTTATTATTTATTATAAAGGTTAATATATAACCTTTATATATTAGGTTCTATACTAAATTCTAGGGATTGTTTTTTTTAATTTAAATGGCTAGATGGATCTGTGGATAAACCACTGGTACTGAAGCCAGAAACACCTGAGTTCAAATCCAGCCTCAGACATTTACTTATGTAACCCTAGGCAAGTCACTTAATCCCAATTGCTCCCCACCCCCCCAAAAAAAGATGGTTAGGTTTTATATAAAAACAACAAAAAGCTTGTGCTCTATTCAGGGAAGCAAATGTGCTTA
Source organism: Myrmecobius fasciatus (assembly GCA_023553655.1). Taxonomy (NCBI): domain Eukaryota; kingdom Metazoa; phylum Chordata; class Mammalia; order Dasyuromorphia; family Myrmecobiidae; genus Myrmecobius; species Myrmecobius fasciatus. The sequence goes on from JAJPUD010001066.1 coordinate 66,810, forward strand.
CAAATGATTGTGTATGTATGTATATATGTATATATATAATTGTATATAATGTATATTTTGTATATACTGTATGTATATAATATGTATATACAATATGTATAAATGTATATAATATTCATTTTACAGATGAGGAAACTGAGGCAAACTGATATTAAGTATAAATATATTTATGCTTATATAAAAGTAAATGTGCTTATGAACTCATATATATATGCATACATACATACATACACACACATACATACATAGTAAATTCAAAATAATTTCAGGGATTAAGAACCAGTAACAGGACTCAGGAAAGGTGTTTGGTAGGAGGGATCATTCAACCTGTATCTTGAAGGGAATGGAGGATTTCAATGGTGAGGATGAAGAGTATTAGCCTGGTTCCTAACCTATGCAAGGCTCAGGGATAGAAGATAAAAACCTTACATCTTATTTCAGTAAGGTAACAAGAAAATCGCCAAGTCAACAATCCAATGAGAGAGAACATGAACCAGGGAATGTGAGGGAAGAATCACCTGAGTTAAGCCTCATAGTTTGCTGAGGGACAATACCTTCCAGGAAAAGTACAGAGATGAGATGGAAGGCCAAGTTCTGGAAACAGTAACAGTTTAGATGGAATGTAGACAGTGTAATGAACAGTGTGAAATAAAGCTGGAAACATGGAATCCTATTATGGGAGGCTTTAAAAGCCCATCTGAGGAGATGGCTTTTTATCCAAGATACAACAGGGAGATACTGAAAGTTTTTGAGTAGGGAAGTGATGTGGTCAGATCTATGTTCTAGGAAGATTAATTGGGCAGCTGTGTGGAGGATAGATTAGAGAAGGGAGACATGGGAAGCAGGGAGATCAGTTGGAGGAAGACTATTACCCTTAGACCAAGTCAGAGGTACCTTTAAGAATCTCCAAGGAAATATGGTCCCTTCCATAAACTTCACGTTTTTTTTTTTTCAAAATCCTTCCACGTCCATTACTTCATCTGTTACTCACAAATCGAGCATTCTTAAAGTGTCTCCCCAAACCCATACATTCCTTTATAACTAGACTTTTCCCTTAAAACATTGGACACTCCACCCAACCTGAATTGGTTAGTGTTTTCTGATCTCTTCCCATTTTCTATTACCCATGTCATTCGTGCAGATCATGTCACTGCCTCTATCATAATCCCCCCTTATCTTTCTTCAAGTTATCTTTCTTCAAGACTGAGCTCAGAAGTACCTCCTCCTAGAAACCTTCCCCAATAATCCAGAGCAAGCTCTCTCTCTAATTCTCCCATGGCCTTTATCTTCCTAACTTGCATATGTGGTGTATTCCTTCATCTCTGACCATAATAAATGCTAAAATACGCATCTAGCAATTATTTAACACACATGCTGATTTGTCGTGTATGGCTTTCCTGTTCATCCACAACTTTTCATCCTCCAGTAAGTAAGGTAGAAGGCTACCCATTTAACAGATAAGGAGATTAAAGATAAATTGAAGAAATGGAGTCAGGTCAAGAACCCAGGACAGTGAATACCAGGAGTTGTCCATGGTACCACACAGCCTCCAAAGCTTAAATGGAAGCATGAGGTTGTATCAACATCAGGATGAAAAATCAGTTTTAATATTCCTCCTCCAACAAATAATTTCCAATGTATATGTTAATTTATGATAGTTTCATAGATACAGCCACCGAAATAACTTTGTTCAGCAGCCCCTTGATATCAAATTGGGAGATAGCTGCTCTCCCCAAGAGTTTCCCAATGGTATGCAGGCTGTTGGGCACAGAATCCAAAAAAGAAAGGGGCATTTCCTGTAGAAATTATTCTAGAGGCTCTTTTTTGGTGAAAGACAATTATACAATTCCTCTGAGCCCTGGATATTCCAGAGCCTCCTGAATAAAATCCATGGCCCCTCAGAAGAAAACTAACAAGCCATAGAGGAAAAATCAAGTGGTCAAAAATGTCTATTGTTCAGACTATGACTTGCAGAGGGATGGACAGCCTATTTGCTTAGTCCATTGATACATATATCTTGAACAGGCACTATAGAGAGGCAATGAGTCAGAACCAAAATTAAATAAAAGGAAGAGAATGAGCTAAATTGCTTTTGGAAAACTATATAGCACTTTTAACAATTGCAAGCTAGTCCCTGGCACAAAAGTCATCTTTTTTCATGTCAGAGTGGTTCTATATGGTTTTGAACCATGAGTCACTTCAATTTCAGAAGACAATCCAACTGGCTCCTTAAGACATAGTCAGTTTGAAGTCCCATTAAGAGGATAGCCAAATGAAATAAACTCAATTCAATAAACATTAACTGATCATCTCTGCCTAGCCCTTCAAGAAAAAAATGATCAAATTTAGTAAAGCATAAGGAAAAACAATCATAACAATAAAACATACCATATTCTTGAGGAAGTGGATCTCGGTTCAAATCCCACCTGTTTGACTGAATAAGTCACTTTTATTTCCTGGGCCTCATTTTCCCTAATTGTAAAATAAGGTGGTTGGACTAGATGGCTTCTGAGTTCTTTATGGCTAAGACAATCACAAAGTGCTCTTAGAGGTCCCAAAGGATATATTTACTGCCAGGAGAATCAGAGAGGGCTTCAGAAAGGAGGTATTTTATATAGTCTTGAAAGGGTGAGTGGTTCTTAACTCAGTGGCTCTAAACTTCACCTGGAGCAGCTAGGTGGTGCAATAGTGCACCGGGCTCTGAACCTGAAGTCAGAAAGAAGAATCTATCTGAATTCAAATGTGACCTCAAACACTTACTGACTGTGTGATTCTGGGGAAGTCACTCTAAATGTTTCCTCATCTGTAAAATGAGCTGGAGAAGGAAATGACAAACCACTCCAGTATATTTACCAAGTTTCACTGAAACAACGGCCACAAAGAAATTCAGTGGGAAGAAAGAATGAAAAAATTCGGGCACAGCAGGAGCAAAGACACAAAGACTATAGGGGAGACCATTTTCATTGAGTGTATTGAGTGTAGTAAGAGAAAAAGATGGGAAAATTAAGTGCAATTGGGAACCATGACCCAAAAGTTGCTAAATTTTGCATACCTTTTGATCCAACAATAATTATCAACTTAAAAGGTGTATGAATTGCTATACCAGTCTTATCCAAATTGCTCTTCACAATATCTAGTAAGATAGATCCCCATTTTATGGATAAGGAAAGCAAAAATGAGAGAGGTTAAGTGACTTTGCCAAGGTCACCCAGTTAATGTCTGAGGCAGAATTTCAACTTAGGTCCCAAGCTTCATACTTCTTCAACTATGGCACTCAAATAACCATTCTCTTCGCCTGGAGCATTCCCCCTCCCTTTTGCACTTTGGTTTCCCAGTTTTTTTAAATATAAGTATCAGAGTGGGGGATGCCAAAAGTATCTTTCAGCTCTAACTTCAATATCTAATCTAACATTATCCCTTTTCAGATCTCTCCAAATTCAAACACACTAGATCCTAAGCCAAAGGCAGCTAGATAACACCATGAATAGAGGGCTTCTCTTTTTTATATTTTTATTAAAGCTTTTTAATTTTCACAACATATGCATAGATAGTTTTTCAACATTAACCCTTGCAAAACCTTGTGTTAAATTTTCTCCCTTTCTCTCTATTGCTCCCCTAGATGACAAGTAATCCAATATATGTTTAACAGGATAAAAATATGTTAAATCCAATGGATGCATACATATTTATACAGTTATCAAGCTGCACAAGAAAAATCAAATCAAAAAGAAAAAATAAGAAAATAAAATGCAAGCAAACAACAACAAAAAGAGTAAAAATACTGTCTTGTGACCCACACTCAGTTCCCACAGTCCTCTCTCTGAGTGCCAATGGCTCTCTTTATCACAAGATCATTGGAACTGGCCTGGATCATCTCATTGCTGGAAAGAGCCATGTCCATCAGAACTGATCATCATATAATCTTGCTGTTGCCATCTATAATGATCTCTTGGTTCTGCTCATTTCATTTAGCATCAGTTCATGTAAGTCTCTCTGAAATCATCCTTTTCTTTTCTTATAAAACATTTACACATCATAACCTATTCAGCCATTTCTCAACTGATGGGCATCCACTCAGTTTCCAGTGTCTTGCTACCACAAAAAGGACTGCCACAAACATCCTCGCACATGTGGGTCCCTTTCCCTCCCTTAAGATCTCTTTGGGATATAAGCCCAGTAAAAATACTGCTGGCTCAAAGGATCTGCACAAGTTGGCAGCCCTTTGAGCATAGTACCAAATTGTTCTCCAGAATGGTTGGATCACTTCACAAGTCCATCAACAATGCATGTGTCCCAGTTTTCCCACATCCCCTCCAATATTCGTCATTATATTTTCCTGTCATCTTAGCCAATCTGAGCAATCTGAGAGGTGTAGTGGTACCTCAAAATTATCTTAATTTGCATTTCTCTGATGAATAGTGGTTTAGAACATTTCCATATGACTAGAAATGGTTTGAATTTCCTCATCTAAAAATTTTCTACTCATATCCTTTGATTTACCAATTGGAGAATGGCTTGAATTCTTATAAATTTGAGTCAATTGCCTATATATTTTAGAAATTAGGCCTTTATCAGAACCTTTGAATGTAAAAATGTTTTCCCAATTTATTGCTTCCTTTCTAATCTTGTCTGCATTGGTTTTGCTTGTACAAAACCTTTTTAACTTGATATGATCAAAATTATCTACTTTTTGTTCAATAATGAATTCCAGTTCTTCTTTGGGAGGGCTTTTTTTAAACTCAGGAAGACCCAGTTTAAATTCTGCCTCAGATACTAGCTGGCTAACTCTGCACAAGTCATTTATACTCAGCCTCAATTTCTTCCCCTATAAGATGAAGAAGTTGGACTCAATTGCCTCTAAATTTCCCACCACTCTAAATCTACCTCTGACCACCTATAATTTAAGGTCATATGTAGCATTGATCTTCTAGATTCCAAATTCTCTTCCAGCTTGGGAGTGGTTCTAAGATCCCTTCTAAGCCTAACATTTTATTCTATAGTCTATCATTCTATATGATAGGTGTGCTTCCAGCTTTGATCACTATCTTCTTTAGTTGAGCTTTGGAGTTCTTGGTGGTCATAATGCATTCAGATGGGTAGTTCCTGAGATCAGTCAGAAAACAGGCTAGGAAGCCTTGTGGGCCAGCCTCCCAGCCCTGTGCCCATCTCTTTTTCTCATAATTTTTTTTGCATTTCTCTTTTGATGGGGCATCTAAACATGAAGAAAAATGGATTCAGAGCAATAGGTGACTCTGAGTGTCCAGCAGAACTCTGGGAGTCTGCCAAAAGTGACTTTCAACTAGAGCAAAGAGGCTTAACTACAAACATCTTCCTCAGATGCCCGGATGCCAGGAGCTTAAAAATCTTTTCCCTGCATGAGCTAGAAAGGCAACAACACAAATGTCATTTAATTTCCATGACAAAGTAGTGCCATTATTACAGGCTGACAGGACGCCGCTCAGGGCAATTTCCGAAAATTATTTAAACAATGTAATGAGTTAAATGTCAACGGGGGCTAATTATGTTTATGCTAATTGTTAATTAGCCCCATAATGGAGACAGTCTTAATTAACAATAGTTATGTGTGTGCATGTGAGGGGGTGCATGAATGTGTGTGTGAGAAAGAGAGAGAGAGAGAGAGAGAGAGAGAGAGAGAGAGAGAGAGAGAGACATGGGGAAAGGAGCATGTATCCATGGGAGAGACAGCAGATTGGAAAAACAGAAGTCTTTTAGTGTCTCTCACTTCATAGGTAGAAAGGAATTTTCCACAATGCTCTAGAAAAAATGCTCTAATTAGCAGGACAGTATTGGTGATTTGGTCACACAAGATCTCTACTGCTTTGCTTGGATGGGATGAGGGACTCCTTGGACATTCTATATTTCATGGTACAGAAAGAGCTTCTATATTCTAAAGAATTGAATAGAATAAAATGCCAAGCTCTGAAGGGGTCCTTGGAATACAGAACATAGAATGTAAGAGATGAAAGAGACCTTAATATGAAGAATGTTAGAGTTTGGAAGGGGTTTCAAATCTATCCCACCCAGCACCTTAATTCTACAATAGAAAAAACTGAAGTCAGGGGAAGGGAATGGATGTACCCAAGGTCATACAGTGGATTAATGGCAGAACATAACATTATCATTGTTGCATGACTTTTCATCTAGTTGAACATATAACATGTAAGTTCTCCTTCTCCCTCTCTCTGTGCCAGGTCTATTTCATCTCTCACTCAGGCTTCTCCTTCCAGTAGCCATGATGTCTCTTCTCCAACATCAGTTTAAGCCCCCACCAGTTGTATTCCTCATTTTTATGGGGCTAGTGACTAAAATATCTGTTACATTTCACCACTGAGCATCTACTGACTTTTACAAAGCTATAACAAAAACCAACATACAAATCTTTTCCCCTAATACATTAGGGACATAATCCACCATTCTCCCCACACACTCTCACCTCAGTCCTGGGAAGGGCAACAGAATAGGTTTACAATTTAGCCAGCTCAGTTCCTATATAACTTGATCCTCTCAAGTTCAACTCCAAAACCAGCATCACTCCCTGCTTCTGGTTGCCTAGAGTCCTCAACTCATGCTCTTCATTTCATCAGTACCAGTCTGGCTGCAACATCTGACCTAGGATTTTTAGATAGAGCATTCTCAGGATCTACCAGTCTAGTAATCACATCAATGAGATTCATCTGATATTGCCTATTCTTAATGAAGCCATGCTAATTCTGGGACTACTGGTTTTTCCCTAGATAATCATGTCTTTAATAATGCATTCAAAAATTCTTCCAGAAATCAAAGGCAAGAACACTGCAAACTTCATATTCTTTTTCCCTTTAAAAAACAAGGCATTTGCCCACCTCTGATTCTCCAATTTGTAGTCTTTCAAGTTTCATTAACAATGGTGCATTTCTCTTTCATATTTCTGAGGCAATTGGCTATTCTACCCATCAGCCATTTTTATTCTGTTTCTTCCAAAGGTCCAAAAGTCATTCTCATTAGTAGAAAAAATGGAAAGAAAATGAGAAATGGACAGCCTTCTCTATGTCATACATATCACCATCCCACCTCTCCTAGCACCTAAACTAGCACTTGTCTAGTCTTCATCTTTTCCTGAAACAGTCTTTTTATTTAAAAATCTTTTCCATTGTCCTGAACAGATACTCAGCAGGGGTTGAATGTCTCTTTGTGAAACATACTATAGATTCCATGACCAAGATCAAATGTTCTCTCCTGCAGAAAACATTCTCTAAACCCTCCCAAATGGGAATTATTTAGAGAATGGTCAGAATTTATACCCAAGGTCTTTCCTGAGTCAGTACATCCAATATTAAGTTCCTACTGTGTAAATGAGTGAATTAATGAATGGAAAGTGATTTTTTAAAAGTCAATCTATGCGCCAAACATGTTCTAAGGATAGAGAATACAAATAGGAAAGACAAAAGAATTCATGCAATTGCTGATTTTTTATTTTAGTGTGTGTAAAAAAATGCATATAAGGTGTAACAGACAAAGAATGGTGTTTGGGGATCTGAGAAGCCTCCATGGATGTTACCAAGAGATTTTATTTACACCTATTTTTCAGAAATAAGGATAGATTTGGTTTGATTATTGGCTGGGATGAGATTGGGTATGTATCCATTGCCAGGGCAAATGGCAAGACAGACTAGATGGAAGGTCAGATAGAATGTAAAGCATAGTTGTGGGGGCAGAAGTTGACTAGTATTTATCAGAATTTGTACTGACTCGCCACTCAGAGTGGCTGTCCCCAGGGCAATAGCTCCTAAGCTAAGTAGTTACATGACTATGGGCATGGTCTAAGGAGATCCAATGGTCCGGAGGTATCAGTAGCAGGGCAGATGGCAAGGAGATGTACAGGCATGATAGAATGGGATCTGAAGCATGGTATGGAATCTTAGATCTGGGTTCATGTGTATCCACACTGGTTGGCTTACCAATAAGCAGGGCACAAGGAGTTTTATATAGATATAGATAGATATAGATATAGATAAATATAGATATAGGGGGGATGTGGGGGTGTATACATATATATGTATGTATATATATATATAACATGTGTGTACATGCATACATACACACAAATACATGTGTGTATGTATGTGTGTATAAGTGTGTATGTATATACACACACATAATGACAGAATCCCTATTCTCCAGAAGCTAACATTCTAAAGGAAACATTAGGAAATATACAGAACTGAGTATGTCATGAGGCTAAAGAATAAATGTATGGAAGAAGTCAAAGAAGAGTGAGATGGTGGAAAGATATCACTCCTAGCTAAGTGGATCATCAAGGCAGGCTGCTTAGTACTTGAGGGTCTTGAAGGAGAAGACAGATTTTAGCATGTGGAGATGAGACAGCTAGACAGCACAATGAAGAGAGAGCACCAGGTCTGGAGACAGAAAGACCTGACTCCAAATCCAGTCTCAGATGCTGAGTAGCTATGGGACCCTAGAGAAATCATTCAAACTCTGTGTGCCTTGATTTTCTCAATTGTAAATATGAATAACAATAACATCTGCATCCCAGAATTGTTGAGATGATCAGAGGAAATCATCTATAAAAAGCATTTTTTTCAAAGACCAAATTTCGTTATGTCAACTATCATTGTGTTGACCCATTCAAATATAACAGGACCACAATGCACATAGACTTGGATGCACAGCTGCTTGTATACATGTATATACACCCACATGCATATATGTATTTACCCCATAAGTATATACTTATACATCCAAGCATGAACATGTTTCTCATGGAAACATACTCATTGGGAGAACCCAGAATTCCCCCAATATGATAGTTTAATAAAATGGGGGAGTTTGCAGTAATTGTACAGGCCATACCATAATTCCATCATCCCTGTTGTCTGGGTCCAGAGACATCTTGTTTCTGTGGCAGACATTGGAGCTCCTAGCTCTGACTTAACAAGCCATCCCCCCTTTCCTCCTTCCCATTCCCAGTGAATAGATATGGATACCTTAAATTTAGGGTGTACCTCTAGGGGCAAAGGATGATCTGGCTTTAGGTGGCAGTAACAGAAACAGCTGTGTGCAATTAAGAATCTAAGGAGCCTCTCACAACCTCTCTCACCTTTTTCTTCAACTGCCTCCCCTTTTCTCACCTTCCCTCCCCAGAAGTGAATAAAGGCCACAGTGCATCCAGTCCCATCTAGCCCCATCAGCAGATGTAAGCAGGGCCAAAGATAATTAAAGCCTGATGTTCCTGTGTAACAATTACAGCCACTTGGGGACAAGGTCATCCCTGGAATGAAGCCATCAATCAGAGGGCAGCACAGAGCCACTCAGCAAATCTCCTGCTTGCCTGCCTGCCTGCCTAGGAGGTGAAAAGCCCATACCTATCAGCCACCCACATGGCCCTACAACTTAAGCAGGGAGTTAAGAAAACAGGAAAAACCAAAAAACAAAATGATCTCAAAAAAGACAGCTTCCAATGGGATCTTAGAGGTAAAAGAGACTAAGAGTCCAAAAGAGTCACTCATTGAGTCCAAACCATATTCTCATATCCCATTTCCTTCTGGCCTTTTTTCCTCCTTTGTAAAAATTAAAAGGTTAGACTAGATGAACTCAAAAGTAACTTTCCATTTCCAACATTCTATGTTCCAAGTTGACATCTGGCTCTGATTTTCTTTGTTATTCTATGGTCTCTCTTAGTTCTAACATTCACTATTCTATGTTCTAAGAAAGATAATAGTTATAGGAGAAGAGGAGAGAAGAAGTCAGGAATATGTTCTGAAAGTCTGTGGAGATTTGATGTTGGAGAACCCAACCATAGGTCTGAATGAGAGAGAGTAAATACTTGGCTGCCAGAAGGACTTGAAAAGTTTATTCTAGAGACAGAGAGATTTCTCAAAGAGCTGAAGAGAAAAAGTTCTAGATTTTAAACCATTTGGATCCAGAGATACCATCCTGAGGTATTTATAAATCATAGAATCCTAAAATCTCCTAGAAAACTCAGAAGTCTCCAGACTAAACTGCACCTAATCACAATAACTAATATATGATATATTATATATAATAATACCTAATAACCATAAAACTAATAACAACAATAGCCAGTATTTATATAGTTCTTTAAGATTTTCAAAGCATTGACATACAAGTGTTCATCCAATTTTTGCTTCAAGACCTCCAGGAATGGGGCACTCACTACTTTCCTAGGTAATCCATTTCACCTTTAAATAGTTCTGATTCCTAGGAATGTCTTCCTTAAAGACAGGCAGGTGCATGAAGCACTGAACCTGAAGTGATATTTTAATTTTAATATTTTAAATATTAATGTTTCTTATTAAAATTCAATATAACAAGCATATTCAGTTATATATTGCTCTAGATGATATTTAACTTCATAACAACTTTCACCAGCTGCTGCTTAGTGACTAAAAAGATTGCATTTGTAATCTAAGCCTTAAAATCATCCACATGATATTTTGATACATATGACAATTTTGATGTGACTCCACAATCATAAACCTAATGGAGATAGATCAGGTGATTCAGATGGCAAACAAGAGACCACTGGTCTGAGAAAGTGTCATCAAGAAAGTGTCACACATACAACACATACCAACAGAATACACTCTCTTGTTAAAATTAAAATTTTATTATTCAGAAATCATAATGTTATATAGACAGGAAATAAATTTAAATAATTAAGCTTTGAGAATGATTTTTGTAAGTGTATAGCATTTTCACTTGTAATTGTTTTCAAAGCTTAAAACAGTACTAAGATTCTGGGGACATCTTGTATATAGACAAGTGTTTTGCCTTGTGTCTCTTGACAAAGAATGAAAGTGAATGGCTCTTCAATTTCAGTATAAGACAATGATGTGACATTCCAGCTTAAAAAATTAAGATGACTTTAGGAAGAATTGAGAAACATAGTTCCAGAACAAGTGAGGTGATGCTCCATTTTACAAAAAATATTGACAACAGAAATGTGTCCATAGAAGAGTAGGTAGGAGATGAAGACTTGAAATCATCTCATGAAGATCAGCTGAAGGGACTAGGGATATTCTAAAATTTTAAATAATTGAGTTTTCAAATGTTATTTTGTGTAAGTTTGTAGCATTTATATTTCTAAAGTTACTAAAGCTTAAAACCGCATTAAGTCTTTTGGGACTCTGTGTGTGTGTGTGTTGTAGTGTATTGTATATGCTTTTATATGCATTTTGACCTTGTAGTTCATTCTTTCTGTCAGAAGATCCAGGGGACAAGACAGTTTTATAAATATATTCAATTCTCAAATAGCTTTCCCAAACTGTTTCTCTAAGATAAATACTTTACTAATGCCAAAAGCAGGAAGAAATAAAGCAGAAAATAAAAACTAGAGAACAATATCAGTAATGAAAGTTAATGCAAAATTATTAATGTAAAGAGGCAACAGAAAATTATTCAGAGATTATTCATTATGACCAATCCAGATTTATACAGAGAATCCAAGGGTAGTTCGACACTAGGAAAACTATAAATAAAATATTAATAACAAATGTAACACAAATCAAATGAGCATACAACCAAATGGAGAGAAAGTGTTTGACCAAATACACCATTTACTTATGCTTTAAAAAAACCCACACTAAAAATCATAAGAATAAAAACATCTTTACTTAATGTGATCAAAAGTAGCTACCTAAAACCAAGAGCTAGCATTGTTCATAATGGAGAAATACTAGGAACTTTCCCAATAAGATAAAACTTAAAATAAGAATGCCTCCTATCATTGGACATGCTAACAATACTATCCATAACAATAAAACAAGAAAAAGAAATGGAAGGGATACACATAGGCAAAGAGGAGACAAAATTATCTCTATTTGCAGAAAATATCATTTACTTTAAAAACCCTAGAGAATCAATGGGAAAATAAATTGATATAATTAATAGCATCAGTAAAGCAACAGGATATAAAATAAATCCACAAAAAGCATCAGCTTTTCTGTATATTGTTAACAAAACCCAGGAAGAAGAGATAGGAAGAGAAATTCCATTTAAAATAACAACAAAATGTATTGAATGTCTCGGAAATAACCTACCAAGACATACACAAGACTTAGAACAATTCATCTACACAGCAATACACATTCTTCTTTGTATATTGAAATATTTGTGTTTACTGATGACTATTAAAGTAAGAAAGAAAAAATATAAATTAAAAAAGAAATAGAAGACCTAAATAATTAGAGAAGTATTGAATGTTTATGTTTATGCTATATCATTATGGCAAACAAAAATAATAGCAGGAAAAATTCTATGCAACACAATTGAAAAGCACTTAGAAAATTAACCTTTTTCCTTGTTTTAAAATATGTAGTGATGAAATATAATAAACACATAATGACAAAATTATCATAGGTTATTGCCCATCTTGATGCTTTAGAAGTCTCTCCCAATCCAAAAGTAATTTTTAAAAGCCAAAAGAATAAAAAAAAAATCAAGCTTCTCCTCTCAGAAAGTGTGGTCCCAACAAAACTTTGAAAATACTCATGACTCTCCATACAGGTATTAAAGATTTAGGGCTTGCTAGCAATTACCTCTCTTCCCACTCTGCCCTCCCTCCCACCTCATTCTCAGGTGAGACCAAACTCTCAGAGAAACCAAATTGTACTGGCTAAAAACTCATGTGAATCTTTCTGCCATATAGAGTGATCTAACTGAAGGGGTGGACTTCAAAAGTCCTTTTCCATACAGGGTACACTGAAATGTCTCCAGGATCTTTTTTACACAATCCCACTGGATGTCCTATGAAAAAATTTCCCTGAATTTCTATACCACAGGAAATCCAAAAATTTACCTAAAGAATCTCTGCCAATTCATTAGGGCAATCCAAATGAAGTTCCTAACTCACCTCTCATTAGGACAAGCAGATTATTTTAACAGGAAAACAAATTTATAAAAGTCCTTTTTATGGGAAGAAATATGGAGTTTGTAAAATAGAATTAGGTACATTGGGTATATTTCTCATGGTTTTTCAAGCAATAAGAAAACCTGTGAACCTTCAGTTTCTTTTATTTTCTTTTTTTTCATTAAAGCTTTTTATTTATATAACATATGTATGGGTAGTTCCTCAGCATTCATCTTTACAAAGCTTTCCGTTATAAATTTTACCCCCAGTCCCCTCCCCTCCCCTAGATGGCAGGAAGTCCACTACATGTTAATAATGTTGAAATACTTGACAAGTTGTGCAAGAAAAATCCTATCTACAAGAAAAAAAAAAGAAAATCAGAGAAAGGAAACACAATGCAAGCAAAGCTCAATAGAGAGCATGAAAATGTTATGTTGTGGTCCATATTTCATATCCCTCTCTCTGGGTGTATATGGCTTTCTTCACTGAACAATTGGAAGTGGTTTGAAACATTTCATTGTTGAAGAGAGCCATGTCCATCAGAATTGATCATCATATAGTATTGTTGTTGCCGTGTATAAGGATCTCCTGGTTCTGCTCGTTTCACTCAGCATCAGTTCATGCAAGTCTCTCCAGGACTCTCTGAAATCGTCCTGCTGGTCATTTCTCACAGAACAATAATATTCCATGACATTCATATACCATAATTTATTCAGCCACTCTCCAATTGATGAGCATCCAATCAGTTTCCAGTTTCTAGCCACTGCAAAAAGGGCTGCACATGTGGGGCCTTTTCCTTCCTTTAAGTGAGATGAGCAGAACCAGGAGATCATTATACACAGCAACAACAATATTACATGATGATCAATTCTGATGGACGTGGCTCTCTGCAACAAAGAATTGTCTCAAACCAGTTCCAATTGTTCAGTGAAGAAAACCATATACACCCAGAGAGAGGGATATGAAACATGGACCACAACGTAACATTTTCATGATCTCTATTGACATTTGCTTGCATTGTGTTTCCTTTCTCTGATTTTCTTTTTTTTCTTGTAGATAGGATTTTTCTTGCACAACTTGTCAAGTATTCCAACATTATTAACATGTAGTGGACTTCCTGCCATCTAGGGGAGGGAAGGGGACTGGGGGTAAAATTTGTAATGGAAAGCTTTGTAAAGATCAATGCTGGGGAACTACCCATACATATGCTATACAAATAAAAAGCTTTAATAAAAAAAGAATAGAGAAAAATTAATATTTATAAACATTTATATACAACATAGGATGTGTTAAGCAACCTATGAGGCACCAATATTTTAAAGACTTAAACTCAAGACTGCTGATATTAGCTATAATACTCATATTTAGTATAGTAATACAACACATATCAATACATAAAACATAAAAACCAGCAAAAGTTATTTGACAGGAGCCAGTCTGACTTTTAAGGAAAAAACAGGAAACACACCATCCAAATGCAATCTAAACCAAGAGAAAAAAAATGCTCATTTTTCTCTGATGAATCACTGAAAGCAAAACTAGAGAATCTAAGAACATGTGTCACAGATGGAGAATCTCTTAGATGGATACAATGCTAAGGGTCCCAAAATTATCCTGGATGAAACCTCCAACGTAACACCTGATCCAGATCTACTTCCCCCATTCCTACTTGTATTGATTACCTTACTTTCTAAAGAGTGAGTACTACTCCTCTATTAGGATTCTTGAAGGTTACTGGCTTCTAGTATTATAACTCATGAGCCACTACTCATGTGTGCTTCTCATTCATTATCAGCCAGGCTTTGCTTTTACAAAAGGTATTTATTAAACACACACACACACACTTTTTAAAAGCAAAGACAATTATTTTGTCTTGTTGTTCAGTCTCTTCAGACTCTCCATTGACCCCATTTATGGTTTATTTGGAAAAGATGCTGAAGTGATTTACCATTTTCCTCTTCAGCTCATTTACAGATGAAGAGCTGAGGCAAACAAGATTAAATGACTTTCCCAGAGTCCCATAGCTAGTAAATGTCCCAGGCTGGATTTGAAATCAAGCCTTCCTTCCTCTAGGTCCCATACTCTATCCATTTTGCCACCTGGCTGCTCTAATTATCAAAACTATATGGTACTTGACAAAAATTAGAAAAGTCAATCCATAGAATAGACAAATTAGATAAGTCCTAGAAACAACTATGTGAAACAGTCTAGAGTTGTAAAATCCATAAAACACTAATTTTTGGGTAGGAAACTCAAATCAATAAGAACTATTAGAAACATCAGAAAAGGATCTGGTGGGGGGGGGAGATTTAGTTCAATATTTTACAGCCTATACCATAATAAATTCCATCCAGATAGACAATCTAAATATATAAAAACTATAATATGAAAAATTTAGAAAGAAATAAAAGGTTATGTCTTTCAAAATAGTAGATATATAAAAATTTTAAAGCAGACAAAAGGGAGAAGAAATAACTTTTTTAAAAAGTCTTAATTACATAAAATGTGGAAACTTTTATACAAATAAAATCAATGCAGCTAAAATCAAAGAAAAAGATTGAGAATTCTGGCATGAAAATCTGTAGGGAATTAACATTAAGAGCTATTCTCCAATAGATAAGTGGTCAGAAGAAATTAACAGTTTTTAAAAGAAACATAAACTATTACCACATGAAAAATTCAAAATCACTAACAAATTAAAACAACTCTAAGATGTCACTTCACATCCATCAAACAAAAATATTTTTTAAATGGCAATTACATCCCATGGAGATTAATGACAGCCAAAAGAAAAGAAAAAGACTCATGTCAAAAAAATGTTTAAAGCAGAATGATAGGTAACAACAACCAAAAAACTGTGGAAACATAATGTGTACCAACCATCCAGAAGTGAATAAACTAATTATGGCATCTGAATGTAATGGAATACTGTTGGATTGTAAAATAAAATGTGAAAAATTCAGAGAAAAATAAGAATATTTTATAAAGTGATGCAATAAAGAAAACAGAACCATAAGAATAATATACACAATAACTATAATGTAAATAAAGTTGAAATAGTATCACACTACCAAAGTTAACCCTTATGATAATAAACAATTTATAATGGAGTGTGTTTGAATGTTTGTTGAGAAGTTCTATTGTCTCTGAATAAAATGTCTCAACATTTTTAATAAAATACAAAGGAAACATTTTAACCATTTCTGACTTTGGTCAGTCAAAAGAATGGAAGGATGTCTATATAAAAAAGTGTATGAGCTGGTGTTTGAAGCAAGAAAAACATAGAGATGGGGAAATGAGTAAGGTTAATCCTCTAGATCAAAGAAGGTGGACCTATTTTGGACTTATTGTTATAGGTCACAACCCCTCCTCACTTTCTCATCTTTCAACATTTCTGCCCAGATTTTTCCATATAACCTCCATAGAGAATCCACCCAACCAGAGACCTTCATTTGTTTGGTTTTTTTTTTCTTTAATGTCTTGAAGCTTTCCCACAGAGCACTTTGGTTATTTATCTGTTATTACTCATTCTTGCTCCATAACTAGTCAATTCCTTTTCCAGTCATGCATATGTGTCCATGATGACATCTTTTGCACTATCTCTTATACACAAGACGCCATCAGTGACATGCTGCAGCTTTTTATCCTCCATCTGTCATTCCATTCCCAACAATTAGAGGTCTTCTGACATCATAGTATTTCATGATTCCTTTAACATCCCTGAGAGAGTATTAGAGTTAGAGAAATGGGATTTGGTAATCACCATTCTCTTCTCTTCCTCCTTTTAAATCTTATCCAGTGCTCAGTCATTGGATGATTGAAGAGAAAGCCCTTAATTTAGAAGGCCAAGGTCACCCACTGAATACAGGACCATCACCAGTCTTCTTGAACTTTGTCTTGCCATTGGATTTTGGTGACTCTGGAGGAAAGAATGAGATTCTGCCTCACTTATATCCAATTCACAAGCAAATGAAAACATCACCTTCATGATATCATTGGTCCTTTTTGAGAAAAAACAACAGCAATTCTAGGGTTGAAAACCAAAATAAAGGGGTATGTGAGTGGGCAGAATAAAATTAAGGGATATAGGCCAGTTCCCCTGGCACTCTCCCATCAGCAGCACATTTGTCCTTTACAGAAGGTCTCGATCTTGCAATTAATTCTTTCTCCAAGAGCTGGAGGCATTTCTATAAATGAGGACTATTAGATAAAAATTCCTGGGTTCCAGCTATTCCCTATTAAATCATAGAATCACGGAATTGACAACCAGATTGGGAAGTGAAGTAGATCATATGATGAGAATGGGAAGTGACTATAGAGGCCAGCTAGCTCAAAGCTCTCATTTTAAAAATGAAGAAAATAAATCACAGAGAACAGACTTGCTTGAGGTCACCCATATATTGCTATTCTGTTCCTGCACTTTTGTTTTTGTTGTCACTCATTTTTCAATTGTGTCTGACACTTCACGACCCCATTTGAGGTTTTCTTGGCAGAGACATTGAAATGGTTTATTTGCTTCTCCAGCTCACTTTACAGATGAGGAAACTGAGGCAAACAGGATTAAGTGACTTGCCTAGGGTCACACAGCTAGTGTCTAAAATCACATTTGAATTCATAAGGAGCAATCTTCCTCACTTCAGGTCCAATATTCTATCCATTGTGCTACCTAGCTGTCCTCATGTACTTTTGTTTACTCCTCTCCTTTAACATGAAATGTCCTTCCCTTCCCACTCTATTTGAACTAGCAAGACCAGCAGGACTGGAAATAGCTGGGTTTACCTCAAACTTCCTTAAGAGAGGATTCTAAAAGCAGGAGAAAAATGAGGGATAAAGAATGGAAAAATTCCTCAGAGTAATAACTGTCACAAGCGTTGGGGTTCAGAGGGGTCTGTATTTTTTTCCTAATGTGACAGACACTTCAGTGAAAGAAGTGAATTCACTGCCCCGATAAAGCTGTGGCCAAGTCTCTCTCTGCCCTATTTTATATATTGCAACAGTAATAAAGTCGCTCTTTATGGCTCCTCTCTTTTTGAACTAGCATGGCTGAGGAATGTTATTTACGAGAAAGCAAACTAACCCATTTTATTAAACTCTTGTTCTCAAGGGTTTGTAGTCGATGAGAATAGCAGTCTAGGTATTAAAATGATGCTTGTGACAATTTATCCCCTGGTTGGCAAGAGGGAAGATTTCAGAGACTCAGAACTTAAAGGAGACTGAAAAGAGCCTTGTGGGGCCAGAGTCCAAGACATTAGGTGGGATAAAGCCATGGCGGCAGCATCCCAGAGTCACTGTACTGAGCTGGATGGAGCCTTTAGAACTCCAGGTATGTTTGAAGATGGCCATTTGTGGCAGGAATGGGAAGGGAAACTGACAAGTGAAGATGGAGAAATGGCAAATAGGCTAGTTGAAACTGTCTAGGGAAAAGATCACTGCAGTAAAAGCAGACCTAGTAAAGGTGTCAAGTGAAGGTTCTGATCCTGGTACTCTATTTCTAACTCCAGTGGGCTTTCAATGCTACCCTACTACCTGCCATGCAAAGTCCTCTATGTCATTCTTGAAATCAGTTCAGAATTAGCCCAAGAAAGTGACCAGAACGCCAGACCCTTTGATCTAGAGATTCTATTTTTAGGCATAAGAAGGATACTGGCAAAAAAAAATCTTCAAATATGCCAAAATATTTATAGCAGAATTTTTTGCAGCTGAAAAGAACTGGAAACAAAAGAGATTCCCATTGATTGGAGATTGGCTAAACAAATTTCAATACATGAATGTAATGGAACATTACTATATTATGAGAAAGGATATATAATAGAAAAACATGGAAAGATGCATATGAACTGATAAAGTGAAGTAAATAGAACCATGAAAAAATATCCTAAGACTACAATAACCTTAAGAGAAAGATCAAACACCACAGGACAACTGGAACAGAATGCTGTGAAATTACAGTGAATAAGTCTGACCTCAAAGGAAAAAGAACAATATTTCTCCTCCCCCCAACTCTTTTGGGGGTCCATAGGTATAGAACATTGCATATAACATTAGACTTTTTTGATGTGTTTTTCTCTTTATTTTAAAGAATGAACTCTCTGGAAGGGAGAGGAAAGCAAGGTACGGGAGTGGGGGGAATGTGAATGGGTCTTTTTTTAGATGAAAAGCTGGCTCCGTGAATAGAGCACCATGCCTGTGGTCAAGAAGACTTGAGTTTAAATCCAACCTCAAACACTGCTGGGCAATACTAGGCAAGTCACTTAACCTTAATTACCTCAAAAAAAAAGAAAAATGCCAATAAAAATCTATTTTGAAACATTAAAAATGTTTTTACAATTTGTTGCCATTCTGAATTTCTAGCTTTATTTCATACTACTTGCCATCACATCCTCCATACCCTAGTCAAACAGAATGATTTTCTGGGCTCTAGTCCCAACTTTGCTATCTCTATCTATCTGTTTGATTTTTGACAAATAATTTAACCATCTCCAGGTTTCCATTTTCTCAGATATAAAAGAAAAAGGAGGGAAGTAGAATGGATGCCCTCTACGCTTTCTTCTAGCTCTAAACTCTACACATCTGTGGACCCCTAGCCTGATCAGAAGATGGCATTTGTATATCGGAAAGAGTTCTAGTTCCACGGAACAGAAATCTTCATCCTAGGCTCAGCTTTGTCTTTAAATGATTGTGGGATGTTTGACATGTCCCTTCCTATCTACAAGTTTCAGTTTTCTCATGTGTAAGATGAAAGGTTAAAAGAGAGCAGGGATTCTTTAATTTGGAGTCTATGAACTTGATTTTTAAAAAAACAATATGATAACTATATTTCAGTATAATTGGTATTCTTTGTAATACTTCGTATTTTGTTTTATGCAATTAAAAACATGATGCTGTTGATGAATATGGAAATGTGTTTAGAAGAATTGCACGTTTAACCTATATTGGATTGCTTGGTGTGTAGGGGAGGGGAGAAGAGGGCGGGGGAGAAGGAGGGAGAAAAATTTGGAACACAAGGTTTTGCAAGGGTGAATGTTGAAAACTATCTTTGCATGTATTTGGAAAAATTTAAAAGCTATTATTTTTTAAAGAAACAAAATACAATGCTGAGAAGGAATTCATAGGCTTTGCCAGGCTGTCAAGATAATCCATGATCCAAAAAAAAAGTTAAGAATGTCTGTACTAGAGAGACTTTGAAGTCTCCTGTTGATTTAATTATTCCCAATTTACCAGAGGAAACCGAGTCTCAGAAATGGGACATGGCTTGCCTTAGCACAGAAGGGGCAGAGATGTCATTCCAAACTCAGTCTCCTGAATTGCAATCAGAATGCCTGTTCTCTGTTGCCTCCTACTGCTCCCCTAACTGAAGCAGGTCAGAACCCTGTTACCCAAAATGCTTAGCATCCCCAGAGCTGGCTCTTAAAAGTTCTATTCTGTGCTCATCACATACTAAGCTCCATAACTGTGTTTTTTTCTACTATCTCTTTTACTAGATTGGGAGCTTCCTGAGGGCAGACACCCTGCTTTATCTTTACGTCTTCTATAGGCTCTGGTAGATAGTAGAAAATTGAAAAAAAAATGTTTATAAAATATAATAGATTTGAAAACATGATTCAAATCCTAGCTATACACATGTTAAAGTGGAAAAGAACTGAATCTGGATTCAAATCAGAGAAGCAATCATCCAGTGGAAAGAGGATGGACAAAGTCACTCCAAATAGGCAATCTCTGACTCCTACTTTTCTGAGTTCCACTATGAGTCCCATCTATAGAAACAACTACTTCCAGTAGGAAAGTTAGAATCAACAGCTGAATTGGGCTAGGGCCAAGACCAGTGTGAAGAGTAAAATCCCAATTCTGAATTGCTTCTAAATTCACACAGTTCCTAAAGTGAATTCACTAGCACATTTTCTCCAATCCCATATAAGGAAAGCTGAACATTACAAAGATGTGAGCTCCCAAAGGACAAAGACAATTTTGTCTTTTGTCTTCATATTTTCTGAAACAATACCCAATACAGAGCAGATACTTGATGAATATTTATTGTTGAAATGATTTAAACTAAGGTTCCAAAAGATGATCCAAGTGCTTGCCTCAGAAAAAGGGGCAAGCTAGCCAGTCAATTTTCCAGTCAATAAAACAGGATTCTGCACACAGTAGGAACTTCATAAACATTAGATGATCTGATTTGAACTCCTTTGAATTGGATTAAGTTAAATCTAATTGAATCAAATTCTGAACTTTCCAGCATTTGGAAAACTGGTTACCTTGTTAAGCAAGCTCTTGGATTGCATAATTAGTACAGTTCGGAGCTTACAATTCAATCATTCAGTGTTGGAGGCGGGGATAGATTCATCTTCCTAAATTCAAATCCAGCCTTAGATACTTACTAGCTGTGTGATCTGGGGGAAGTCATTTAATCCTATTTACTTCGGTTTCCTCACTTGTAAAATGAGCTGGAGAAGGAAATGGCAAACACTCCAATATTTTTGGCCAAGAAAACCCCTAATGGGGTCACAGACATGACTGAAATGTCAGAACAACAACAGCAATGTGTCAGGCACTGTGCTAAGTACTGTACAAATATTCCTATCTGATCCTCCCAACAATCTTACTAGGTAAGTATTATTATTGTCTCTATTTTTATAGTTGAGGAAACCAAGGCTAAAAAGGGATAAAATAACTCATCCAGGGCCACACAGCTGATAAGTACCTGAAGCTGGATTCTAACTCATCTTCCTGACTCTAGGCTTGATGCTCTATCCATTGTACTATTTAACTGCTTATCCTGACACACAGGAAAATTGAGTGTTCAGGATAAAACATATTTCATAAGAATGCATCAAAATAACATTCAAAAATCAAAAAAAATATTTTTTTGGCTCCAAAAATATGGTCTGTGCAAACACTGGCATCCCCAGAACCCCACAAACTGTCATTCGTTTGGTCTCAAATTCCTGGGGTCAAGCCTAGTTCCCAAAGAAGGCTATGGGAAGACACAATCACTGATATTTTTCAAACACTGGGAGAGTCCAGTGAGACTGATTGAGTCTCATATGTAGCTATACATAGGCAAGATTCAGTGCATATTCTTCAGGTATATATGAATATGGCTGTGGGGAATATGCATATGTGCTCTGTGTGCACGTGTTTGGGTTTTGTATCCCCAGCAAGCCTTTCTTTGCAGACACATTTCACATTACTCCTCCTCACACTCTTTAGCCTCCAATAAAAATACCCAACTTCTAGCTGTATGACCCTAGGCAAGTCACTTAACCCCAATTTCCTTAGTAAAAAAAAAAAATCTGTGAAGTTTCAAAAATGCCCAACTTGCTACTCTCTTTATGCAACATTTCATCCTCTGTCTCTGTGCCTTACTTAGTACAGGATGTACTAAGTATCCCATGCCTGGAATGTTCTCCTTGCTCATGTCCAGCTCTTTAAACCATTGTTCCCCTCAAGACTCAGTTCAGGGACCACTTCCTTCAAGAAGTCTTTCTGAATACCCCAAATTGTTAGTATTTCTTTCCAATCAGTGTATATTTATTTTATATATTTATGTATATATATATATATATATACATATATATGCATGTGTGTGCTGTGTGTTTACATATATGTGTTTGTGTATATATATATATGTATTGTACATATATGCACGTGTACGTGTATATGTGTGTGTATATATATATGTATGTCCTGACTTTCTGATATATATGTATATTTATATATATATATATTCTGAATTTCTTATCTGTGAATATGAAAGGTAGTATGGAATATTTAGGTTCTAGTTTTAGTTCTCCCACTTCTTGCATGATTGGGCAAGTTCTTTAAGCTCTTGTGCCTCAGTTTCCTCATGTGAAAAGTGAAAAGGTTGGATTGGATAGTCTCCAAGGATCCTTCAGGTTTTAAATATTTGATCCTTTATTCCTTTGCCCCTTAGAACATAAGTTCATTTTTGTTATTGTTTTGTTTTTGTATCCTTAATACCTAACACAATTGAGCAGCAAGCATTTATTAAACACTTACCACGTGCTGGGCAATTTGTTAATTGCTGGAAGTACTAAGAAGGTTAGAAACAATTCCTGCCTTCAAGGACTTTACATTCTAAAGGAGAAGACAACATGTAAAGAACACATGCAAAATATATAAAGAGTCGATGGAAAGCAGTCTTAGTAAAGCTCCAGAAACTGGTCCTTAATAAAAAATGTTTGATTGATTGATTAGATGCTTAATATATGATTATTGAGCTAATCATTGTGAGTGTGCATGTTATGTGTAAAGGTACATGTATGTACATACATACATTTGTGTGCACGTTGCACATATTTTTGCGTGCAGGCACACAATTTGAGAGCTTCTGACATTTACCGGTTAGCTCCTAGGGACCTTGACATCAATACCTCGCCATTGCACTGCTACAGAAGCAATAAATAATAACCACTTAAGTACTTAAAATTCTCCTACAGCCAGTAATTGATGGATCCAAATTGACTCCTTTCCATCTGTCTATCAATTACAGTGTTTTTCCCCCAATATCCTGTCCTAACTTATTGTTCTCTTCTGTAACTACAAAATCAAAGAGATTTCTCTTGGAATTAATGCTGACACTAGGGCGCCTTGTAAATATCCCTTCAGTCTATTGCACATCCTTCAAAAAGGACCTGAGATATATGGGCCCACACATGCCCTTTGGAACAGAAATAAGGTTCCAATTTATAGGGAACTGCATGACTTAAAGGTGATCAGCCCCTCAAAAGGAACAAAGTGTAAGAGTCTGACAGACAAGGGAGTAGAAGATTTAGGAAATGGAAAGGACCAATGGAAATCTCTCTTTTGGCAGAACCTGATCCCAGAGGGAAGGGCTTACCCTAGACCAATTAATATGTAGTAGAGTCAGGATCCAAACCCAACTCTTCTGGCTCTAAATGAGCTATGGTGTACTACTACCACATAAGCCATACCAATGGGAAGGTTTTGGATGGCAGGCAAGATGAACTGCCTCTCAACCCGGCACTCTCTGGTCCTGGTCCTGGTCCTCACATTGCTTTCCCTCTCTCCCTGGATAAGTGAAGGGTTTAGACTTTCCTTACTCCCAAAGTAGTCGGAGATTGGATTCCCACAGACCTTTCCCTTGAAGCAGTCACTGTTCATATCGGGACTAATCTTGTAGGAATCCACTTATTGCAAATCAAATTGCTCCTGTGTGATCTTAGGAAAATCATTCAACCTGTCTGGTCTATTTCTTCCTCTGTCAAATGGGGAGGTTGAACTAGATGGCCTTTCCAGCTCTAGACCTATGCTCCTATGATCTCTTAAATAACACCAGGTAGGGAGAAAACATAGGAAGGCCCCAGAAAGAGGCAGGAAGTCAGCCTTACTTAAGGGCTCATAGGGATGTAATATTGGACATTATATATAATGATGTGAACCTATCCCATTTTCCTCACAAATTAGTGAATCAAATTAGAAGCAAGAGTGACAGAGAGCTGAGGATTTCAACAAGCACAGAGAGCAAGAGGAATATCCCCATCACCTCCGTTTGGGTTTCTACCAGAGTCAAGCACAAAATGCAAATTTTCTCCTGGTTAGAAGAGAATGCAAGAGATATAGAGGACCAATTCTCTGATCTTAGGCATGCTGGCATATTACCAAAAGGATGGAATGGGTTCTTGAAATGGGGAAACAGAAATAAAATCATTTCTAAATGATAGAGGAGATAGATTAGAGGGAGGAAGATTCTCTAGAGCAATGGAATAACAGGTCCAGGGAAAAACCTGCTAGACTTGTAGTCAGGATGACCTAGGATCAGACTGTGACATGTAACAACTCCTTTAACTTCTCTGAGCCTCTGAGCTTCAATTTCCTCATTTGTAAAATGGATGTAGGGAAGTTAGATGGCACCAGAGTGTACAGAACCTAGGTCTGGATCCAGGAAGACTCGTGTTCTGAATTCAAATCTGGTCTCGGACATTTACTAGTTGTGTGACTGAGCAACTCATTTAACCTGTTTGTTCAGTTTCCTCATCTGTAAAATGACCTGGAGAAGGAAATGACAAGTCATTTCAATATCTTTGCCAAGTAAACTCCAAATGGGGTCCCCAAGAATTACATATGATTGAAAAATGACTGAACAACAAAAATGCATATAATAATATCTAAATCTAAATAAATAAAATAAATAAAAATAATAAAATAAAATTTTAAAATCTAAATAAAATCTAAAGTGCAAACTTATTCACTAACATAGACACAAACCCCAGCTAGCACTTGAGCTGGGAATCTCCACCAGATATCTTATTGACTAAATCAAAGCTTCTTACATTGTGGATTGCAACTCCATATGGGGTTATGAAATTGAATGTAAGACTTGTGAAAAATAAAAAGTATCAAATACTCTAACAAAAGTATTTGAATAGCGTGAAAGCAGTGGTACCAGTGGAACTCAGATTAAGTAGCAAGGCCTAGAGGAAGAAGAAGAGGAGGAGGAGGAAGGAAGGAATTAGAGGAAAGGAGAAAAGATAGTTGAGGGAAAGAAGAGGAGAAAAGAAAAAGGCAGAAAAGAAGCAAAAGAAAAGAGAGAAGAGGAAAAAGTACAAAAAAAGAGTAGGGAAGTGCAGCATGTCCCAGCTTCCCGCCCTAGAATCCTGGAAATCTGAGCCAGAGCCGGAGCTGGAATGCAGAGAGCCTTGGCAGCATATGGCAGTGGCAGCTGTGGGTGGTGCAATACTGGTTCTCTACAATTTGGCTACACTAGTCATCAGTGCCCCACAGAAGGTCTGAGAAGAATTTTACAATAATACCTGAGTGAATCGATATAATGAATCCATACCATCCACCACCCTGACCACTCTGTGGTCCCTCTCCATGGCCATCTTCTCCATTGGTGGTATGATTGACTCCTTCTCCACAGGTCTCTTTGTCAATCATTTTGTGAGGTGGAATTCCATGCTAATGATGAACAGTCCAGCCTTTCTTGACACTGTGCTCATGGGTTTCTCCAAAATGGCCATGTCCTTTGAGATGCTGAATTTTATCCTTGGCTTGTATTGTGTCTCACCACTGGCTTTGCGCCTATGTATGTGGGGAAGGTATCACCCACAGCCCTACATGGAGCCTTGGGCATCTTCACCAATGAGGCAGTCATTGGCGTCCTCATGACTCAGGTGTTTGGTCTGGACTCCATCAGGGGGAATGAAGAACTATGGCTCCTTCTCTTGGGTTTCATCTTTATCCCATCCATGAGCCAGTGTGCCATGCTGCCCTTCTGTCCTAAGAGCCTCGGCTTCCTCCTCATCAATTGCAATGAAAAAAAATAAAGCCAAGAATGTCCTAAAGAAACTTTGGGGAACCACTGATGTGAGTACCGACCTTCAGGAAATCACAGGAGGAAAACTGGCAGATGACGTGTGAGAAGGTGACCATCTAGGAGTTGTTCTGCTCACCTATGAACCGGCAGCCAGTCCTCCTCACCATGATGGTCCAACTGTCCCAACAACTGTCAGGATCAATACTGTCTTCTATTACTCTACTAGCATCTTTGAGAAGTCTGAGGTGGAACAGCCAGTCTGCACAACCACTGGTTCTGTGGTAGTCAATAATGCATTCACTTTTGTGTTGCTGTTTGTAGTGGAACAGGCTGGTTGGCAGACTTTGCACCTCATTGACCTAGTGGGCATGGCAAGCTGTACTGTGCTCATGACAATTGCCCTGGCCCTGCTGGACCTACTCTCCTGGATGCCCTCCATAAGCATCATGGCTATCTTTGGCTTTGTGGTTTTCTTTAAGATCAGCCCTGGCCCCATCCCATGGTTCATTGTCGCTGAGCTCTTCAGCCAGGGCTGCCCTTGGCATGGCTGGCCGTCTAATTATCCTGCAACTTTATTGTGGGATGTGCTTCTAGTATGTAGAGCAACTGTGCAGCCCCTACGTCTTCATCATCTTCACTATGCTGATCATCCTCTTCTTCATCTTCACATACTTCATAGTCCCTGAGTCAGGGGACCAGACCTTTGGTGAAATTGCCTCTGGCTTCTGGCAAGGAGGAGCTAGCCAGAGTGACAAAACACATGATGAGTTCCTCAGCCTGGGAGTTGACTCCCAAGTTTAAGGAGAGGTAGGCTGTCGCCCCTCTCTTGGTCACAGATGTGCCTGCTGGATATCCTGGGGCCCCAGGGCTTTTCTCTCTTCTCCCCATCCCTCTCTGGCCCTCCCCGGACTCAACATCTTAGACAAGAACAGATTACTAGGGCTCCTCTTCCTCTGCTCCCCCTTTCTGGATCTCTAGGCAGAAAGATCCAGAGAGGGACTGGCCAAGGACAAGCTGGGGGTCTCACCTTCAGATTGTACACAGGAAGAAAAAAGGCAGAATTAAATCTTTTTTTTTTTTTTTTAGTATATGTGCTGCCAAAGCGAGCACGGCAGAATTCTGCCGTGCTCGCTTTGGCAGAATTACATCTTGATCAAACTTTCAATTTTTAAAAAACATTAAATAGCCTGAGTTCTCCACCCCACCTGAGCCACTATGAGACATGAGAAACAGTATCTGTGGCAGGAGGGTAGAAGAGCCATTCCCAGATTTATTCCTTTCTTATCCGCTACACTCATCTCTAGGGCAGGAATACAATCAAAGACAGATACACCAACCTAGCATGAATTTCCCATTTCCCTGCTGCAGCCTTCCCACCAGGTCCTCTTGTCCCCTGGCTGGGCTAAACTACCTTCTCCTCACTCCCCATCTCCACCCCAGAAAAAATCTCTGTCCAGGAGATGGCTAGATACCCTTTGAGGAGTAAGAAAGGGTTGGTAGGAAGCCCACAGGCTCTGCGGCCACCATCTCACCACCAGCAGCCCCAAGCCAAACAGGACCTTGGGGGGAGCAGTGACAGAAAGAACTAGCTACCTGAGGGTGCTGACAATTTCAGAGACATGGTTGTGTCTGATCCACTGTGTATAGATCAGAATATTATATATATATAGATATATATATTATTGATGCTAATAGTAGTAAATTATAGCACATCTGATGGACAGGACAATATAAATACCTTGCAAATCCATCCTCCAGTATCTAAAGCTGAAAGGTGAACTTATAAAGCCTGATTTCTACAATAAGAGATGTAATTCTTTTTGTAAAAATAAACATATCCATCTTATTAGAAAGCAAATTTGTTTTCATCTTTAACAAATGGCAAAATTACATGTATATCAAAGAATTGTTTTAAAATAAATTACTTTATGATTTATTATCAGCAAATGTTTAATTTGTATATACCTATATACCTGGGATCACATAAAAATTTCTTGGGCAAAAAGGGGTCACAAGTAAAAAGGTTTAAGAAGCTCTGCACTAGACCCTGTCTCTAATCCACATAGACCTCTGTCTATCTCCTTATCCAGATTTGGGCTAGATTAAGCACTCAATGTGATT
Source organism: Myrmecobius fasciatus (assembly GCA_023553655.1). Lineage (NCBI taxonomy): Eukaryota > Metazoa > Chordata > Mammalia > Dasyuromorphia > Myrmecobiidae > Myrmecobius > Myrmecobius fasciatus. The sequence continues at coordinate 95,120 of JAJPUD010001066.1, forward strand.
CTTTCTTCTCTTTGGATTTCCCAATCATTTCTTGGTTGAGTGTCCTTTCTTGGTCTTTGTTGGAGTAGTTGTTGAGGAGAGCTGGCTAGGTTCTACTGCCTCTTCCTATTCTTGGCTCATTTCTCTAGAGAGTTTGCTTTTTTTTCTTTTTTTTAATTTAATAAATGTATTTTATTTGAAAAAACTAGAGTAAGAAAAAAGAAAAACAGAAAACAAAATAAAGCAAAACAAAAGAAAACATTGTCATGTGCTCAGCAGAACATCAGGGAGGATTCAAAATATCTAACAAATTGCCAGATTAAGAAAGTGTGCATATGTGTGTGGTATATTATAATTATTAGAATGTCCACTTTTTCTTTACTTCCTTGTAAATTGCTCTTTGGTTCTCACACCTTATTTACTTTATTCTTTTCCCCCTTTCATCCCTCCACCTCCAAGCAAGTTATGGTTAAGAAAATACATATTTACATATACATATTTAGATATATACATACATACACACATTCACACCCACACATATCCCACATACACACACGTCTTTCTTATCCCTGCTGACTCTTTCATTAAATTCTGCTCCATAACTTGACTTACTATTACTTAACCCACACACACACCCAAGGATCCCTCTCTTGTCTTCTTTTCTCACCCTTTGTTTCCCCATCCATCCATCCCTCTCCCCTCATTTCTTTATAGATTTTGGAAGGTATTATACTTTTCATGGTATATATGTAGTGTTGCCTATTGAACTCATTCCCGATTTGAATAGGCTTTCAGAACTATGAACCCTCCTCCCCATTTGTATAACACGATTACTATTTTTGCCTCAATTTTGTCAATCTTTCTTTTGAACTATCCTACTAGCTTATTTATTTGCATATTAGCCATTAGCCTATTATTTGATGTGAATCTTAAACATATAATATATATGTATACATATATACATGTATAAAAAACAAATATTTGTCCATGTTTAGTTTGTCTATGTTAAATTCCCTAAAACTGATCTTTTATATTGGCTCTTACATTTTAAATTTTTTTTAAGTTCGAGTTTGGTTGATAGAAAATCCTGAAAATCTCCAAGTTCATTGAATGTCCATTTTTTCTTATTTAAAATTACAGATAATTTTGCTGGATGTGATATTTCTGGCCTAGCTCTTTTTATTGTCAATAGATATGATTCCAGCACCTGTGGCTTTTTATTATACCTGCTGCTAAGTCTTGCACAATTCTCATTGTAGTTCCAGGATACTTGAATTGTTTTTTTCTTGTTTCTTGCAAAATTTCCTCTTTGATCTGGGGGGGTTCAAAATTTGGCAATAATACTCCTGTGAGTTTTCCACAAAGCATCTTTTTGAGGTGGTGATTGGTAGATTTTTTTCTTCTATTTCTACTTTCCCTTCATGTTCTATCTATCACTCCAGACAATTTTCTTGGACTATTTCCTGCATTGTTGTGTCAAGGTTCTCTTTTTAGTCAGAACTTTCTGGCAGTCTAATTATTCTTATGTTTTTTCTTCTCGATCTCTTTTCCAGATCTGTCATTTTTCTTATATTTCACATTCTGTTCTATTTTCTCATTTTTTATAATCTGTTTTATTTCTTGGTCTTTCATGGCTTCACTGGCTTCCCTTGACCCAATTGTATTTTCATCTTTGACTCTGTACATTCTTTTCTAGTTGCCTAACCTTTTTTCATAATCCTGTATTTCTTGGATGGTTTTTATTTTTCTTTTTAGTTTTTCCTCAAAATTTCTCATTTGATTTTTAAATTCTTTTTTAAATTTTATTTTTTAAATTCTCTCTGGGTAAGGAGCCATTTCACATTACTCTTTGGAGTAGAAGCTTTTTTTTTAAACTAATATATCCTCCTCTGAAGATGAATTCTGGTCTTCCCTGTTTCCCCATATGTTTCAATGGTGAGGTTCTTCCTTGCATTTTTTAAAATAAGAGGTATTAGTGTAAACACCTCTAATTGTGGAATGGGGGGGATGGTGCCTCAAGCTTCCCTTCAGCTCTCCCATCTGATCAGGAACCCCAAACCAAGAGATCCACCCTCTTGCAAATGCCCACAATCAGCAATGCCTCTGCCTAGCTTCTTCTGCACTCACCAGGTGCTGGTTCTTTCTCCCCCAAGGTTGCATCTCAGCAGCCCAATTGAGCCTGGTTTTTCCAATCAGCTGAGATTCCCTCATCCTTCCTGGACTCAGACCCCCAATCCACAAAAAGTTCAGGAGATGAAAGTCTCTTGGTTCCTGCTGAGGCTCCAGCCACACTTACCTTACCTAGCCTGAGGGGTTCCCATTTGGTGTTTCTGAGGAGCTAGCCCCAGAGATATTTACACTTCAGACAGGTTAATCTTGTCTGAAGCCCAGGATCTTTCTTTAGATCTTCTTGGGTTGTATCAGTAAGACCCTATTCTTCACCAAGTCTTCTTGATTTTTTGTGAATCTACATTCACCTTGAGGTACAAATTTGTTCTATTTGTGGGGGAAATTGGAAGAGCTTGAAATTTACTAATCTACTCTTCCATCTTCCCTGAATCCTCCCCTGAGAGCTTTTTTTTAAGAAGAATTTTTGTTTTCCGAAGAATTTAAAGTCAGTCTCAGTTCATTCTGAGTTCAAGTATTTCCTGGCCTTATTCTGATAGGATCATACTATTCTTTTATATTTATCTATAGTTACTTGTTCTTTCATCTTCTATATGTTACTTCTAAAACTTTAAATTGATTAATGAGTTCTTTATGTGTCCACTTTTGATGTCTTCATATAACTTCTTTTTTCTTTCTCATGAGAATTGTTCTGGTTGAATTTTCAGAATTTCAGTAATGGATTTTAAATCTCTCTTCAGCATACATTCCCAACAGAATTTTAGACTCTGAAACCCCAAAGATACAATGCAAAAATGATGGATGAGGAATCAGGAGACTCCATTCAAAACTCAGCTCTGACTTCTATGCTTGAACAAGTAGCTCTTTTTTTAACACTAACATGTCACCATGGCAAATAACAATGAAGAACTTAACTGAATTAACAGTGTCTCTTTGATAAATATCCTTCCCAAGCTATAGATAAATAAACTTAATTTTGTTGTCTATTAGATGGTTGACAAGTATTACATTTCATTCTAAACCTAAACCTGAACCATAAACTACTTTGAGTCAGGTGAACAACATGTAGGATGAACTCACTGTTCTGCTTTTAAGAAAGTTCTCCAACATATGTCTGAATAGTCACCTTAGGATGTGTTCTTAATTAACACCCTTTCTAACACCCTTAATTAACACCCTATACCTCCAACTTGAATTCAAATTCACCCTAACACTGCCATTTTGGTCCCTTCAGAAGCTAGTACCTCAAATTCTAGAGATATCCCCTTTGGCACTACACTCCTAACACTACAGACCTGGAAACCCAATTAGTGTGCTTTCCATTAATAGTCAGCCAATAATAAGTTGGCAGAATCACATTTCTTACAGTTAGTTTGACATTTCATTAAAATATTGTGATTACACTAAAGAGACCTTCTATAACTACAATAACTGAGGTTGGAACGGCATCCCCCTTCCTTACACTTGACACTTTGATAATGTTTCATATTGCCATCATCTTTTTTGTCCTTATGTTCAGATGGTCTGTATATATTCAAATCATATATTGCTTCTATTTGTCTTTCTTGCTATTGTCATTCAAATGTCCTCTACCATGCTTCTCCCTCTAGTTCATCAACCAAAGATTTCCACATATGAATGTATATTTAACATACAATGTAAATCTACTTCCCTTATTCTGTTTCCTTTGGATTAGGTATATTCTTCCATAGCTATATTGTGGTCATCGATCCCATTCCACCAAATCTTAGTAATTTGCCTCCTTGGATTAGAATCTTTCATTCAGTTTATTTATTACTCATACTTGTGATTTTATGTATTGACATCTGAGGCCATGAGTTTTATTACTCCCTCTTTTCCTGGATATTGTCTCCTATGTCTTACCAATCCTCCCTTCTGCTATTCTCCCTGTGTTGCAGCTGCTATTCTCTAAGGTATATGGTTTGGCAGATATACAGAGACAGTTTTCTCTCTTGCCTGTATTTCCAATATAAAGCCCTTTTAATCAGATTCACCACTCTCCAAACAAATATATTTTTTATCAGTCCTTATTAGGTGTTTTTCATTCTTGCCAAAGTGCCCACTATTTCCATCCTTTAAGCTGTGTGACCCTGAGCAAGCCACTTAATCTGTCGGTCTCAGTTTGCCCATATGTAAAATGGTTATAATAATAGCACCTACTTATAGGGTTGTGATGAGGATCAAATGAGATAACATACACACAAGTTTTGAAAACCTTAAAAGGCTATATAAATACTAGCTAATTTGGGGGTTGGGTTTTAAAGTATTTAGAGAAAGGAATAGTAAGAGCCTATGGTCCAAGATCCTTCAAGGAAGGTCAATTCAAAAGGGATAATAGACAACATTCTGCCAAACAAAATGATTCAGATAAATGAATTAAAACATTTATTAAGTTCTTACTATATATTAAGCACTGTGATAAGTGCTGAAGATACAAAAATATTAAGATCTAAGGAAGATTTTTAAAAGGGGAGAGACCAAAGTATGTGTAAAGGGGCACTCATAAACCAATTATGATTTTTAAAATAAGTTTAACTCAAATGTATACAAAGGTTTTGTGAGGTTTTTTTTCTTTAGTTAGACAGAACAGGATAATTACTGAGGGTGAATGGGATGGTAAAAATGTATAGTGAAGAGAAAATAAAATCTTTAAATCTTGCTTCATTTCCATGTTCTCTTATTTAATTATTTATTTTTAATTCAGTGTTTTATTTTCCTCAGTTACATGTGAAAACAATTTTTAACATTTGTTTTTAAGACTTTGAGTTCTAAATTCTCTCCCTTCTTCCCTCCCCACCCTACCTCATTGAGAAGGCAAGCAATTTGATATACATGTGTAATCATGAAAAACATTTCCATAATAGTCATGGTGTAAAAGAAAATACAGACAAAAAAAAAACCCTCAAGAAAAAGAAAGTGAAAAAATTTACCTCAATCTGTATTCAGATGCCATTAGTTCTTTCTCTGGGGATGGATAGTATTTTTCACCATAAGTCCTTCAGAGTTGTTTTGGATCTTATTATATTATTGTCTTGTATTGCTGAAAATAGCTAAGTTGTTCACAGATGATCAAATTACAATATTGTTGTTACTTTGTACATAGCACATTTCACTTTGTATCAGTTCATGTAGGTCCAAGTTTTTCTGAGAGCTTTCTGCTCATCATATCTTATAACACAATAATATTCCATAGTAATCACTACCACTATTTGTTCAGCCATTTCCCAATTGATGGATATCCCCTCAACTTCCAATTCTTTGTCCCCAGAAAAGAGCTTCTATAAAATTTTTTTTGTACATATATGTCCTTTTTCTTTTTTTATATCCCTTTTGTGATAGACTTAGTAATGGTATTACTAGGTCAAAGGGCGTGCATGGTTTTATAGCCCTTTGGGAATAGTTCTAAATTGCTCCAAATGGTTGAATCAGTTTACAACTATCAACAGTGTATAAATGTCTCATTTCCCCCCACATCCCCTCCACCATTTGTCATTTTCCTTTTCTGTTCTGTTTGCCAACCTAATAAGTATGAGGTAGTACCTCAGAATGCTTTTAATTTGCACTTCTCCATTTTTGCATATATCTATACATAATTTTGATTACTTCTTCTGAAAACTGCATCTTTTGATAATTTATCAATTGAGGAATGTTCTTATTTTTATAATTTGATTCAGTTCTCTATATGTTTGGGAAATGAGCTCTGAAAACTTTGCTTCACAATTTTTTCACAGTTACTTTTGCTAACTGTATTTCCCTTCATCCTATATCCTCCCACCTTATTCTATTTTCTCTCCTTTTACCCTATCCCTCCTCATAAGTGTTTTGCTTCTGAATACTCCCTTCCACCACCCCCTAACACTTTTCTTATCCCCTTCTCTCCCTACTTTCCAGAAGGATAAGAGATTTCTATACCCAATTGGGTATGTATGTTATTCTCTCTTTCAGACAATTCTAATGAGAGTAAGGTTCATTCACTTCCCTTTACCTCCCTTTTCTTCCTCTCCACTGTAAAAGTTTTTGCTTGCCTGTTTTATGTGAGAAAATTTGCCCCATTTTACCCCTACCTTTCCTTTTCTTCCAGTACATTCCTCTTTCACCACTTAATTTTATTTTTTTTGATATTATGACTTCATATTCAACTTGCATCTGCCATCTATCTATCTATATACTTTTAACTGCCCTAATAATGAAAAAGTTCTTATGTGTTATAAGTATCATCTTCCCATGTAGGAATGTAGACAAAATGGAGCAAGATTTCCCTTTCCTGTTTACATTTTTATGTTTCTCTTGAGTCTTATACTCAAAAGTCAAAGCTTGGAAGTTCTCTGTTTCATTGGATATCCATTTTTTCTCCTGAAGGATTATATTCAGTTTTGCAGGGTAGATGATTCTTGGTTTTAATCTTACTTCCTTTGCCCTCTCTAATATTGTATTCCTAATCCTCCAATCTTCTAATGTAGAAAGCTTGTAAATCTTGTGTCATACTGACTGTGGTTCTATAATACTTGAATTGTTTCTTTCTGGCTGATTTCAGTATTTTCTCCTTTACCTAAGAGCTCTGGAATTTGGCTTTAATATTCCCGGGAGTTTTCATTTGGGGATTTTTTCAAGTGATTAGAGGGTTCTTTCATTTTCTATTTTACATTCTGGTTCTAGAATATCAAAGCAATTTTCCTTGATTATTTCTTGAAAGATGATGTCTAGGCTCTTTTTGATCATGGCTTTCGGTAATCCAATAATTTTTAAATTATCTCTCTTGGATTTATTTGTTTTTCCAATTAAGCTGTTTGCTTCTTAAGGCATTCTCCTCATTGGTTTGTGTATCTTCTTTACCATTTGTTTTAAAGTGATATTTTCTTCAGTATCTTTTTGTTTCTTCTTTATCCATGTTATTGACTTATTTTTTCATGGTTTTCTTGCATCATTTTCATTTCTCTTTCCAATTTTTTTCTCTACCTCTCTTACTTGATTTTCAAAATCCTTTTTGGGTTCTTCCATGGTCTGAGAACAATTCATATTTTTCTTAAAGGCTTTGGATATAGGAACTTTGACTTTGTTGTTTTCTTCTGAGTGTGTGTTTTGATCTTCTTTGTCACCACAGTAACTTTCTAAGGTCAGATTTTTTTTCTGTTCTTTGCTCATTTCCCCAGCCTATTGCTTGACTTCTAAATCTTTGTTAAAGTAGGGCTCTGCTTCCAGGGTGAAGGATGCACTATCCTAAGCTTCATGGATTTTGTGCAGCCATTTTCAGAACTACTTGTATGGACCTATAAATTTTCAATTCTTCCAAGAGATCCCTGTAATTTCCTTCTGACCAGTTGTTTGACTTTCTTATTATCTGTGGACTGAGAGCTCTGGAAGCAGCTGCTGCTGATTCAGTCATTCCCAAGGCCTACTCCAGGTTTGTTGGAGCCTGGACCGTGATGGCATAGTCTATGCTGCACTGTGCTTTACTCTCACTCACGTGCAACAGACCTTTCCTGCCTACCTGGGGCTTGGAAATTATTTCACTCCATCTCTTTGTGAGTAGAATTTGTTTAGAATTATTATTTAAATGTATTTATAATGATTTGGGGGTAGCTCACACAACTCCTTGCCTTTATTCTGCCATCTCGGCTCCACCTCTCCATTTTCTCTTCTAAAGAAAACTATCATCAGACTGGAAGTTAATGTTCAGAAACAGTTTGAGGGGACTTTTAATCTAGAATAAATGACAAACTATTAAGAGAATACCCAACTTCCCTCAAAAGAACCCAAAAATCACCTGACCAACTGAATCCCAGAATACTGAAAGAAATACAAGGTTATTGCTGATGATCTGTGAATTTGGGAAAACTCAGGGGAGCAGTATTGAAGATGAGCAGACTTAATTCATTCTTCAAAAAGGGAATAAAAGCAAAAATTTCAGATGAATGGCTAGTAAGCTTGATTTTTGTTCCTTGAAAAATTCTAAAACTTTTTTGCTGTCAAATAAATGGATGTTTGCATTTGTTATATCATAACAAGAGACTGGGACTGAATTGATACACATATTATGTGTTCACATCCAAAAATCAATGTCTTTGACATTTTTAGCCTTAGTTTTTGTTAATAAATGTACAATTTATTATTAAAGAAATAGTTTCTGTGCATGTAGAAAGGGAAATGATCACTAAAAGCCAGCATGGGCTCTTCAAGGTCATGCCAGACTAATGTATTACACTTTTTAAAATAAAATTACTAAGCTGATAGATAAAAGGAATGGAAACTTGGACTTCAGCAAGGAATTTTTCAGAGGCTATCACAATAACTTAGGTTTGAAAACTCTATGTACTATTTTTATTCTGTTCTTGCCAGTCTGAAAGTCATTTTCTTTTAAGGAATGATGTGCTGAGAAGGGAGCAAAGGTGCAATCAGAACCATAACTAGCCATTTTTGCAACTGGCACAAGCAGTATGAAGCTTTTTGATACAAATTTAGTTGGAGACAGGGAAACTGTTGGATACAGTGAGATGTGGATGAAGAGAGAGCAAGGTAGAACTGGAAAGGAGCTCCCCAGGGTATAGACAAGGGGAAGGAGTTACTACTATGTGGTAGCCTCCTATTTTAAATAATTATTATTACTGATTCAGTGCTAAGTTCATCTATTTCTGTTTCTGCTGAAAGAATGCAAATGTTGTCATTTCCCTCTCATATTTGGTACCATAGGTACCATACCATCCAAAGCCTATATCCAAAGCTCCAGTCAAATCATCTTAGTTACTGATCAGGATTCAGTAAGAGACAAGGAGATCAGTGTATGTAATAGAAAGAACACCAAGTTTGTAGTCAGGAGATTAAGCTTCAAATCCTGGCTGTGCCATGTGACTTTGGACAAATTATTTGACCTAAGTTTCCATTTTCTCTTTTTTAAAATAAGGAGATGAGACTAGATTAGGCTTTTAAATGGGACTTTAAGGAAATTAGGTATTGCAGTGGATAACATGTCAGGCTCAGAGTCAATCAGACTCACCTTCCTGAGTTGAAATCCAGCACTCCAGCACTTACTAACTGTGGGACTCTGGGCAAGTCACTTAATCCATTTGCTTCAGTATCTTCATCTATAAAATGAGCTGGAGAAAGAAATGGCCAACCACTCCAGTATCTTTGCTAAGAAAACCCCAAAAGGGATCACAAAGAATCAGAAACAATTTAAAAAACTCAACAACTATTAAAAAAATATGGTTGCTAACAGGTGGAGATGAGAATAGAGAGCATTCCAGACATGGGAAACAGTCCATGAAAATGACTGCAGTCTGGAGATCGAGTGTCTTATGCAAGGAATAGCAAGGAGGCCAGCGTCATTGGATCATAGGATATATGGATATAAAAGGTGTAAAAATACTAGAAAGGTAGGAAGGGACTAGGTTACCAAAGGCTTTGAATGACATGGAAAGTTTTATTTTTGATCCTGGGGGTAAGATTTACTAGAGCTTATTGAATAAAGGGATGACATTGTCATATCGGCACTTTAGAAAGATCATTTCACAATTGAGTGGAAGATAGCCTGGAATTAAAGAAACTTTCGAAAGAAGGGAGCCCATCAGAAGGCTATAGCATAATCCAGATGTGAGGAGGTGAGACCTGTACCACAGCAACGACAATGTCAAAAGAGAAAGGGACATGTATATATGAGGGATGTTAGAAAGGTTACAAAGTTCATATATGGGGTCAGAGACACTGAGAAGTCAATAATCTAGATTATAAATCTGGATGTTTGGGAAGCTGTGTCCTCAATAATACAGGTGGTATCCTCAGTGGGAAAGTTCAGAAAAGGAGTAGATTTGGGAGAAAAAAAATGAGCTCAGTTTTGGATATGTTGTATGTAAAATGGATGTAAAAAACAGGACATCCCATAGGCAGCTGAAATGAGGTCAGGATTGAATAAATAAATCTGACAATCATCAGCAAAGAGATGATAATTGAATCCCCAGGAATGATGAGATCACCAAGCAAAGTAATATGGAGGGGAAAGAGGAGAGGGTTCAAGACAGAGTCTTTCAGGACACTCATAATGAGTGACCTGGATGACAGTGCAACAGAGGAGACTAGAAGGAGTGGTCTGATAAACAGGAGAAAAATGGGAAGAAAGTAGCATCTCAGAAAGCTAGAAAGAATGGAGCATCAAGGAGAAGGGAATGGTTGACAGTGTCCACAGGCACAAAGAGGTCCAGAAGGAAAAGAACTGAGAAAGAGGCCAAGCATTTATTGAGCATGTACTATAGACTAGGGAAATAAAAACAAAAACAAAAATGTCCCTGCCTTCAAGACTTACACACTAATGCTAAGTCCCTGCCCTTCATTGGGTTTTAGTCTCCTCATTTGTAAAATAATAGGGTTAAAACATATCAAATATGCCATTGTCTTCTGGAAATGAAAGTTCTTGAGATACTCCCTTAAATCAAAGAATGATCACTGACTCAGGCTTTTCATGATTGCCATGATTGGTGGGTCTTATGTAATATTTAAGATAACTGACAATAGAATCAATTGATCAAAAATTTAAAAGTTAGAGAATACAAAATTCATGAGAACGTGGATTTAAGGGACCTTGAGACAAAATAGATGGATATTGATGATCTTTAAAGATGTTTTGTTGTTGTCTGTTCCGTTTTACAAAATATTTCCTCTACAAAGTAGGTAGGACATATATCATTATTCCCACTTGATCTCAGGAAAACAGATTCAGAGAACACTACATTGCCCACATCACATTGCTAACAAGTGTCCTAATTCTAAATCCAATGCTTTTTCCCCTAAATAGTAGCTGTGTGTAGCATCAAGCCTGGCCCTGGGGAATTGACATCTTGTCAGGGAAATGCAGACATGCCTATTAGATAAGGGGAGCCCTTTATATTTTGTTCGAAGGAGAATTCTTTTCTCTGAGGAGGAAGACAAACAAACAAACAAACAAACATGGAAGCAATGATGGTGGCGGAAGTGAAGGTGTGTGTCCTGGTCTGTTCACGAGTCTTCTCCCTGTCTGAAGCCTGTTGTATATTTGTGCCTTCATGGCTCCTCGTCCTTAGATTAGATTTCTCCTTTCTCATTACCAACCGTAATAGGCCCTTCAGACCTCATTCCAGCCCCAGATATTATCTGACCCGTATAATTAATTAATTATAGCCCAAATATTATAGATTATTAAAAATAGCATAACTAATAGTGTAATATCTCAAGCTGTCGACTTTAATAGTCAACATTGTCTTGGTCGCCCTTATCAGGCAGGGACACCCGGTGAGAATATTGATTTCGGGTAATTTTAACCATCATCTGCCATCCTGATGGGTAATTGTCAGATTCTAACCAGAGTCAGAGCTCATTTGAAATCGTTAAACCGCCCGCACCACTCACAGCTGATCTTAATGTTTCCTTTTTCTCCCCCTTCAATATGTTTCAGTAACAGAGAAAAAAATAAATAGAAGGAAGAGACAGAGAAAGAGAGAGGGAAGGGGAAAGAGAAAGAAAAAGAGGAGAGGAAGAGAAAGAAGGGAGGAAAGGAAGAGTAGAAAAAGGGAAAAGAGAAAAAGAGAACAAAGTAAGAGAGAAGCTAGAAGATGAATAGTGAGATGAGAGCGAAAATAGAAAAATGTAAGAGAGGAGAAATAGAGGAGTCAGAAAAAGAAAAGAAAGGAGATAGAGAAACAGATGGAGTAAGAGAGAAAACAAAGGATAAAAGAGAGGGGGGAAGGCAGAGACACAGGAGAGAGGGGCAAAAAGGGGAGGGAGGGAGAGAGGGAGAAAGAGGAAGGGGAAGAGAGAAAGAAAAAAGAGAGGAGTGGGAAGAGAGAAAAGAAAAAGAGGAGAGAGTGAGAAGAAACAGAAAGAGGAGAGAAAGGAGAAAGAGTGAGAGGAGAGAGGGAAAGAGAGAGGATAAAGAGAGAGAAAGGGGATTGAGAGAGAGAAGAGGCAAAGAAAGAGAAGAAAGAGTGAGAAAAACAGAAAGAGGAGAGAGAAAAGAGAGGGAAATAGGAAGGGGAGAGAGAGGAAGAGAGAGGGAGGGAGGAGGGGAGAGAAAAAAAGAGAGAAGAGGGAGAAAGGGAGAGAAAAAAAAGAGAAAAGGAGGGAGGAAAGGAGGCTTAAGTGGGATTTTTAGTGGTCTTTGCTCCGGAGCAGAAAGTGCTGGGATTTAGGTGCTGGGATTCTGGAGATTTCCCTATTCCTCTTTGGCTCTATATTACAGACAATCATCAGAACCAAAGAAGACCTTAGGATATAGAATGTCGGGACTAGGAGAGATATTAGAACTCATCTATTGTATTCTCTTCATTTTATAGGTGAAGAAATTGGCCCCTAGGGATGGGAAGTGACTTGCCCACATTTGGAATCAGAACTAGAACCCAAGTTTCCAGGGCAGGGCTCCTTCCAGCTTAGTTGGTTTCTCTATGTGTGCTCTCCAATCGTGCTTGGTGTTTGGTCCATGGATGTATGTGTGTCACTGTTCATGTGAGACTCCATGTTTTCAGCAGGAGTTCTGCCCATGATGGAACTGAGAGGATCTTAAAGAGATGCCAAAGAGATCTTAGAGGAGGGAAAGGGCCCCACATGTGCAAGAATGTTTGTGGCAGCCCTTTCTGTAGTGGCTAGAAACTGGAAGCTGAATGGATGCCCATCAATTGGAGAATGGCTGAACAAATTATGGTATGTGAATGTTATGGAATATTATTGTTCTGTAAGAAACGACCAGCAGGATGATTTCAGAGAGGCCTGGAGAGACTTGCATGAACTGATGTTGAGTGAAACAAGCAGAACCAGGAGATCATTATACACGGCAACAACAATATTATATGATGATCACCTCTGATGGACATGGCTCTCTGCAAGAATTGTCTCAAACCAATTCCAGTTGTTCAGTGAAGAAAGCCATATACACCCAGAGAGAGGGATGTGAAATGGGGACCACAACATAACATTTTCATGCTCTTTATTGATGTTTGCTTGCATTGTGTTTCCTTTCTCTGATTTTTTTTTCTTGTAGATACGATTTTTCTTGAAAAACAACTTGTCAAGTATTTTATCATTATTAACATGTAATGGACTTCCTGCCATCTAGGGGAGGGGAGGGGACTGGGGGTAAAATTTGTAACAGAAAGCTTTGTAAAGATCAATGCTGAGGAACTACCTATACATATGTTATGCAAATAAAAAGGTTTAATAAAAAAATAAAAATAAAAGGAAAATAAAAATAGAAATCCTTGATGCAAAAAAAAAAGAGATGTCTGCCAGGCTCCCAGCTGAACTGACCGAGGTGGGTCCTGGAGCACCGAATGCTGCAGGAAGGGGGAAGAGATTGGAGGGCAGTGTCAATGACCAGTGCTTGTTAGTATTAGTGTTTCTAGGTCACCTTTGCCTCCTCTGCTTTCCAGGCTTCAGGCCTCTCGCTTGGAGTAGGAGCTTCTGCCGTCAAGTGCACCTCAAGAAGGGAGAGCAAGCTTTCAAGCTGTCTTTCTTTCCCCCTTCTGAATCTCTTCCCATATTCAGAGACCCACACACTTACACCGACAAACACTGAGTGACACACACATCTATAGACAGGCACTGAGAGAAGTACCGCTCACGCAGATCCAGAGATACACACACGATCAGACACATTTCTAATCTGACCCTCCTGAGGCTTCTGAAAAAGGTTTCAGGAAATGATTTCCAATTGTCTCAATCTAGGGGACCCACCCATGGCAGTTTGAGGTGGGAAAAGGACTGGAAAATGTGGCTTGGAAGATCCTCTTAGTGGAAGTGGAAGGGGAAAAAAGGAAAGAATAAAGTGAGACCTTTGTCTTCCTCTCCCCTTGCTTCCTCCTCCTATCCTGTCTGTCCCCCCACACACACACACACACACTCCTCAGATCTCAGGCAGTGTAGAACAACCCAAGCTGACTGTCATGGCCTAGAAGGCTCTGGGATCTGGGCACTCAGGGCATACACCTGCCAAAGCCAGCAGCTTCTGATCTGAGAGAAAGAGAGGAAAGGAAAGGGAGTAGGAATAAAGAGCATGCATCCTCATGGGAAACACACACACAGACACACTCTGATATACATTAGCTCATTTGTATATACATACTCAAACACTCAAGTACACACACACTTATGTGCACATACTGTTTTGCTTGTACATATAAACATTCCTGGAACGTGCACATTTTTCACACACACACACACACACACACATACGAATATCTAACTCATCTGCTCATGCTCCACTCACAGACACAACCTGGAACAACCACGTGCAAATTCTTTGCATACACATGGATTTGACCATATGCAAACCTTTAGAAACAGAAGGTTTTACGCTTGCCCTCCTGCACACCTGAAAATGATCTACTTCCTCCTTGCCCACCCCTCAATTCCAACTTAATTGGCAGCATGGTTGAGCCCCTGGAGGGGGCTATGTTCAGAGGAAAGTGGGCAGCGGGGTAACTATGGCTTTAATGGATCCTGGGAGGATTCCCCCGCAGCCTTATTTAAACTTCTAATTATGATTCATGGGTGTGATAATATTAATTTAATAATCAAGGAGCTGTGCAGGAAGCATTAACCTCAATTAAGCTCATTAGGGAGGGAGGCTGCGGTGCTGGGGCGGAGGGAGGGGGACTCTGGGGGCTGAGACTGCCCGACCCCGACTCATGGTAAGTGCGTCCTCCCTGCCCTTTGGCCTCCTCTCTCCTGCCTCCTGCCTTTTGCCTCCCTCCTCCCAGGCAGGCTTAATTCATGTTCCTGCCCTTCTAGCCTTATACAGCCCCCCAAAAATACCCTGGACTCATTTCTTCCCCCTTTTATTTCTCCCCTCCAAATACTAGTACTTGCTCAAGGAGTGGGACTTGAGTCAGAGAGACATTAGGGAAAAAAAAAAAAAAACGAGAAAGATTCCTGTTCTTTGGAGAGGTGGGAGAAGGAAGAGAAGCAGCAGATAAAAAGTTTGATAGATTAAAGGATAAATGATAGATGGATGGATGAATAGATAGGCAATTAGAGAGATAGATAAATGGAGAGGTGGGCTGACACGTTTGTGGATAGCTGAAGAGACAAACAGATGGATAGGTAGGCTGATGGATGGAGAGATGGGCAGACAAACAGATGGAAAGACACGGGATAGATAAATTAAGATATGGAAAGACAAAGTAATGCAGGATGGAATGGCCTGGACAGGAAGGAGCTGAAGCTTCCCCCAACTAGTGGGGGCTTCCTCCAGCCTCAGCCTCAAAGTCTCCCTCTTTCCCAGCTTTCTCTGTCTCCAGAAAGCTCTTATTACTCCCACACAGGGTGGAGAGGTGGCAGGGAGGAGAGAGGATTTGGCTTCCCTTCTATTCTGACACAGAGCCAACAATCCCCCTGCTGGTTTAGCATAGTGGGCTTTATACAAAGGCGATTTGCCTAGGAGGTTGTGGTACCTCATCTCCCCACACTGTTTTGCCCCCACCCATTTCCCTACATCATTCTCCCACCCACTCATTTATCTTTTGACCCTTATATTCTTTCTTCTTCCTTAGCCCTTCACTATCCTCTCTCCTCTCTCTTTCAGAGGACGTACCTATTCTCTGGGCCCAGCTGTAATAGGCAGAGTAGACAAAACACACTGTAATTTGGAGTCAAATCCCAGTCCTACTCTTCATTTCCCATGCAACTCTGGCCAAGCCGTTTCCCTTCTTGACCTTCAGTTTCCTCCCCTCTTCAATGGCAGGACTAGTCTAGATCTCTTAACTGACCTTCAAAATCCTTTGAAAAAAAGATAGAATTTCTGTTTGGGGAATGAATAAGATACAACCTGTGGATCTTTATTTGTAAAATCAAACAACATGAAATAAACAACAATAGTTGGTATTTAGGGGGCAGCTAGGTGGTGCAGTGGATAGCGCACCAGCCCTGAAGTCAGGAGGACCTGAGTTCAAATCTGATCTCAGACACTTAACATTCCCTAGCTGTGTGACCCTGGGCAAGTCACTTAACCCCAATTGCCTCAGCAAAAATAAATAATAATTGGTATTTACATATGTTGTGAAGACTGTTTTTGAAATATCTAATTTGTTTTTACACTTCTCTAAGATAGCTACTACAGGTGTAGGATCTTCTCTTTGCAAATGAAGAAACTGAGATTCAGAGGGATTAACTGATGAGCTAATAGTTACAAAACTACTATGTGGATAATGACAGTGAATAAAGTGCTGGACTTTGAGCCAAGAATATGGGTTCAAATACTACTTTTCATGCATTACAGCTATATGAATGAGTAAATTGCTTAATCTCTGTGAGCTTTGGTTTCTTCATCTAGAAAATGGGAATAATAAAACTTACTGGGTCACATACTGACTCTGTATGTGAACTTGACCACTTAACTATTAGGTGCTCTAGAGCCCAGTTTCTTAAACTATGGTCTGAAACCACATATGGGGGGCCATGAAATTATAATTTATTATCAGTAACTGTTTGAGTTGTATATATATTTTATATCTATATACTCAGGGTCATATAAAAATTTCTTGATTGCAAAGGGTCACTAGACCAATGGTGTGAACCTCACCCCCAACAGCATCGGTGGGGGGGGGGGGTTATATAAAGAACTAAGGATGCCTGCAGCCACACAATGACTCACAAAACCATACATCAACATTATCTAAGTTCTATTGTGGCTATATTTATTTTGTTAGTTATTTCCTAGTTAAATTTTAATCTGGTTTGGGCTTCAGTAACTCCTTTAAACACATCCCCAGGTAACTGTAAGATTCCAAGATGCAGAAAAGGCACTAACCTGCATTAGCACAGAGAGTTTCCTCATTTGAGAGTTGCCTATATTATTGAAATCTCAAGCCTTGCTTTTCTCAAGCCTCTAGCCCTAATACCTTCCTATAGAGTTTTTGTGATGCCTCAGTGAGATGCATATAAAAGTGCTTTGCCAATTTTATGGAGCTACTGAAATGTCAAATATCATTAAGCATTGTTAGAGATGGGATCAGAATTTGGGTTTCTTCTGATCATACATCCCACTATACATGCTGACTTTGTGATTTGGGGAAAGTTACCAAAACTCTTTTGGTTTCTGAATTATCTGTAAAATAAAAGGCTTATCAGTAAAGAGTGGGTGAGGGGGCAACATTTGGGAATATCGTATACATTGTCAGCCAAAAAACATTCATCTTTCTACAACAACCCTCTTATATGGCCAAATGATTTTCCTGTAAGAACCTTAATTCAAACATCTCTTCTTTTCCTAAATGTATGCACTTTCCCAAACTCCTCCTGCATTATACACACGCTGGATACCTTCCCTCCTCCCCTTCTACTCATTCATATTAATCTGTGAACCCACAAATCCTGTCTCCTTATTTTCAAATGGGCCCAATATACTGGGTGACCAGAATCCCATGATATACAATAACATATTTGTATATGGTGAAGATTTGATAACTATGTGATAGTTTGTTGAATGAATCCTGCTTTCCTTTCACAATAATAATCCCATATCCAAGTCCTTTATATAGACAAAAACTTTTTACATTCATTCTCTCATTTGAAATTCACAACAGCTGTTATACACTGATATATATAGGGAAACTGAGGCTCAGAGAGAAGTGACTAGTTCAAGGTCACAAAGCTTTCTGAATCAGAGATGGCAGTTAGAACCTAAGTCTCTATACTCCAGTGCCAGCCAAGGTCCTTTCTAATATGCCGTCTTGCTTTAATTCTTCTAGACTGCTTCAGTCTCAGTCCAGGGAGAAAGAAGATAAAGATAGGTCAACGGGAGCATTAAGGCAAAGAAACAATCAGTTGTGCCAAATGTCAGATGCACTAATAAAAACATGGTATCCGGAGTAATGGAGGTGATCATTGCCCTGTCCTCAGGCCTGATCAGAACCCATTTGACTTATCATGTTTACCTCTGGGAAGCATACCTTTTAGTAGGTTTTAGTAGGAACCTCATTTAGTAGGAAGGACATTGAAAAACTCAAGGTATCGAGAGTGGGATCCTTTGATGGACCTGAGGATGTTCAGTCTGGAAAAGAGAAGGATCATGCAGAATATGAGCACTGTTATTAAGCATTGAAAGGTTATGTGGAAGGGAGGTGGGATTTATTCTGCCTATGGGGTATAATTTAGAACAGTGAAAGATGAAACTTCCTAATAATCAGATTGTTGAAAGATGGAATGATTTACCTAGAAAAGTGATGAGTTCTCCATTCTTAGAGGTCTACAAGCAAAACTATTACTTGCTGGCAAATTTTGTAGGATGAATTTGTAGTCGGATTCAGGTTGGGCTAGGGGTTCCTTACAGCTATACTGTTCAACAGCTAGGGATCACTGAAAGAGAAAATCTTGCATTACATAGCTACTAACTGAATGACCCTGGAAAAGTCACCTAAGACCTCTGTGTTCCATTTTCCTTATTTGTAAAATCAAGGAGTTGAACTCCATAAGCTTTTGAGGTCCCTTAGATAATATAAATCTATTCTCTTAAAAGCATGAAGGAGCAAAGAGCTGTCCGTGGTGCTGAACTCCTTCCAAGCCCAGCAAGTTAAGGTTCTGGATGGAATGGATCCACAACAAGCCCTCCCAGCCGATTGGGGAGTCTGATAAACAGAGAGATAAGGATTGCTGACAATAGT
Source organism: Myrmecobius fasciatus (assembly GCA_023553655.1). NCBI lineage: Eukaryota > Metazoa > Chordata > Mammalia > Dasyuromorphia > Myrmecobiidae > Myrmecobius > Myrmecobius fasciatus. The sequence continues at coordinate 113,860 of JAJPUD010001066.1, forward strand.
AATAAGAATGGAGATGTCAACTGCATTTTAACGGAAATTCCCAGAAGAGAGTACAAGGAATAAAGCAAAGAATCAAAGGCTCTAGGGGAGGAACAGAGGAGTAGTGGGAAAGAATTTGGAGTGAAGAGGCTGGATTCAAATCTTTGCCACTAATTGGTTTGTGATCTGCTTCATCATATGTAAAAATAAAGAGTTGGACTGGTGGATCTCTAAAGTTCTTTCCAGCCTTCATGCTTAGCCTATAGGGTGAGAGACCAACTTTGCTATTATTATTGTTCAGTTGTGTCCAACTCTTTGTGATCCCATTTGAGGTTTCCTTGGCTGAGATTTGGATTGGAGCTGTGTAAGGGTTAATGTTTAGGAATTACCCATACATATGTTTTGCAAATAAAAAGTATTAATAAAATAAAATAAAAATAAAAAAAAATTTTAAAAAAGATTTGGATTGGAGTGGTTTGGCATTTCCTTCTCCAACTCATTTTACAAATGAGGAAACTCAGGCAAACAGGGTTAAATGACTTGTCCATGGTCACACAGCTAGTACATATCTGAGGTTGAATTTGTTCTCAGGTCTTCCTGACTTCAGGCTTAGTACTCTATCCACTCTGCTACCTATCTGCTGCCCCTTTGAGATCGAAGTAGCTTCTTAGCAGTACAGGAGATACAGTGAACCAAACTTTTCACACCAATGAAAGCCTTCTTGATTTCAATTTGTAAGGTGGTTCTACATTTGATAATAAGGATGGACTCCACCATCAGAACATATCCTTAAGAGGCCATTGGAACATTTCCTAGCTGTGTGACCCTGGGCAAGTCACTTAACTCCAAATGCCTCAGCAAAAAAAAAAAAAAAAAGAGGCCATTGGGCCCTCCTGGTAACCACTAGTAACAAGATTCATATTTCCAAAATTAAAAAGAACACAAAAAACTTGTAGCTGAGCTTCATCTTAGACACAATAGATATAAGACCTTCAAGAAGTTACTTCTAGTAATTCTATTACTATATATATAAATATACATATATATACATAGAAACATATATATACCTAGAAACTATATATATATAAATAAAAATATATACATACATATATATTTACATAGAAACATCAAATGATCCCTGCAATACTCTTTCTACTGATGTCACATTCCTTAATACCTTCTCATGTGTGTCTTTTCCATAAATTTCCATAAATCCACCATAGAAGATCCATGGAGATTCACTGAGACTTTCCTTTCAAGTTTTTTATTTGTTTTAAATTTCATGGTCTAACCTTGTCACACCAGAGCTGTCCCCCCTTCATTGAATTTTGACTGCATGATCTGTCTGTGATGAAGATGTTTCTATTACATGCTGCACTTACTGTTTCTGAGCCTCAATCTACTAAATAAGGATAGCAAGATTTATAATTCTACACCTCACTAGCATCAAGTTTATTAAGCCACTACTGTGTGCAGAATCTTACAATGAGATGCTAAGACATATACACAGGGCAAAAGGGAAGGAAAAGGGACCTTGAGAGGGAGGGACAATGAACAAGATTTAGAGAGCTTGTGAAGTGTATTTGAGACACAATCTTAACCTCTCATTTTTATAATATTTTGAAAGTTGACAAAGTACTTTCCTTGCTATATCCCCATGAGGAAGAAAGTGCAAGGAAGAAACTCTTCAATTCACAGATGTGTCCACAGTCACATAACTAGGAAGTGTCCCAGCCAGAATTCCAGTGAAAATCTGAGTGCTTCCAGTTTCCTGGTGGCTACAAGAGAAATGAAGAGAAAGAAGATGAGGGGGATGGGTAATAGAGGTATCAGCCTTACTCCCTCTTCCCCAGCTTGGCTCTCTAATTCCTTCCTTCCCTTGAACTTCCTTCTTGAATTTTTCCCTTCCTGCTTTCCTCCACTAAATTGGATTTCCGGCTTCCTAAATCCACAGCCAAATAGAGCTTAACTCAGAGTGGTCCCAGGACCTCTTCCCAAGCAAGGTTCAGATTCTTACTGGATGGGCTGGAGAAGGCCTAGATCATCATCACACACACACACACACACACACACACACACACACACACACACACAC